>JAOWBW010001139.1:0-424944 GCA_026119855.1 Campanula takesimana | reverse complement strand
ACAAAATTTATCAATTTGCTCACGCAGGTCTTGAACAGAATGTGAGGCCAGTGAAGCTTCTCCTTGGCCATGATGGCAGCTGTGTATTCCCATTGTTCCAAACCGTGAAAATCGGTTCACGTTTCCGTTTTGAACACAATTGAAGTTCCCACCAAGTGCGCGATGTGAGTCAAGAGTTCTCCACCATCTCGAATTTCAGTGTTTTTGATATTGTTGAAGCGGGGAATATTTAAAAGTGAGGCAGCCATCTTGTTCTGATCATCAATAGAGTAAGTCATCGGGCGCCCAATAATGCGATCTTCACCGGTAGATGGAAAACCAAGCAAGTGTCGAATCACAGAAGATGAAATATGGACGTCAACATTTGAACGCGCGCCTCAATCCGGTAGTGAGTGCGCCCATTACATCAATTTCCACTAGAACAGCAGTGGAAAAGAACTCATCCACGAGGAGCGCAGAATAGAAATCTTGGTCCATGGTGAAAAGGGGAGCAGACCAGCAACGCGCAGGGTTTCAATTATTTCTCTTCCATCACTTCACCAGACAGCTCTAATAGATCAAGAGATTCTTCTAATTTGAAATTTGCAAGGTCCTGAAAAAAATGATTGATATAGAAATGACATAGGCGCATAGAAACATAAAATGATCAAAGTAACATAGGCGCATGAAATAGATAGGCGCATAATTGAAAAGGCGCACAAAATTATAGAGAATCAAGGCGCATGATTGAATTAGGCGCATAAAATATTAAAGGCGCATAGAGTTACAAGGCGCATAATATGGTTCTATGTGAATACTAAGAAAAAATAGAACAACGAAATTTGACTAAGTACGAAGTTAGGCGCATAAGGTTTTAGGCGCAGAATGATTTAAGCGCATATACAAGTAGAGCGCAGAAAGCATTCAGGCGCATAAAAGAATAGGCGCATAAAGAGGTATATAGGCGCATATCGTGAGAATTTTTACTTAGTAAGAAAAACAAACAACAAGCATTCAAATGAAAGAAATGAAAATCAAAAAATTCAAATTTTCGAAAACAAGTAGAAAATTTTAGAGACCAAAACATGCAAAAATGACGAAGAACACGAAGAACGACCCTTGAATGCTCGAAGAACACAAGAACACGAAAATCATGAAACTTCACCAAACTAGACAAATAATATATCAAAATGACCGCATGACAACAAGGAATCTAAATATGTAAACAAAAATATGAACAAATCAATACTGAAAGCACAATGATCAAAAGAGTGACCGAAAATTTTGAAATATTTTGAAAACAAAAAATCCAGATTTGTAACAAACAGAGCATTGATCGTTGAAATGTTGGTTTTAAAAGATTCGAAATCAAGAATAGAACACAACCCAACAAACGATATAGAAAACGGATCATCGAAACAAGGAAATCAAAGGAAAATGAATCCGGGTTTAAAAAAGAACGAAAAATCACTGAAAATGACGAAAAACAAATTCAGAAATGTAAGGAGATTAAGGGTTGAGAATTCATACCATATCGTCTTGTGTAGATGTTGATGCTTTCTTAGGACCCATAAACTTATATATATATATGAAGAAAATGAAGAAGAATAAAATGGAGAAGATGAAGAGTGAGAGGCGCGAGTCTGGGAGAGAGAAACGGGGAGAGAGAGAGAGGAATAGAGTAGGGGGAAGAAAAGGGAAGATGATGATGTGTTTTATAGGTTTAGGTTTAAAAACTTGCACTGATAAAGCAAAAAACAGTCAAAAATTTAAAAAAAAATTGGAAGTTGAAAGATGGCATTAATGAGGGATTTGAAAAGGCGGCTAATCATTTCAGGTGCATTAAATGCTGAATGACACAAAGTGTCATGATGTGACATTTAGGTTTTTGAAAAAATGCTCCACTTTCCCTTAAGTGTATGAGCAATTTTGACTAATTTTTGCACAAACACCAAAAACATCTATTTTGGTGTAAGTTTGGGGTGCAAGAAATATATCCAGAAAATAAAATTTTTGAAAGCGTAAAACGAGGGAAAAATTTAATTGCACAAGTACCCTTGAACATTAAAGGAATGTCAAAAGACATAGATTCCTATAATAAATGAACAGAATGAACATACCTGGTACTTGTGTATTTAATACGTTCAATCATTGAAATTAAATTTGAGAATTGATGAGCCGCAATAGTTAATGCGCGCATGAAGGGGCGGTTACTTTTCGCAAAGCGCATACTCATCTAGGCGCATTATTCATCAAGGCGCATAAAGAAGGTTGATGGCGCATAAGTTTGACGCGCATGGATTGATAGGCGCGCAGTATTGTGCGCGCAGAAAATTAGATATGGGCGCGCAGTTAGCGAGGCGCATAGTGGCGCATAGTTTCCTTGAAACTTTGAGAAATTGATTAATCAATTGTACCTAAAAATACTCATAACTCAACACAACATAAAATCATTAGTATGACAAAAACTATATTGAATTTAGTTGAGTTCAAGCATACCCATTTCACCTCTCAAAAACATGAACCGTTTCGCGTCAAGTGCTTCGTTAGAATGTCGGCGATTTGATAGTCGGTTCCCACGTGTTCCAAATGAATATTGCCTTTCTCCACGTGGTCTTTGAGGAAGTGATATTTGATGTCGATGTGCTTGGTCTTGAGTGCATGACAGGATTTTCAGAAACCGCAATTGTTGATGTATTGTCGCAGTAGATGGGACAATTTTCTTCGATGATATCATAGTCCACCAATGCTGCTTCATCCAGAGTATTTGACAACAACAACTTCCCGCAGCGATATATTCGGCTTCGGTTGTTGAGACAGATACTGAAGCTTGTTTCTTACTCGCCCATGACACAAGTCTATATCCGAGGAAATGACAAGTGCCACTTGTGCTTTTCCTATCAATTGTGCATGCTGCATAATCCGCATCTGAATAACCTACAAGTTTAAAGTTCGAATCTTTGGTGTACCAAAGTCCAAGGTTAACAGTGCCAGAGAGATATCTTATAATACTTTCACAGCAATTAAGTGTGCTTCTCTAGGTCGGATTGATAACGAGCACAAAACAAACACTAAACATAATATCGGCCTACTAGCAGTAAGATAAAGGAGTGAGCCAATCATACCTCGATAGAGCGTTTGATCAACACGTTTACCTTTTAGATCTTTGTCGAGTTTGTTGCCGGTGGCCATTGGAGTATCGTATGATTTAGCGTTCTCAAGTCCAAACTTCTTGATTAAGTCCTTTGTGTATTTGGATTGGTTGATAAAAATGCCTTCACTCATTTGCTTGATTTGAAGCCCGAGGAAGAATGTGAGTTCTCCCATCATGCTCATTTCAAACTTGCTCTTCATTAGTTTCTCAAAACGCTTGCACAACAATTCATTAGTTGAACCAAATATAATATCATCAACATAAATTTGAACAAGTAATTATGACCATTATGTTTGGCAATGAAAAGAGTTGTATCGATTTTACCGCGAGTGAAGCCTTTTTCGATGAGAAACTTGGATAGTGTATCATACCATGCTCTTGGTGCTTGTTTGAGTCCATACAAAGCTTTCTGGAGTTTGTACACATGATTTGGAAATTGTGAATCTTCAAACCCAGGTGTTGAGCAACATAGACTTGTTCTTGGAGTTCACCATTAGAAACGCGCTCTTCACATCCATTTGATATAACTTGAAGTTCTTGTGAGCGGCGTAAGCTAGAATAATCTGATAGCTTCAAGTCTTGCTACGGGCGCAAAAGTTTCATCGTATTCTTCTTCTTCTTGCCTATAGCCTTGTGCAACCAATCTTGCTTTGTTTCTCGTGATGGTTCCATTCTCGTCCATCTTGTTCCTGAACACCCATTTCGTACCAATCAACTCCATGATCATTGGTCTTGGAACTAGAGTCCAAACCTTACATCGTTCAAATTGATTGAGTTCTTCTTGCATTGCAACAACCCAATTAGGATCTTGGAGCGCTTCGTCAGCCTTCTTCGGTTCAATTTGAGAGATAAAAGCAGTGTAAGCATCAAAGTTTGTAGCTCTCCTTGTACGAACACCAACTTGTAGATCACCGATGATATTAGCAATTGGGTGACCTCTAACTTCACGAATTTCAGGAGATAAGTTAGGTTGAGTCGTAGAAACTTGAAGGTCTTCAATAGGTACATCTTCACCAGATTCAAAGTCAATGAAATTTGGGGGTTGAACTGGCTCAGAATTGAAATTTGGGTTTACATCAGATGCAGCAGTAGAAATAGGCGCGTGAGAAGAATCATGAGGCGCATCATTTGAGTGAGGTGCAATAGATGATTCACCAGGCGCATTATACAGTGAGTTAGGCGCATTTGATGTAGAAGGATTCCTTGAGTTGATAAATTCTGACTTTGAGTGGGCGCAACATAAATAGGAGCACCTGTATCATTTTGCTCAATAGAATCATTAGCAACATTTGGAGCCAAAAGTGGCTCAAGGAGAGAATGTTCATCAAAGGTAACATGTACAGATTCAACTATCACTAATGTAGTTCTATTAAAAACACGAAAAGCTTTAGAGTGTTTGGCATACCCAACAAAAATACCTTCGTCGGCTTTGGCGTCGAATTTACCTCTATGTTCGTTTCCGTTGTAGAGGATATAACATTTGCAACCAAAGATCTTGAAGAATGCAATGTTGGGAGTTCTACCACGCCAAAGTTCATACGGAGTCTTGTTGTGAAGTTTGTTGATGAGGGAACGATTTTGAGTAAAACATGCAGTGTTGATAGCTTCTTCCCAAAAGTACTTAGGCAATTTAGCTTCAGCTATCATCGTATTTCCCGCTTCAATCAACGTTCTATTCTTTCGTTCACAACGCCATTTTGTTAAGGAACTCCGGCGGTTGAAAAGTTGTGATCTATCCCCATGATCTTCACAATATCGAGCAACACCGTTGTTCTTGAATTCTGTTCCATTGTCGGATCGAACACTAACGATGTCATCTTCTTTTTGGGTTTGGAGCAGTCGAAATAAGGTAGTGAGAATCTTATAACAATCATCTTTTGTAATCATCATCTCTACCCATGTATATCTTGAATAATCATCCACCACAACTAGAGTATACTTGTTTCTTCGAATGCTTGCGGTGGAAACTGGTCCAAATAGATCAATGTGAAGCAGTTGCAAACATCTTGTAGTTGAAGGATTTGACTTGCTTGAAAATGACTGCTTCGGTTGTTTGCCAAGTTGACATGCGGCGCACTTTTTGTCATTATGATCAGTAACTTTGGGAAGTCCTTTGACAAGATTGTTCCTGCTGAGTTTAGATAGATACTTGAAGTTCAAGTGACTTAAGCGCTTGTGCCACAGCCAACTATTTTCGTTCACACTTTTTGCTACAAAACAAAGATTAGTACTAGAGTTCATACTATGGAAATCAATAATATAAATATTTGTCTTACGATATCCCGTGAGTAAGATAGCTCCAGTTTTGCCATTCTTGATAAGACATTGCGTTGAAGTGAAATGGCATTCTAATCCTTTGTCGCAGAATTGAGATATGGATAATAAGTTGTGCTTGAGCCTTCGACGAGTGAGACTCTTTCAATGCACACTTTGTCTTTCTTGAGCTTTCCATATGCTACAACTTGACCTTTGTTATTATCGCCAAATGTTACGGAGGGACCTCTTTCTTCATGGACATCTTCTAATAAGGATTCATCTCCAGTCATGTGTCTTGAACACCCACTATCGAGAATCCATTCGTAATTTCTAGCTTTTGAAGATCCAGCCATGAAACAAAGAACCTGAAATATAGACATTTAAGCAGGTCCCCTTTATTCCTTTTGGGTCCTAGGGTTAGCAACTTTTGACAACCCACTCTTGCTTGACCTTAGGATTTTTACGTCCTTTGGCATTGGGAGTGAATCGCAAAAGGCATTCCACAGCCTTGTGTCCTGAACAATCACAAATGGAACAATGATGAAAGCCACCAATCACGTGAGTTTTCACAAACTCTTTACTTTTCTTGGGGATGGCATTCTTCTTTGGGTCAGATGAACTAGACTTAACAAAATCTTTCTTTTGAAATTTTGGAGCGCTTTTTCTCGGAGGGCGCATAGGGCTAGGAGGCGCACGGCGATGAGGCGCGTGGCTCTTAGGCGCATAATGAGCACTCGGAGAAGGAGCGTGCCTATTTTCAAGAATGATTTTGCTAGGAGATGGTTCATCTGTAGCTATACCTTTCCCATTAGCTTTCCCAAATTGCTTCGTTGGGTAGACATAATGGAATGTTTGTCTCTTGACTTTTTCCTGTCCTTTACCCATTGAATTAGAATGTTTTTCCTTGGGAATTTCAAAAGTTTGTTGGTTGGTAAATTCACTATCTCTTTCAGCACAGACATCACATTTAAAGTTGTCACTAGTTGATGAGAATCCCAAGCCACTTTTATCACCACTGACTTTTTGGGACTCAAATATATTCTCCATAGTGACACGAGAATTGGACCACTCATTTGTAATCTTTTTAAGATCAGTAATTTGAGCAACCAATTCATCGTTTTGAACTTTAAGAAGTGAGTTCTGTTCTGTTAGAAAAGTGTTTTTAACAGTAAGAGGAGTCATGCTCTTTATCTGCTCCTTAAGGAGGGTGAGTTCAGATTTTAGTAGAGATTTCTCGGTCTTAAGCTGGGAAATTTCATCACATGATAGTGCTAAAGCTTCCTTCATACTATCAAATCTAGTGATTACCTTTTCAGCCTTCTTGAACAATTTTTCTTGTTCAGCAATCACTTCATCATTGATTTTGGAGATTGGAGCAGTTGGTTCAACCTGTGGTCTAATGTATGCTCCTTTTCTCAATTTGTTCCTTGCTCCAAGATCACATCGAGAGAATAACAATCCACCATCGTTTTGAGCCGGAGTGAGAAATCCTTGTTCAACGAGCTCGCTGATGGTTGGTCCTTTCTTCTTTTTCACTTCTTGAAAACCTGCAGATTTCTTGATAGGTTTATTCAAGGCATTCATATCGGGAACATCCTTGGAGAAGTCATCATCAGAATCATAAGCATCAACTTCATCATCATTTGCCATCAAACAAACGAGTCCATCATCGGAATCTTCATCGCTCTCATCGGAGTCTGTTTCAATCCAAGTATTGTGCTCATTTGCTTGTGCTTCTTCTTCAGCAACCATTCCCTTGTGACGAGTGAACTTGGGAGTGAATTTGGAGTATGGCTGCTCTTCTTCTGCATATATTCAAATTTGGGAATCGGGCAGCTTGATGCAAAATGTCCGGGTTTCCTGCAATTAAAACAAACAAGATCTTTTTCTTTTTGAATCACTGCTCCTTGAAAACTTTTGAGGAGCTTTGCTGGTAGATCCTTGAAATTTGTTGGTTGAGCCGGGTCTTGAGAATTTTCTGAACTTTTGAAATTTCTTCACAAATAAAGCGAAGTCTTCATCATCCATGTCTAATAGCTCAGAAGTAGAAATTTTGGGATCAGAGCTTTTCTCATCTTGTACAGGCGCAGGAGTAGGCGCAGGTGTAGGCGCAGCTTCTCTGTGCGCCATCATAGCCATAGATTTTGACTTTCCTTCAGTTTCGCTGATTCGTTGGAGTTTGAGTTCGTAAACTTTGAGATTTGCATATAGGTTCCTTAAAGTCCAAACATCTAAAGTTCCAGCGTCTTCAAGAGCGCTAGATTTATGTAGATATCTTGATCCAAAAGCTTGTAGAAAATTTACATTCAAATCTTTGTTGGTAAACTTCATGCCAAGTGAAATACATAGATTGATAATTTCACAGTAGCGTTCATAAGTTTGCCTCAAGTTTTCACCGGGGAGTTGAGAGAAATTGTTGAATCTCTTCTGTACTTCGTATTTCTTGTTCTCCTTGCAAACGGTGTCTCCTTCAATATGCTCTTCAATAGCATCCCATAGCTCATTTGCAGTAGCACAATGCATGACTTGTTGTTTCATAGCCGTGCTTAGAGTGCTTAGAAGAATGTTTCTTGCTTTGCCATCATTTGCAACTCTTCTAATTTCTTCCTCAGTCCATTCTTCCCTTGGTTTTAGGACAGTAGGTTGAGCAGCGTTGGTGCGTGGATTTGGATTCGCCTTCATCGGAATATAAGGTCCATAAACGACGGTGTCATGGAGCCTTTCATCGATTGAGTTGAGATGAGTCAATATGCTGAATTTCCACACGTCAAAATGATCTTCATCAAAGACCGGAACGTGAGTGTAGTTTGCAGTTGCCATAGGTTTTGAGTTTGCCATTTAGAATCGGCACCCAAGCTGTTAAGCTTGAAAAACGAAAAATGTTTTATAAAGGTGTTTGCTCTGATACCACTTGTTGGTCCCAAAGGGCAACAAGGGTATGAAAAATAGCTAGAGGGGGGGGTGAATAGCTGTTTTAAAAATCTTTTCGTACCCTTGAAAAACTCAATTGCAAATGCGCACTTTATCAAGTAAGCGTAATGAAATGCGCCCAAGTGAGTGAGTGAAATGCACAGCGGAATTTAGTAATGAAAATAGGCGCAAAGTGATAAAGGGAGCGCAACACACACACTAAGTATTTTGGCTCAAAGTGAGTGAAATAAGGAACTAAGGCAAATGTTTTAACAAACACAACACAATTCAGTTCAATCAATCTACAATGAGTAAACAAGCAAATAGTGAGTGAAAATAATAACTTGAAAGAAATAACAAGATAATAACACAAGCTATTTGGAGAGGTTCGATCAATGAAAGATCTACGTCCTCTACCAAGATGGTTAGTCTTGGATTTCTAATCGAGATCTTATATAATGAGGAGTGTTACAAATTACAACGTTTGAGCTTATACACTAACTCAAGATCTATTACTATGAAAGAACAAATCCAAAACAATAACCGGTGTATCTCTAAAAGATGAATCTAAATGATTTATCTTAAAGAGGTGCGTGTGTGTTCTTAGTATCAAGGCTCTTTAGATCTTTGAGATGGAGAGCACAAGAAACTAAAGTGTTAAGGCTTGAAGATCTGGGCTAAGGATGAAGGTATGAAGATGTTCTTGAGAAATCTGGAAAAACGAAGGCAATCTTCAAATCTTCAACAAATGCTTAGAGAGAGAAATTCTTGAAATTCTTAGCAAAACTCAGCAACTTCAAAATGTTGAAGTTATGGGGTATTTATAGTGAACTTCAAAAACTAGCCGTTGGAAATCCTTGTGGATAAGATGAGCTGTCGCTCGTTGATTGGAGCATGCATATATTATGGCCATTTTGACACTCAACATAAAAGTGACCGTTATGGACACGTGTCAACAGATTAGGCGCATATACATCTTTTAACCACCGTTGGATCATTGGCGTAATTTGAATTCTCTTCAAGTCTTCGAGTCTTCAATAAATCACTGAGTTTGAATAAACACTTTGAGGCGCGTTTGAGCCAAGAGGCGCATTGAGCCAAGAGGCGCACAGATGCGTGTGCTTAAAACAAGGGGCGCAGAGGCGCGTAACATAGCTTATGAAGAGAGCCTTATGCGCGCGTTCTAAATGGCGCATGGCGCGAATGTGGAAGGCGCGTGGCGCGTGGCGCAGGAGGCGCATAAGCGCGGCTCAAACTCACTTAGTGATTTTTCTTGAAACTTGATCTTCTTGCCCTATTTCTAAGCCTATTCTATATCAATGGACAACCTAAAAGAATGAAGTATAAATACTTCTTACATGTGGGTCTAAAGTCCATGAAATAAAACTTAGGTGATGGATCAATCAAATCTAATAAATCCTAATACATTGAAACTGAGATATGTGTGGGCATACCCAACACACCACAAGTGTATAGCGGTTTCCTCCTATACTGGCGGTTGGGACAGGTCCAAATAAATCTATGTGCAGCAGTTGCAAACAGCGGTTCGTTGAAGGCGCGGTTTTACTAGGAAATGACTGTTTGGGCTGCTTTCCAAGCTGGCATGCTTTACACTTTTCATCATGATGGTCAGCCACTTTGGGTAGTCCTTTTACTAGACCATCCCTGTGCAGTTTTGCTAGATACTTGAAGTTCAAGTGGCTGAGCCGCTTATGCCATAACCAGCTGCTTTCACTTATATTTTTGGCTACAAAACAGAGGTCAGCAATAGAAACAATATTGCTTAAATCAATTATATAAACATCACCTGTTCTGTTGCCAGTCAGTAGAGTGAGTCCAGAGGAAGCATCTTTGATATAACAGCTAGTTGAAGTGAAGATGCAGATCATTCCTTTGTCACAAAACTGAGATATGGAGAGAAGGTTGTGCTTGAGTCCTTCTACTAGTGACACATTTTCAATAGTCACCTTTCCTCGTTTGATTGCTCCATATCCTACTGTTTCTCCTTTCTTGTTGTTACCGAACACTACTGGGGGACCTTTCATTTGGATGAAACTGCAGAGTAGTTCTGAATCTCCAGTCATGTGTCGTGAACATCCACTATCCAAATACCAGAGATCCTTTTTCTTCTTAGCGGTTCCAGCCATAAAACATGAAATCTGAAAAGTAAACATGAAAGGTTTTGGTCCCCCTTATTCCATGGGTCCTAGGGTTAGCAGCTTTTTGGGACCCACACTTGTTTGACCTTAGGATTTTTACGTCCCTTGGCATTGGGTGTGAATCTTAAAAGACAATGACCAGCACTATGACCAAAGTCGGCACAGATAGAACAATGAATTAAGCCAGGTTGTGGTGGCGGTTTTACAAACCCATTACTGACCTTCGGTTTCTCATGTTTTACTGGGTCAGCGTTTTTGGCTTTAACAAAGTTAACCTTCTTGAGTTCCACCTTTCTCTTAGGTGCGGCTTTAGGAAATATAACAGGATATTCCTTAAACCGACTAGGAGCGGTTTCATCACTCAATACTTCCTTGGTTGCCTCAGCCGCTGTGGATTTCTCTTTCCACTTTGGATCTCTCCCAGTCTGGTTTTTAGGATACTCATAGAAATAATTTTGCTTTTTAATTTCTTGTGTTAAGCCCTTTTTACCAGCATGATTCACCTTAGGAATTTCTTTGGTTTGTTCAGTTGGTTTCACACCACCTTCAGCACAAAGACAAGGACACTTACACCCATCATCAGTTTTAAATCCTAATCCACTTTTCTCCTTAGAGAGAATTTGTGAATTAACGATTTGTTCCATGGTGACTCCAGACTTAGTCCACACATCGGTCACTTTTTGAAGTTCATCCCTTTGTGCAGTAAGATCATGGATTCGGGTGTTAAGAACTTCGGTTCTGTCCTTAAGGTAGCGGTTTTCTTCCACAACAGAAGCTATCCCAACAATTTGGAGCTTGAGTTTTTCAATCTCCTCCTTATGGGACTTGCATTCTTTTTGGGAATATTCAAGTTCCGCAGCCATTAATTTATATGTCTTTTTAAGCAAAGTGTGTTGTTGACAAATGACATTAGCACGTTCAAGTACCTGGTCATCATGGCTTTGTTCGGTTTGATCCTCAGGAGAGTAGTTTGGTGAAGTAGGAGTTTTGCCTTGTTTAGCTTCAGGAGTTTTTGGTGAAACTGACTTCATTTGATGGAGTGGCAGTGGAAGGCTTTCGTCAATTTCAACCTTTTCTTCAAATCCCATTAGGCAAAGATTTGCAACTCCTTCATATTCATCACTATCATCTGTATCAGAACCCATCCATGTTAATGGTTGTTCTCCTTGTTCAGCAACCATTCCTCTTCTCTTGAAAAACTTCTTGTTGAACGGTTTCTTGGCAGGAGCGGCTTCATAGCGCGGTTTGGGACAACTGGAGGCAAAATTACATGGTTGTCTGCACTTGTAACAAACAAGATCATCCCTTTTCTTAGCATCAGCTGCTTTGTTGAATCTGGTTGGAGGGATAAACTTTGCAGGGCCGCCTGACTGAGATTGAGCTCTGTTCTTTCTGAACTTGGTGTAGTTTTTCACATAGAGAGCAAACTCATCATCATCCATGTCATCAAAGTCAACTTGAGTAGAACTAGATGCTACACTTTGGGAATTTTGAGATGGAGTGTAGGATTGATGAGATTGCTGAGGTTGAGAATAGGGTTGATGATGTTGAGGGTAAGGTTGATGAGGCGGTTGGTAATACTCTGGAGGTGCGGTTTGAGAAATATATCTTGGAATATTTGGATCAAAATAAGCGGTTTGTAAATGGATATTAGATGCGGTTTGATGGTGATCTGGATTGTAAACTGGAGATGTGGCATTATTGAAAGCGGCAAGAGAAAGAGACTTAAATCTGTTTTCAGTTTCATGAGCTTCCTCAAGCTTGAATTCAAAAACCCTTAGCATGGCATAAAGATGACGAAGATCAAGAGCTTCCAGATCTTTGTTGTCTTTAATGTTGGTAGTTTTGATCAGCCATTTGCTACCAAGAGATTGCATGAATCTCATGTTCAGGTCAGTATTGGAATACTTGTGCCCTAGAGAGAAACATACATTGACAATTTCCACGAACCGCTCATAGCATTGGCGAAGAGATTCCTTTGGGTCTTTGACAAAGTAATCAAAGAGCCTTCTCTGTTGGTAGAGGCAGTTCTTCTTGGTGTCGGCATCTCCTTCCAGAAAGTCAATGATG
Source organism: Campanula takesimana (assembly GCA_026119855.1). Lineage (NCBI taxonomy): Eukaryota > Viridiplantae > Streptophyta > Magnoliopsida > Asterales > Campanulaceae > Campanula > Campanula takesimana. Next base: position 412,416 of record JAOWBW010001139.1, on the reverse strand, counting down.
CCATCCCATGTTTCCTTTGCGGTATTGCAATCTAGAACCTTTGAGTGAGTTCTTAGATCAATAGCTGATACAAGCATGGACATAGCTCTACCATCAAAGTCCACATTCCGTTGATCAGTTTCGGTCCATTCAGCTTCCGGCTTCTTGATTTCCGCGGTTTGTCCAGCAGTACCTGCATCAGGGTTAGCCTTCATCGGGACATAGGGTCCATTAACAATTGCAGTCCATAATCTGCGATCCTCAGATATCATGTGCTTCTTCATCCTATCTTTCCAGAAGATGAAACTATCTTCATTAAGAATAGGTAAGTGATTAGAGTTGGATGTCTGCATCATATGGGAGTTTATGTTTGCCATTGGATCAGCACCCAAGCGGTTAAGCTTGTAAAATAATTTTTGGTGGATATGCTCTGATACCACTTGTTGGTCCCAAAGGGCAACAAGGGTATAGAACCGCTAGAGCGGGGGGTGAATAGCGGTTTAAAATCTTTTTTGAAATACCCTTGAAAATCAACCAAGTACTTATCAGTTTGGTCTATTGCGGTTTAAAGCACTAGAACCGCTCAGATAAAATGCACAGCGGAGTTTTGCGGTTTTGGCCAAACTGAATTATAAAGAGTTGGGCGGTTTAAGAGGTTGAAAAGGAATGATGCAACTGACAAGGCATAACTGAAGTATCACAAAAGTATGCAAATCATTTATCAAGTCATTTCACATGAAAGTAAATAAAGCTCATAAACATAAATGTAAATGACAAGACAGAAAATAAAGATCAAGGACACACAATTTGAAGAGGTTCGTTCTTGAAAGAACTACGTCCTCTACCTAGGTGGTTAGCCTAGGATTTTCTAATAGCTACTAGACTTGTATTGATTTAGAGGAGTTTTTACAAGATTACAAACGAATCCAAACTCTAAATAAACAATCTAACCTAACAATGCTATTATAACAACCTGTCTTTTCGAGGTATATAATCTATAAGAAAATATACTCCGGGTGTGTAGTGTGGAAAGAAATCAATAGCTCAAAATATCTAAGTGATGGTGAGCAAATGATTACTTTCTGTGCAAGGCTGAGTTGTGATGATTTGAGGGCTTGAAGCTTTGATGAAGAACTCTGGGTTTGCTAAGGAGATGATGAAGATATGAGTATCTGAATTTTCAATCTTCAAAGCAAACTTGAATACTTGGGATATTCTCTTTGAAGCTCAGCAACCTTCAATGTTTAACAATGAAGGCTATTTATAGTGAAGGCATTAGTGACCGTTGGACAATGAGGTGAGTCATTGTATGGCGGTTTTATGCGTTGTCACAATCCCATTGGTTGACCTGTCACTGTCGTCCTTTGCTTTTGCTTTGTGGCAGGAAGTTGTTGGATCACTACCTGACATTGTCCTTTTAGTTGTTGAAAAGTACAACGGTAACTTTTCAAAAAGCTAGACAAACCGACATTCCAAGAATAACTGAACCATGACTTGAAGTTTAAGGACAAGTCACCAGTCATTCATTTTTACGGTTGAAAAGCGAATGTTTGTCTTCAAGGAGTAAATGACAGCAATAACTTCTTCAATATCTTGGTCGGCGGTTCCACCAGATGCATGTGCGGTTTCATAATTGAACTTGAAATGCGGTTTCATCAAAGACACAAACTGCGGTTTGATGAAGGACTTAAGGCACCATGCTGGCGGTTTGAAGACGGTGGCTTGAGGGACATTAAACCGCTATGAATAAACCAATCATAACTCAGCCTAACTACTAAAAATCTAGAAATGGACTTGTCTAAAATTGAAGTAAAACTTCATTACAAGTAAACCTAAAGTCCATAAAAAGACACGTGGAATGGGTCAATCAAATCAGGTGGGTGTACTAACAATGAATCCTAACAGAAGCTCTTCACTGTAGGGGGACTGAGAATTAAGGACTTAGATTTCCAGGTTTTTAAAGTTTTGGAGAATCTGCTAAGTTTTGTGTTTACTGTTTCACAAAAAGATCAGTTTGGTGAGACGTGCAATAAACGTGCACTGTACGTGCAGTACAGGTGTAGTCCTCGTGTAGCATTTGTGCAGGATTGATTTTGTGGAAAACTCCAAAGGTATTTTGATATAATTCCAGGATTTGAAATAAAAATCTAGAGAGAGAAGAGAATTGTCCAAGTCATTTAAAAGGTGCTTAATTGGTGTCCATTGGTGATCCGAGAATAGTTCAAAGCGCATTGAAGTTTGAGACAAGAATGGCTGTCATTGTTTGGGTAATATGGTATCTAAATATGGTGATCGTGAATAGGGTCGATATTGTGGTGGATATTCTAGTGATCTAGAAGTCAGTTACACAAGTTAAGCCAGAAATTCGTTTCCTCGGCGTCGTAAATGTGTTGTTCATGATCAAACCCAGTTTGTGTCTCTTAGAAAAGACAAGGCAAATATGGATAGGTATGTTTTCGTATGTAGGATGGAGTTCAAGGTGGAGATGTGTCAGTTTCTTCATAGGTCTGGATTTTGTAGCTCAAAGTGAAGCCGTGTCAGTTTCTTCGTAGGTCTGGATTAATGATCTGGGAGATTCAAAAGTCAAGATAGAGATTATTGAGAATATGCTTTTGAATCACATGCTTGATGGAGGCATGAACCAAAAACAATTCAAATTAATTCTTGAGACTTGAATCTGCACGGGTCAAGTTCTTTTTGGTACAAGGATTGTGAACTTATTCAAGTATAATGATTGTAGTTTCCTTACAAAAATAGAGTTGATTTCTCTGCAAGTATGACGAATCCTTATTGCCAAGGGTTTTGTTAATTATGAGACTATAAATACAACCCTCTCCCCTGGCATAATCAACTAACGAAATAGTAGTTCCAAATCTGTAATTTTAGATCCAGGTTGGTACGGTCAGCCAGAGACGAACGAGATGATCGGAGAAGAAATTAGAAGCTTTTATTTGAAATGAAACTCAAACCAATCAAATGAATATTTTGAATCTTATTTTAATAAAAATTAGATTATATAATGCATATTAAGAAATAAGAAGCTTCTACTTTGGTTCGAAGGATGAGGCAGCCAGAAACGAACGAGATGATCGGAGAAGACAAAGAAACTAGTGAGGCGAAAGGAGGCAGAGAGAGACTACGGCGACAAAGGCAGAGAGGGGTTGCGGTTGAAGATTGAAGGGGACAGGGGATTACGTATGATGGATCTAGTTTCATTTCTAGGTTGATGTGGAGGTGGAAGTGAGGCTACGTGTGAAGGGGAGGGGAGAGAGGAAATTTGTGGAAGAAAATTTGGTAGAGAACTGGGTGTGACTATGAAAGAAGGAAAGGGATAAAATGCGACGTTTGAAGAAGAGGCCTGGGGAAAGGGAGGAATTAAGGTGATTTAGAGATTTTAGTTTTTTTTTCCTCATGGATCTTTCTTGTCATGAAACGACGTTGTTTTGAGGTTAAAAAGCATTTTATTATTTCTCCTTGTGAAATGACTAATATGCCCCTTAAAAAGTCATGTGAATGACACATGACTATTTTCTGTCAAAAAAAAAAAAATACGTTAGTTTTTATAACAATTTACACAAAATGTATATTTGAGAGTCGAATTATAAATTTTATACACTACCAATTTACAAAAGTGATAAAAATTCAGATAACCAAATTGCAATTTTTCTAAAAAAATTGGGATCAAAATAGAATTTGATGACGAAAAAATACTCCAAATCCATCCCAATTTAAGGTTCTTACTTTCATTTTTGGTATGTCCCAGTTTAAGGTTTTTAGTTACTTTATTCCTTAAATGGGAAAGGATGAATAGTGTTTTGGACATTTTTGTCCTCATAAAGTTCATATATTACAAAAAGCCCATCACTTACCCGTCTACTTTTCACCCACTTGCATTATGAATAGACAATTATATCCTCCACCCACTACTATTTTTTACTCAAGTTTACCTTGATTACTTAATAAGCGTGTAAAGTCAAACTAAGTAATTTATTACTATATAAAGGCACAAACAGAATATATTTTTCCGCTCATTTTTTGAGGGTTATATTTGGAAACATATTTATTGAACTTAATAAATGTCAGCTTCCAAAAAAACGGCTGATACAATGCAATTAATTGTGAGGTCAAACAATGAAATGAAATGGAAATGTATTTATTTGACAACTATTTGGAAAAAGAAAATAACTCATTTCTGGATCATTAAATAGCATAGAAACTGTACCAGGTTTGTTGATCGAGTTAATTAAAATGCATAGAACTACAGTTTCTATAATGCGATTGTCACAAATAAATGATGATGATTATGAACAATTAAATTGAATATTGGTTTTCTATGCGTATATACTGTACCATGTTTATTGATTTTGGAAAAAGTCGATCAAGTCCAATAAATTTGTTCTTGGAAATCATCAAAGTTTGAAAAAGTCGATCAAGTCCAATAAATTGGTCGTCGTTTAATTTAGCCGGAATAAGATTTTTGGGTAGAGATCAATAAAGAAGAGAGACAGATAGAACGGCGATATTGTTTTTAAGAAAGAGCAGCTGTGATGTTTTTAAGAGAGAGAATATATAGAGCGGCTGTGTAGATTAGGGTTAGAGTTAGCTTATGTTTCTAGAGTATATGGCAGCAAGCAATTTAGGACATTAAAACGGCCCACTTGGTTCAGAATTAATAGCTGGACTTTGAACTTTGTTTTATGTGTTTATTACTCTGTGTTTTATTTAATTAATGGTTCATGAGTTACAACATTTTTATGACTAAAAATATATAAATTCATTTACATGAAATATTTTATTCAAAATTGTACTATGTATTATTTTATTTATTGTTATATGGGCGAAATGTAAATAAGTATATTTATATGGGACAACATTAACTAAATTTTTTGTTTTTTATTTTTCCGATAATCACATTTTCTTCAAATGCTGGTGAAAGTGGGATCAATTTGACAATTTTGATCTTTATTTGAAGTTTACAATGAGACAGACATATCATTTTATATAGGATTTATATATTTTTAAATTTTTCCCAAAATATCTAATTCACATATTAAAATGCAGAAAATAGCAGTTGCATCTCGATTGGTCAACCATTGTCAGAGAGTCTTTCAGTTTCCATCTAGTATAAGTATGTCTGCTTCACAAGTTTTTAACTCAAGCAATGATAACATTTGCTCAAATTTAATACTTCGATCTGTTACTAATAACAAATCACAAGCATGCATGTGATACTATATCTTTAACTCAATGAATGTTTTTTTTTTTTTTTTTTTGTTGACACGTTTACATAGATTGAGTTTTGATTTTATCAGCCCCGTTTTTGTTAGGTTGTATCATACGCAATGACAATCAATAAAGGTCAAGCACTCACTCATTTTGATCTATTTCTAAAAAGACCTATTTTTAGTCATGGTAAATCGTAAGTTGCTCTGTATGATGTAACTACTCGTGCTGGTTTGAAGATATTAGTTTGTGATTGGAGAAAACATTGTGGATTAAACCACAAATGTTATATACAAGAAAATTTTCAAAAATTGGTAAATTTATTATTAATTCATTTATATATTTTCAATTTTATTTTGGAAAGAAAATTTATATTAACCTTCTTCATAGTCATAGCAACAATTTTGATTTTGATTCTCTAATTTAATAAAGTGTTTGATGTAACAATAGTTTGGATTAATGAAATGAAATTTTGCTATTTGTTGTACGGCTGATGTCAACCAATTGTCTCTTTTAGTATCATTGGGAACCAAACCTAAATTCGACAACTTATGTGGTGGGTCCCAACAACTTTTTATGGTAGTCAAGTTTATAGAGAAAAATAATTCCAACGCTCTCAACACTTTTGGAGACAATTACAACCTGTTGTCTAAACCGTTCAATTAAGTCACAAAACCAAACTCGTCTAAAAACCGACGGCTCAGAATAATGGAATACCAACAACTTGGAGTTCATAAAAAAAAAAAAAAAAAAAAAAAACAGAAAAATCCAAACACGGCCTTACTTTATAAGAGTATATCGTCAAAATCATCATCCCCAAAGCATCATTCACTCAATCCAGATTGCAAGTCGCAAAAATAAATTTTGCTTGGGTTTCCTCCACCCGCCCGCCACTGAGTTTGATCGATTTCTATTTTGCTGGGAAATTCAAAGGTTTGATTTTTGTTATCTTTCAATTCGAGCTAGAAACCCAATTTTTTCTTGTTGATTTTGGAGCTGCTTGCCAAATTCAACGATTTCTCCATTTTCCGTTTTGTTTCGATTGTGGGTTTCTTAGACGAATTAATTTGGAAAATTCCTTTTGGCTGATTTTAATTTCTTAGACATATTTATGGTTGATATTCTGTTTATATTTTGGGGATGAATTTTAGTCGTTGATGGAAACCCATTAGGTCAAAAAATGAATTTGATTGATGAAACGTGATCCTTATTATGACCACCCTCAGCAAAATTGTATTTGATGCTGATTTTTAATTGTCCTTGATTTTGAGGATTTTGTTTTTTTTTAATGTTCGGCTTATGTCCCCTGTTTGATGACAGTAATTGTAGCTGTTGTACGTATTATTACTCCCTACGTCCTTAAATAAATTAAATAAATGAATGTCCTTATTTCATCTCAAGGGACATTCAGAAAATCTTTACTTTTTACAAAATTTAAGGCCAAGATTCATATATATTATTATAATCCTCCCTACAAATATTTAGTTTTGCTAGTACAAAGAGAATAGTGAAAAAGTTTTGATAAAGAGACATTTAGCGTCAAAGTTTTTTCCAAAAACGAAATTCATTTTGGGACATTTTTTTTTTTAAAAAAAAAAATAGGCATTCATTTAGGGAGAAAGAGAGTATTGTATTATTGTTACTAGTTTACTTGATAATTTCATAAGCTTCATTGATTGAGCTAGCCATTAATGCTAAGAATTCACTTATGGTAATGACAATGTTAAGACTTTAAATTGCTTAGGCACTTGATCATGACAGAAACTTCAGTTTTCAGCTCTTTTGTTTGAATATCAACTTATATTGCGGTGCTTGTATGTTCCTGCTCCTTATTTTGCCTTTCGATGGGACATTTGTTTTCCTTTTTATGCTACTTTATTTTATCGTTCCTCTAGCCTTTTCTATATGTAAATAAGTAAACTGTTGTTTGAGCTGCCGCAAGTTACCAAGGCCAGTTATATCTAATCTGAATATTGTGTCCTACCTTGAACTTCACTTCTTGTTGCTAACAAGTATTGTTGCTAGAGCTGTGTTCTTGGGCGGGATACGAGAAACCTGACTCGTGATTGACCCGAGAAATCGCCACCCGACTCGCACTGAGTCTCTTAGACAGGTCAAACTCAGCGCCTTTGTTGGGTTCGTCAACCTGGGATGGGTACTTGAGGATTAACTCGTCTCCAGTTTGTCTTCCCTGATATAGAGATTACAGAGCTTTAAGTCGAGAAATTTGATCCAAAATTATTTGAAAAAATTCAACGGAAACTAGAAGGATGTGAGAAAAGAGAGGAGACAGAGATGAATAATGAAATTAGAGAGGATGTGTAGATAAAAGAGGAGAATAAATGAAAGAAAAACCTGGGATGAATCTTCTATTTTGAAGACAGAGTATAAGCTATGGCGAAACAAGAAAAATCGAGAAACCAAGGAGATAGAGGGAGGCAGACAACGTCTATGTTGGTTCATTAGGGTTTCTGACTTGTAACTTTTCATTTAAAGTAGTGTGCCACTAAAAAAATCAATTAACCCAAGAGACACGTTAGTATATGGGAAAAGGCACGGACCCGGTACTACTCAAAGGGACCTGTAATTTTGATCCGGGCCAAGTTCGGCCCACTTTTTGGAGCTCGATCCGACCCTAGGTAAACCTGACTCTATTAAAGATTGTGAAACTCGTATAGTATTCAACAATACTCGACCCAGACCAACCCGTTTTGCAGCTCTAGACGTTGCTTTTAAAGGACTTGGCTTAGCCATCTAACCGATGTTTCATTTTAGTTCATCTTAGGCTTGGTTGTGGTGCCTTACTAATTCATTTCATTCTTGCCTAAACATTTCATCAAATCTTATCTATTTTGCCGCTCTTTATCAATGCAAAGATTCATTTTCAATCTTTTCCTGTATCACATGGCTGTTGTTTACCTCAAGTATACATTTTTGTAAGTACTTTCGCTCTACAGTAAATCTATTTTAAATTCCAACCAATCATTTACATATCTTATACTAGTGGCGGGACAAAAGCGATAATGCTCTTGGGTGATAGTATTGCAATGATGATAGCTTCAGAATAACCATCAATTCGTAGATGAACAATTGAAATTTATGATGAGAAGGGGATGGATATTCTTATGTGCTATTTGTATCTGTTCATAGCTGAAGCCTTTGCGTACTTTTAGGGGGAATGTATGGGTATGGGGTTATTGTCAAGTAGATGGCAAATTATAATGTTACTGATCATAAACATCTACATAGTCAAACAATGTTTCATTTTCTCCTACTTCTTCTAGTCATTGTTCAATGTAGTAGTTTAGAATTTAGATGTATTGGATAAGCAGACATCATAATGTTTGGTTCATGTACTTCAGCACAGAAGCATGTATTGACTGAAGAGTAGTCTCAATACAAAGTGGACGGCAATGTACTTGCTGGTGTGCTTAAGCTTCTTTGACTCCACAATTTAGTTTCATTAGGTAAACAGAGAAAGTGTTACAAACCAACTGTCTAAAAACCTGTGACTCGCGAAAAGTGGTTATGTGGGTACATGAGAATTGTAATTTATAGACTGTTAAAGGTTCCACCTTAAAACCAATTAGTGATAAGGGGTGTAGCCCCTCAACTCTATATACCGGTTCATGTTTAGTTCTAACGTAAAAAAAGGCGACATTTATTTTGGGACAGAGAGAGTATTGTCTACACGCCCCTCACTTGTAACCCGGAGAGAAGCTCAAGGGTTGAACACGTGGATTTTGTAGAAGATAGGAGATAGTGAGCATTGTAGAAGAGAGTTGACAGAGGGCCCATGTAGAAGCAGGGAAGATTGGTCAGGCGGAGTCTAGAGATTGACCCGCTCTGATACCATATTAGAATTAGAGTCTGGTAAGAAGTAGAGAGAGACCCAAGTATGAGCATGGGATGGATTGAGCTGGTAACAGACTACTCCCTCCGTCCCAAACTTATCGCTACTTATTTTCGTTTTGGACGTCCCAAACTTATTGCTACTTACCCAATATGTTCAATTTTCTCTCTCCTACCACTCACAACAACTATCCACTAACTTATTTTCTCTCTCCTACCCACTCACAATACTTACTTTTCCAACATATTTTCTTAATCTCCGTGCACTCACTTTTAGTAGCAATAAGTATGGGACGGAGGGAGTATATTGGAGGTTCCACCTTAAAACCAATTGGTGATAAGGGGAGTAGCCCCTCAAGTCTATATACCAGTCCATGTTTAGTTATCTATTAGATGTGGGATATATTGTCTAACAATGTGTCCGGTTGCTTGGAATTGTTTCTCATGCTTTCTCATATTTGATTTCAATATATGAATGTGGTAGATCCTATATTTTGCATGTATTACATATGCCTCTTTATTTAAATAAGAAAAGTTCTCCTAAATGCAATCATGTAATTCAAATTAGGATCTTGCTTTTTCAAGTTATGATAGTTTGGTTAGATGAAATACCCTTTCTTTTCATTGCAAAATTCTAAAAATAAGGAATTAGTTTAGCATTGAAATTTCTTAATTTCTTACACGAGGCTATATATCTGATGTACTGCAAACATGAGGTAGGAAAAGTATGTACTGTTAAATTCTGTGGTGTGGCTTGTTTTATTTAAACTCAAGCAATTTCATTCATATTTGTAGAATTCTAATCCGTTACAGATTTGTTTCATGTTCAGGGATGCTACAATCATAGTTGTGAGTGGCATTGTAGTGGGAAGGTACCATATTGGTGCATAGCAACCATTTTCCGCATTTATGGTTGAATCAGAAAAAAAGAAGCCGCCAGAACTAATTTACCTGCAGTTGACATCAATTCAAAGCATACAATTTATGGACGAAAAATGAACATACGCCCTACTTTATGTATTCAAAGATCCAGCGAAAACCAGCTGACTAACATGAGTGTCTCTAGAACCATGTCTTCATCTGTACCAGTATTTCCTACAAGGGAAGGGAAGTATCCCAAATTGCCAGATTCAGTTCAAGTTATCTCCGAGCGGGAGCTGATAACAAACACAGTTTCCCCTGGCCAAAGTCAATTGATTTCTGATAGTGGGACCGTTGGTCACTTGTACTCCTCCGAGAGCAGCCCCTTCCTTGTTTCATCTCACGAAAGGAACACAAGTAATTCTCCCTTCATTTCTGGGGCACGGAGTGAAGCCTTATCTTTCCAAACAAGCAGCTCTTCCCATTTAGGCATGGAATCCACTTCATTAATTAGTTACACAAGTGACAACAATGATATTTCCTGGAATACAGATTCCCTACAGGACTTCCTTGACTTTCCTGAGAATGTTGTTGTTGGGAATGGTCAGCCTGAAAGCAGTTCTGGCCTATTGGTACATGAGGACCATGCTAAGGGAACTGATTGGCAGGAATGGGCGGACCAGTTAATCACTGCTGATGATAATCTGGATTCAAATTGGAGTGAGATCCTCGCTGATGTTGATGTAGCAGAGCTAGAACCTAAGGTATGTTCCTTCACTATTGACATTGGGACAAAATTTCATGCACGGATGTCTTATTGTGTATGACACTTAAAGTTACAAAATGTATTTATTTCAGAACTGGTTATGGTTTGTCCAATAATGGGATATATAAATTATTTCATAGACTTTATTTATCCTGTATATTTAAATGAACTATGTTCTTTTCTTTTGTGTTGGATTGGATGCGGCTGGAGGTTTTGTCACAAAGTTGATATTTTCGGAATCCATAACTGTTCCCCTCTGTTGGGAAGATGAGATATATTAGCCTGCTCTTTTGCTTCCTTGTTTGCTTATGTCATGACAAGGAAGGGGCTGCTCTTACATTCGGTGCCATAGTGACCATGATTGTTGTGGTGTTACAATGTGCTACCGTTGTCCAAATTGTTACTGGTTAGTTTCTGAGTGTCTGGGTTTCCTTCGATTGGTGAATGAGTACATATACTAGGAGCGAGAAGGTTTTGCTGAGTGAAAATGCATAAGTCTGCTGGGTGGTTAAAGAGAAGGGTAGAAAAGAAATTCTTTTCTTATGATTAATTCAACTCAGATTAACATAACCACCTTCTTCAGCATTTTTGTGAACTATTTAGGCGGTTTATCCTGAACGTGACTGTGACATCCGTCATCCTACATAGGGAAAATGTGGAATTTGACTGTGTTAGATAAGGTCCCACCCACTACCTCCACATGGACTTTTTGGTGGGCCTGTGATAACCCCAGTTGACCCAAGGTGAAGGTTCAATGTGAAGTGCATATGTAACCGACCAGATTTTTGAGCGCGAGTTGTCGCTAACGGTATCAAAGTGTTGAACCTGGCCATAAGTTTTGCGAGCTCGTCCGGGGGTACGATTTTTGTATTTAATAGGACCTTGTTGGGGACAGCAAGGAAATGAGCGGGGGAGATTGTGCCACTCAAATCCTTGCCGTCCCTAAAAAGGTCCAATCAAATACCAAGATCGTAAGCCTTGCGAGTTCATCCTTGGATACAATCCTGGTATTCAATGTAGACCTTGTCGGGAACGACAGGGATACGTAAGGCAAATTGTGATATCCCTCATCCCACATCAGAAGATGTGAACTTTGATTATGTTAGATAAGTTCTCACTCACTCCCTCTTCGCACCAATATCATCATGGGACTTTTGGGCGGGTCTATAGTAAGCCTGTTGACCCAAGATGGTTGTGCACAGTGGGCCGGTGCATGTTGCTTATGCAGCGGCCAAGGTTTTCGGGCTAGGGTCATTACAAATGGTATCAGAGCGGAACCCAACCGTAAGGCTTGCGAGTTCGTGGGGGGGGGGGGGGCGTACGATTTGGGCACTACCTTTGGGCACCAACATCTTCCATGAACTTTTGGTAAGCCCAGTTGATCAAAGGTGCTTGTAGTCAATGGCTCATTGGGTTTTCGGGCTAGGGTCGTTACTGCGACCGCATTGAATATTTAAAATAATGAGCTATTAGATCTTTAGGGGCGGCGGGTGGGAGAGACGGAAAAAGATGAGAGGCCATTACGGGAAAGCACCAAAGTTGAGTTACCGAATGGGTTCTCTTTTTGAAATTCTGAATATAGTTTATTTTGCTTTCTCTTTTCTCAAAATAATCTCCGTCTCATTTGAATATGTTTATTCTTATATAAAATGTGCAGCATCCCCAAATGCATCCCCATCCTCCGGTATCAATCCAAGACATTGTTCCAGTTGGTAGCCCTTCATCTGGATCAACATCTATTAAGCCCCGCATGCGTTGGACTCCGGAACTTCACGAAGCATTTGTTGAAGCCGTCAATCAGCTTGGCGGCAGTGAACGTGTGTAGCTTTCTCAGAAGCTATTTGTTTACTTGACATTACTAAGACTGGAGTACTAATGGGTTAACTTTTGTCTTGATTATTTAGGAGCTACTCCAAAAGGTGTCTTGAAGCTCATGAAAGTTGATGGTCTGACTATCTATCATGTGAAAAGCCATCTGCAGGTATATTGAAGAAAAACATTTGAGTCTTGTTTTGGATTATTGATGATGCTGATGCGTTGTAATTACTCTACTTTCTGCTATCTTCGATTTCAGAAATATAGAACAGCAAGGTACAAACCAGATCCATCAGAAGGTAACAGAAGTTGCCCCATATGCTTGCTTTCTCTTGTTTGTATCTGTTTAAGGTTTCCAAAAACTCTTGTCCCTTTTGTTCCTGATATATGAAAATGAAACTCTGTATTGAGGTGGACAGAGTAACTAATTCTACTCCCTCCGTCTTATAATAAGTGTCACATTTGACTTTTTCGAAGATTTTAAGGAATGTGCTGTCCTTGTTTGTACATTGCTTGTACTATGGTAAATTTGCACTAAGACTCTTTCCTTATTTAGAAACATGATTTATTTCGGGATGGACTAAAGAGGAAAGTGTACATTTGTTATGGGACGGAGGGAGTATTTTATTGTACTTTTATGAAGATTGATGTTCAACACGATAAATTACTATACACAATTCATTTTTTTCGAAAATATTGGATGAGAATTTCACATTGGATAACCAAGGCAGTTTAGAGAATTGGAAGCGGAGTATGCTCTTAGTCTTTTCTTGTTACTTTAAACGTTAGTAGCACAACATAAACCTTGTTTGGTCATGTTCCTAGTTCTCCACGTACACCACAAACAAGCATATTTGCAATCTGCCTGCTCTCCCTAATTTTCTCATGATATGAGGACTAGTATTATTTTCGAAGCTACATCATAAACAAACATTCAGATCAAATAGCAATCACCGAATTACCTACTTTCTTCTTGAGTCTTTCTTTTTCTTGAACCTTTTTGGTTTTTTATTTGTTTGTATTGTACATAAAATGAGACAAAAAATTAAACTAGGACAAATTTTCTTAGAGGCTATATGACAAATAAACATTAGGAATTGCAACAACTAATCGGATGTCATATTTTTATTATTATTTCTCTTTTTTGCATTATTTCTCTTTTCACTAAGTGGAGAGCGACAATAAGAGAATATCATTTGAGTTGTTGATACATGTTGCAGAAACTTCTGACAGAAAGTTGACTCCTCTTGAAGAGATGACATCTTTAGATTTGAAAAGCAAGTTAGTCTCTCTCTCTCTCTCTCTCTGTGTGTGTGTGTTTGTGTGTGTGTGTGTGTGAACGTGAACTGAAAAGATTGAGTTGGAAATTGTTTGCTTCTTGCCCACACCATTCAACTACCAGTGTGGTCGGTCACATTAGGAGTTTTTGGAGTACCGTAGAACCTACCCTATGACTACATCCAGATCTTTTTAGTACCATAAATCCTACATTTATCAGGCTTCTTTTTTTTTTTTTCTCTTTGTTCTTTAACACCCCTCATCAGGAGGAAAAAAAAGGGTAGAGGTTGCGGACATTTGCCTTGTGAACACCAGTAGATGTGTTCTTCCATTTTATGGCAAAAAACAGCATGAAAATAGTCACAACCATTTGTTACCTCAAAATATTTAAAGCTGTATAATCCCTTCTTCAAAGTTCATTTTCCAAAGTTAGCGCTAGTTGGTTATCTTACATTTGTATATGTGATGCCTGTTTTTCATGTTTCGTAAGGTGATTTTCTTATTGATGAGTATATTTACAATTATGCATGTTCTTGGTCACTGACTGCTTTTGTTTGGATGCAAGAAAACATTGTAATCCCTTTGTCCCAGTTGAAGCGGTTTACTTTGAGGTTTTTACTTTGTTTGGCAGATTTACTGATGGATATTGAACATTAGTTTTTTAACTTTGGGAGGATGGAACTATAACATATGGAAATTATACAAAAAGTACTATATTATCCCTTTTTCATGACTTCAGAAAACCAGTAAATCTTTGTCAAATCTCAATCAAAAAATGGCCAAATTGACCATAAAAAGGGTGTGATTGTCAATTTCTTGTTTTAGCTTTTAATTATTAATCTTTCTGTCACGCCAAGTGGTTAAGAGTGCCATGTCTATATTTTCATTTCACATATTGGAGCCCTATTGATGGATTCTTATAAAGCTATCATAAGCTGGTTGGTCTGTTCATTCGTAAAGAAAAGATATTTGTCAATTTCTTCTTATTATCCCTCCGTCCCTGAGTAAGAGTCTTACCTTGATTTTGAACGCTTATTAAGGAAACAATAAAAAATGGGTAAACAGCAAGTGGGTTAAGGATATAATTCTCCAAAACACTATTCATGATGCAATTGGGTAAAAAGTAACTCATGGGTGTTTTTTTTTGTCCAACACACTATTCATCTTTTGACAATTTAGGAATGGGACTTACTCTGGGACATACCAAAAAAGAAAATAGGACTCTTACTCTGGACGTCTCTGGGACGGAGGAAGTACTTTTTAGTTATCTTAATCATTTGGATTGTGGAATGGATTCCATCTTTAGTTCTAGGCATAGGTCTTAATCATATGACATGTCCTGAACTTTGGTTGACAAAAAATTGCAGGAGTATTGGGATTACTGAAGCATTACGATTGCAGATGGAAGTTCAGAAGCAGCTACATGAACAGCTTGAGGTAAGCAAAAATGACAGAAAGGAATTTGTTTTGTTTTTTGAAAATTTAACCGACACGTCTATTTGATATTGTTGTTTCAGATTCAGAGAAATTTGCAGTTGCGAATAGAAGAGCAGGGGAAATACCTTCAAATGATGTTTGAGCAACAGACCAAGATGGAAAACGGGAGATTAAAGGCCTCAGCTGAATCTTCAAATGCTATTCAACCTTCCCCAGCCAGTGGCGAATCAGAAACGTTGGACAAGGATCAGATGATATCTAGAGATGGTCCATCCAATACCCCAACCTCCTTACAAGAGGCAACTGAAAATCCCGATAGGAAGCAGAAAGCCCTTGAAAGTCAAAGTCAACAAGACACTGACGTAGAGGATAGAGGATCTAGTCCCCCTGCAGCGAAACGGGCCAGGTCAGATAACACAGCATCGTCGTAATTGATAATCTTATTAGTGTGACATTTCTGCCATTGAACATGATTGGCATTTGACATGCCTTGGTATTATGTCAGTTGACTTGGAAGGGTGATTCTGGAATTTCAGTAATCTTCTTGTAAGTATTACAGTAATAGTTTTCAGTAACCTGGCAAATAATCTGATTGTTATGCTTGATGATGAGAAAGTTTTGGCATTTCATAAAACAGCCTCCCCCCCCCCCCCCCCCCCCCCCCCCCCCACACACACACACCAGGTGAATAATATGTTACACAATACATACATGCATGCATATACATACATATGCACATTTTTCCATATATACATATGTATATATATATACTTTTTATGTTTGATGGGGAAACAGTTATGCCATTCAGAATCTGTTGTGCTAGTCTATTCCAAATTTCCAATTATTATGTAATTATTTGCAAAGCAAAACACAATTTTATTGCAGAACAAGAAGATTAAGGTTGGATTATCTCCCACAACTAATCTTTCACAATCCAAGAAGATGGAACACACTCATTGTGATGAAGCTTTAGACTTTGCTTGAAACATCTTAACAATCTCCAAAAGTTTGTGATAATCCGGGATGACATCTTTAGCAGCATCATTCAAACTAAACCTCTCTGCCCATTCGATCAACTCAGGCGTTTTAGCTTGATCGAGCATCTTCACTCCAACGACTTCTTCTCGGACCTTAACCCAAACCATTAAGCATCCAAGAGCAATGTCAAGGTACCCTATATTCTCCCCTCCGAAATAACCTTTCCCTTTACTGCACTGTCCAAATGCATCTTCAAGCAAAACTAACCCTTCTATTATCTTTTTTGCCATTTCTTCCTTTGCCTCTCCGTGTGCATCTTTCAAATCCCTCAGTACTGGATGCAGCTGCAAGACAATTCAAGTAAAATTGGCGCACACGAGCGCGCACACACACACTAGATTGAGGCATGTACATGTACCGTCGGACTACATAACAGTATGGTGCACACATTGACCAGATTTCATCTTTGCCCATAAATGAATGTCCATTTTTAATAAATTTTTGTCCGAAAATTAATCGAGAATAACTTTGTTCCTAAATGTTTTTTTACCAAAAAAGTTTCACTACTTTCCTTATACTTGCAAACCTAAATGTTTGGAAAGAGAATTACAAGATTATATATGAATCTTTGCCATTAAATTGTATAAATAATAGAGCTCCATTAAAATGAAATTTAAACATTCATTCATTTAGGGAGGGACGGAGGAACATATATATATATATATTTGATTAAACATAAAAAAATGGTTACCTTATCATCAATATAGGCAGCCCAGAATCGAGCCAAGGCGCGATCCATGGGATCATTGGGAAGAATAGAAGGTCCATCATTCCACACCTCATCAATGTAGTTCATAATGACAAGAGACTCGGAAATGGGCTTGTCATTATGAATAAGAACCGGGATTTTCTTGTGAATCGGGTTCGATTTGAGGAGAAGCTGGCTTTTAGCTAAGGTATTCTCTTCTGAAAACTCGTACTTGACGGATTTCAAGTTGAGGGCGATTTGGACCCGGTTCGAAAAAGGACTTGCCCATGCTCCTAGAAGCTTTACATTACCAGCACCTGCCATGATCAACAACAATATTCCAAGTTATGTAGTAAGAAGAAGAAGATGCTGAGAAATGGTATGTAATTTTGAGCATTATATAGACGCAGTTGATAATGTTACATGGAAGGTTGAAAGGTTGCTAGAAAAGGAAAGGGCAATCGGGTTAATTGTACGGACTAAACGGAACATGAATAACATGAACTTGGTTTAAGGGCAAATGGCACATTAGTATACTTAAGTTTCACCAGGGTTGCAATGTGGCTTCTAACGTTTCATTTTTTGGCAATTTAGCTCATAATGTTTACATTTTGTTGCAATTTGACTTAAAACTGGATAGATACTGACGAAACTAGATGAAAGTTAACAAATTGAACGGGAAATATAACGACTTTTATAAAATATTACATTATACACCCATTAAATTTAAAAAGTTATTACTTTCACCATTTTAATAATTATAATCACAAAACAAAACAATAAAAGAGTCTAATAAAATAATAAATTAATTTCATACATCCAAAATAAACATTACCAACGCCTTCCCTTTCCATTCTTTAAACAATTATTTTAACAAATTATCTCATCCTTAATATTAAGAATATAAAACAATATTACTCAAATTTGAAAAGATAAAAAAACTCAATTTTAAATTTAATTCACCTTAATTTTTAATCTTCAATTTTTTTTTTCAAAAAAAAAGTACCCCTCTCCATTGTTCTCAACAACAAATCATTTAACTATTAATAAAACTTAACTTTCATTGAAATCTTTTAACAAACATTAGTTTGTGTTGATCATTATTAACTTCCATTAACGACATCTAAGTTTTTATTAATAGTTTAATGATTTGTTGTTGAGAACATACTGGAATGAAAAGGGGCACTCTTACTCTTTTTTGAGAAAAATATACTATATTTGAAGATTTAAAATTAAGTTGAATAAAATTTAAACTTGAGAATTTTTATCTTTTCAAATTTGAGAAATATTTATTTTGACAAAAAGAAAACTTATTTAAAAAACATTAATCAATCATCTATTGATTTATATACTCCTTCTTTCCCTAAATGAGTGTCCATTTTCAGAAAATCTTTGTCCCAAAATGAGTGTCTTTTTTTTTAACATAACTTTGTCTCTATATGTTTTTTTTTTCAATTTTTTTTTCACCGGTCCCTTTATACTTGCAAAACTAAATATTTTCAAAGAGGATTACAAGATTATATATGAATCTTTGCCACCAAATTCTATAAAAAGTTGAGATTTTCAGATGTCCCTTAAAATAAAATTTGAACACTTATTTAGGGACAGAGGGAGTACTTAATATAAGGACGATGAGATAATTTGTTAAAATAGTGGTTTAAAAAATGGCAGGGTAGGGCGTTAATAATAATTATTTTGATGTATAAAATAAGTTTGTTATTTTATTAACTCTTATTATTTTGTTTTGTGATTATAATTATAAAATGGTGAAAGTTATAACTTTTATTATATTTACGGGGTGGATAATGTAATATTCTACAAAGGTCGTTATATTTCCCGTTCAATTCGTTAACTTTCATTTAGTTTCGTTAGTATCCATCCAGTTTTAAGTCACATTGCCACAAAATGTAAACATTGTAAGCTAAATTGTCAAAAATGAAACGTTGGAAGCCACATTGCAACTTTGGTGAAACTTAAGTATACTAATGTGCCATTTGCACTTTAATTATAAATTTTAGAGATTATCAAATTCATGGTTTAATTTCAATGCCTACCCCTAAGGTTTGGACAAATCTCACTGCCCCCCCCCCCCTTGAAGTTTAGATTCGTGTGACCACCCTTTATCAATCAATTGACTATTTTACCCTTAATTGATTAAATATCTCTCATTAACTACATTTAAATCAATAAAAAATCTCATATAATAAAAAAAATGAACACGGGTTGTATTTAAATTATTCTCCATTTATGATAGTATATATTATTTTTATGTATAAATAATTGTAAATGAATTACACTTTTGTTTATTCATCTTTTTTTATTCAAAATAAATATAGAGAAGCATGCATATTTTTATATTTATAATTAAAAACACTTGAAAAAGTGGATAAATTTTTAGACAACGCTTTTGTTTAAAGTTTTTTTTTTTATATTATTTGAGATTTTGTAATGATTTAAATAAATTTAATTCATTACAAAATTTCACATAATATCAACAAAATATATCTTTAAACATAAGTGTCGTATTTTTATTTTTATTATAAGATAAAATCGAAAAAATAAACATAGAAAATAAAATATATAAGCATACATATCTTTATATTAGTTTTGACTAAGTTTTAACTACGCCCACATTAATGAGTATCTAACGATTTAGATTACATATTTTTCTATCTCTTAGTTCTAAAATCCATAACATATTATCCCCAACTCAAAATAAGTAAATATATAAGCTTTAAAATATTTAATTTTTTTTTAAATTTATATATTTTTTATGTCTTTATAATTATCAAGTTAAATAATATTCATATGTGCATGGTTTTCTATATTTATTTTGATTAAAAAATGAATAAAAATAATAATTCATAGACATTATTTATTAATAAAAATGATATTTATTGACAATGGAGGATAAATTTAAGTATGATAAACGGTCAATTTTTTTTATAATGTGAGATTATGTAGTGATTTAAATTAAGTTATGAGAGGTATATAATCAAGTAAGGGTAAAATAGTCAATTGATTGACAAAAGGGTGGTCACTGAGACGAATCTAAACCATAAAGGGGGCAGTAAGACTTGTCCAAAACTCAGGGTGGAACTGAAATTAACCCTCAAATTCATTGAACAAGTATGAACACGATAAAAGTTACTCCAAATAATGCTTGACATTTGCCTTTTAATATTCAACCAGCGTTCTTTCATTTTACACTGCAATTAAAACTATTTTCTTACAACAGTAAATAAAAAGATAGTGAGTCTTCAAAATATTGACAGTTTTACTATTAAGAATTTTGGGTAAAACTATTTTTTTCATTAAGTTATGAAAAGTCAATTTTTTAATATAGTCTCACATTTAAAATAGCGAGTTTAGACATTATAAAACAGTGAGTTTAGGTATTAAAACACCTAGAAATAAAATAGCGTGTTTAGGCCTTAAAACAGTGAGTTTAGGTCTTAGAACACCGAGTTCGTATATTTAACAACGGAACTTTTTATAACTTTTGGAGGAACTAGTTTCCCCCAAAATTCACTGTTTAATCTTCAAGAAAAAATGACAAGAGATTTTTATGATTTTATAAGTATAAAATCAGACTGGTTAATAAAATATGAGATTTTTAAAATAATGTGAAAACACTATAATAAAAAAACTCATATACTTAGATATAAGAGAAATTCTAGTCTTATACATAAGTATAGGAATAGACTGATTAATAAAATACTCCTTCCGTCCAGCGCAAGTAGGACTAGAGGGGTTTGCACACTAATTAAGACAAACTAGTAAATGTGTGGTAGAAAATGAAGAGTGAATGAGTGGAGTAAATAGTAGTGTTAGTTGAATAAATTGAGTGGTGGAAAATGAAGAGAGAGAATGAGTGGGGTTGAAACATTTCCATTTTGGGTAGTCTCACTTTTAGTGGGATGGCCTAAAAGGGAAATAAGTCTCACTTGTGGTGGGACGGAGGGAGTATAAGATTATTATTTTTTATGATTTTTCAAGAAAATATGAAGAAAAAAAAATATGAACATAAATTACTATTATACTTCAGGTATAAGAGGTGACTAGTTTTATGCCTAAGCAGAAGCTGAACAATTATCAAAACCCTAAAGCACGTATCCGTTCATGATGATTAAATCAAATACGAGATGAATATAGAATACTAACCCTTGTGATGTTTTAAAAACTTCGGATCTTGAATCTTCAAGCTTTAAGATTTAAATCTTCTTGTTTGCGATCTTAGGAATATGAACTTGAAAATGCTAAAGGAAGCACCCTCTACAAGTATCCACACGCGAACGAATTTCAAGAACACATTCTTGAACCAAATTGCTATATTTAAATATTAGAAATCGAATTTCTAATCTTTAAGGCTTATACTCCCTCCGTCCCACCCGAATTAGGATTTTTGGGTTGGGCACGGTGATTAAGAAAAAAGTATTAGTGGAGTAGGTGTTGTGAATATGAAAAGTGAAGTAGGAGAGATAAAGTGAGATGGAGAATAATGAGTGGAAAGTTGTTGTGAGTGTGAATATGGGTCCCATTAAATAAAACACTTCCATTTTTTGGGTTGTTTTAATTCGAATGAGATACGCAAAATAAAAATGTGTCCTAATTCAGTGGGATGGAGGGACTATGAATTTTGGTGTTCTTAATCTTTGATCATAGATCCTAAATTAAGAATTATATTTCTCAAATACAATAAGATGTTACGGCATTGATTAAGGTTGAATAGATTGGCATTTATACTTATTAAACCTTAACCATTAAGGAGAAATAACAAAAATCTTGTATTCCCCCGTAAACCAGAAACCAGACCAGCCCAGCACCTGCTCGAGCTTGCTCGGTCGAGGCATATAAGCGTTCGGTCGCACAAAAGCCTTTTAGCAACTATGCATTCGGCTTAGCTCTACTCGGCTGGGAGCAGTCCGAAAATTCTATTTATGCATTTTAATTTGATTACTTCTTTTGTGTGTGACCTTATAGGGAATGTATTATGTTGGCAATCAGATTGATATAATCAATTCTCATAAATCATGAGCGGACTCTAGCAAGCCATAATGACTACCCAAATAATACATCACCTAAGTTTGATATTTCCATATTAGAACATGTCACAATTTCTTTGTCACAAGATATCACATTGGACGTAAGTCACGGCCACGTTAACTTTTATTGTTCAATGCTTTCTCGATCCTGAGTAAATTGATATGAGTAAATGACATTGATCTAATCATTTAATTTGAGTGTAGCCACAAATTTCATCAATCTTACTTACTGAGTGGCCTAAGCAGATATC
Organism: Campanula takesimana; assembly: GCA_026119855.1. Classification (NCBI taxonomy): domain Eukaryota; kingdom Viridiplantae; phylum Streptophyta; class Magnoliopsida; order Asterales; family Campanulaceae; genus Campanula; species Campanula takesimana. The sequence goes on along the minus strand of JAOWBW010001139.1, from coordinate 390,183 downwards.
TCTCTTAAGAGAGACAAATCTCATCTTTATTTATCATTCTTCCCTACAAGAATCCAATTATACTAATCATAACCGCTATAACTACCCGGTTAAAGGTAGCGTTTGACTACGTCAAACATAACGTTCATCATGTGGAAGACCATGATAATCTCAAGTCTAAGGATTCCAATGATATAACTACATGAGATTTGATTATGACATTTGACCATGACATAAATCTCATAACGTGTCATGTCCAGTGTATTGTTCACCAACAAGTACCCATAAGTTTAATTGTACCACATACACATAATCATCATATGATTATCCATTAAACTTATAATAGTTCTTCATAAGTACTGGGTATGAAGATTATTATAATAAACATACAAAATATATAATAATCAAGGTTGTTATCTCTATAACAAATGAAAGCATGACATAACATAAAGACCTTTTTCAAGGGCATAAGGCATAATCTCCAACAGCGAGCTGGTAATTTTATACCAAAATATAGGAGCGGACGAGTAATGATATTTAAGTCTTTAAGAAGCGCGAGATTATATAAAATTTTGACAGTTTCATGAATATTTACGGGTTTTGTATGTATTTGAAGGACCTTAAATTCTAAGCCCCTATTTTAGAAAAGTAGTTTTTGTGGAACACTCGGAAAATAAGTGTACTCAATATTTAGTGGGAAAGTGTTGGGTATGCTTATTTCTTAACCCTCCTAATTATGTTAGAATTGATTGATACCATCGCCTAAGTATATTTTATGGACTTTATGAGTCTATGTAAGAAGTTTTATAACTTCAATTTTTAGCTAAGTCCTCTTTATAGAATAAACATAGTGATTAGGGATTTTACTTTAAATTTGAGGTTCCATTAGCTAGTGACCAAGTGTGATGCGCATGACATCCATGCGCAGCACTCAATCTGCGTAGACCATGCGCATGATCTTCATGCGCGCAGGTCAAACTTGGTCCATTCTATTATCTTTTGACCTCACATTCTAGAAGCTTGGAAAGCGTCAAGACAAGCTACGCTTTTTGGAATGAGCCAAAGTGCTGAGGTGTGCACATACGACAAAACAAGCACACTTAGTCCTTCACAAGTACTTAAGAATCGTCTTGACTACAATCCAGTGACTCTCACCAGGATCTGATTGGTAGCTGCTCGTCATGCTCAAAGCATACGAGACATTAGGTCTAGTAAATATCATGGCATATATGATGGATGCAATTGGAGAAGCATATGGGATTCCATTCATTATCTCACGCTCATCAGTTGTCTTAGGACACTGATTCTTGCTTAGAGTTATGCCATGGGATACTGGCAAATTTCCTCTTTTAGAGTTTTCCATACGGATTCTCTTAAGAACTTTGTCAATATATGTACTTGTAGACACCCCGCCTTGGACCTCTCACCTCGATTGCATACAAAGTATTTTTATTTAACTTATTTTTGTTGATTTCTGTTACTTCGGTTAAGTTCCTAACTGATTCCGTTAGTTTTGGACTAAACTGCATAACAGAGTTAACTTTTAGGGTCATTCTGTCATTCTGTCCTTCTCTGCCGCGGGCGCTTCCGGAACTGTAAACGGGCTGCGCGCGCGTCTCGCCCCTAAAGCAGGACCCGCGCGCCTCCCATTATGGCAGTAACGGATTGCACCTTATTTCCCTCCCTTTTTTTATTTACAAACATCTTTTCTTGATCACAAAAACTATCTTTTTACATCCACATTCATCCCCCCTTTTCTCATTAACTCCCAATCCCAAATTCTAAGCCTTTTCCCAAAAACTAATATTTCTTTCATTTATTATTTGATTTCTTTTATTTCTTTTATTTTTCTTTTATTCATTTATCTTATTTGTGATTGGCCCATTCCATTTTACATGGATGACCAATTTCCCTCCATGATTTCCCTCTCTTTTTACCTATAAAAACCATCATCTTCTACCTTAGAAAGGGACTCCAACCTTGATTCACCAACTACATTATACACAAATTCTCCCAACAAGAGTTCTTAGTAACAAGACTCTACACAAATTGTTCTACAACAATTTCATTACAACAACAACACTTTCAAGTCAAGGTTCCAAGTCCTCTTTCTCAAGGTACAACTCCATTTTCTTCCTTTGTTTTCTTCTTCTTGATGTATGCAATCCCCATTAATGGGACATGACCAACATGACTACTTCACATATTGAAGTTAGTTAAGGTTATCTCCCTACATTTTAATCTTAACTTTAATTCACCATGTTAATTTCTCTTCATCTCTTAATGTAATTCTTTAACATTACTTGTTACATGTAATCTTTATCATTAAATAAATAAAACAATTCTATTTTATTTCCGCTTTATTTCCCCTTTTCTTCTCATCACAATTGTTAGCACATTTCTATTTAATTAATTGAAGGACATGTAAATATTAGAACACCAATAGTAGCGAGACCCGCGTAAGCGGGGCGGAGTGGGTGTTTAAGTACTTCCCACTCCGTCACCTAACCCCCGAACCCTTCTCTCCCGAATCTCTGGTTTTGTACATAAATTAGGCTATTTCTAGGTTTTTCTTATGTTCCTTTAAAAACATAGGTGGCGACTCTAAACAATCTAAAACAAGTTAGACATCCTAGGATAATTCACCGCTCTAGCCAAGCCGTGGTTCCCTGGGGTATCTACAGTGGCGACTCCGCTGGGGATGATTTAGAGGGTTAAACTTGCGTTGTTAACTTTTGGTGTTCTTATTACTGTTTTCTGGGCATTCTGGTAAAAAGGGTGGGAAGCGCGCGCCTCTGGCCTCCTTGGCCTAAAGCGCGCGCGTCCGACCCCAATTACCAGAATCGCCCGTCTTCCTTCTTGTCCTTCCATTCCATGTTTCTGTGCTAACATATTCTGCAGGGGAAAGCATTTTTATTTAGGGTCAAGGCAATCCCTTGAACCCGCTGATTTACAGGTTGTCACCCAGATGCGGGCGCCTCTGCCCCTCTTTGTCTTACGCGCGCGCTTCCCGAGTAGGCATCCTAATGCTCGCGCTTCTGGGCATTTTCCAGAAACAGAACACTGCACAGAATAGAGTGGTTTTGACAGTGTGTGGGCACCGGGCCTGCACAAAACAGTTTTTACTTTCTGTTTATTTTTATCGGTCACACGGGTGATTCGAAAGTTGTAATTATGTGATTATTTGTTTTTTTTTTTATTTCTTTTGAAAAAAAATAAAATATTTTGTCACTTGTTAGACCTCACACTACTCGCACAATTCCTATCAATTGCTCACAATCGAGTCGCACAAGTCCAACCCCAAACCCGTCGAGGCCCGTCCTAAGAAGTTTCAAGCTCCACCCGACCTTGACTCTTCCGAAGCGGTAAACCTCAGCCCGTGGCGTAGTTCACGACTACATGCCGGGGGTGACATTTAAGCCTCATATTCAAGCCGAGCACAAACCACACAATTCTAGTTTAAGGTCTAACACTCCGTGACTCAAGTCGGTTTTCATGTACCGAGATTTCCCTAAACTAATGTCTTCAAATCATACATGCCAACTTGTTGCAATGGACGAAATAAAACTCCGTCCCCAAAAGTGGCTATCTTGGACGAAAATAAAAAATCCGTCCCCGCATGTATGATTTACTACATTAATTTAGTTTAATCCCGTCACATGTAGGTATCACAAGCGTGGTGGAATCCGATGAGTATATGGGACCGCGAGAAGGTCTATATACTAGTGTGACGATTCCACTATTTTTTCTAGAAACCCCAAAAAGGACTCCGTCCTTCCGACTTTGTAAATAAAAAAAAAAGTCATTTTTTCTCTATGTGGTTGAGTCTTTTTCCTTGTTTGTGGGTTTAATCATATTACTCAAAAGGTGTTTGTGGGGCCAACCTAAGATCAACCGTGTTCTTCCAATAGGTCCAATGGCTTCCAACGGCAACAACAACAACGGTGGAAATGATTTCGTGTCCAACGAAGGGTTACTCAACATAATGAAATCAATGGGGGAACAAATGGATAGGATTGTCGAGGATGCCCGCCGTAAAGACAATTTGTGGCAAGCCCGTTTCGATATCGACAAAAGGATTCACAAAGAAGAGGTTTCCGAACTCAAGGCCCGTCTTGATCATGAAAGAAGAATTCACAAGGAAGAGGTTTCCGAACTCAAAGCTCGTTTGCAAGAGCTCACCGACAGCAAAGCAAAGTTCAATGATAAAGCATGCTCAAGTGGCCCGACCCTCAAAAGCTACAAAGGTACCACCAACAACCGAGTTTTCACTCCTCTCCTAGGAGTAACCCAAGCCGAGGCATTTGAAACTTTGGTGGCAAGTGAGAAGGTCAAACCTTTGGAAGGGTACAAGCCAAAGGCGATACTGAAGAATCATGCACATAGTGAATGGTGCGGCTACCACAAGCATAGTGGCCACACTACCGAAGGGTGCTTCCTTCTCTGAAACATCATCCAAGATTTGATCGACAACGGCGAATTTACCGTGGGTGAAGAGAAACTCATCAAAGAAGTGGCTTGGTTTTGAAATGGGGCTTCAACAAAGAGGACGACGACAACAATCTCCGTTTCTCTTTCTCTACCTAGTAGTAGGAATAAAAAAAAAAAGAATCAAAAGTCCTCTTTTGTGTGCATTAATGTTTTCTCTCGTCCCATGTTAAGTGTCGAGTCTTCTTATCAAATAAAAGTCGTTCTTGTCCTTATACACTCTTCCAAGTTGTTCGATCTAATTCTTGACAAAATGATGAAAAGATGTCTAAACAAGTTTTAGAACAAGGCCATCACTTGAACGCCTAGGGGCTAAACATCGACGCCAACATCAACGACGAAGACAAAGCCAAGACATCAAAGGTGAAGCAAACAACCATGGAGAAAAATCAAGCAATGTTTCAAAGGGGGGATTAAAAAAAAAAAAAAAATGCTCGCTAGGTTGAACTCTTCAAATCAACCTAGGCAAAAGTTAGAGCACAAAAAAAAAAAAAAAAAAAAATAAAATAAAATCCCTCAATCAAAGAAGTTCACATCAAGATCAACATCATTCCATCCACTAAAGGAGGACGAAGCTACACGACGAAGCAACAATTCCATCCCAAAGAATGGAGAATTCACAAGAACTACGGTGACCTGAGCCTCTACACTGGAGGAACGTAGGCAACCTGCGGGTCCGGTCTCATGCAAGAAAGAAGATATTTTTAGCCCTAGCGCGTTATGGTGATTGGCCTTCATCTCGAACTTGTCAAGACATCTTTGTACGATTCATTTGCCAATGAATTAATCACCATAAAGATTGAACAACTTTCTTAGATTTGGAATCATTTCGCGCTCCTTGTCGAGTCTAGGGACTTCTATTCTTTCTGCATACTCCCAATTTCTTGCAATCAAATTGGGGCTTTCCTTCTCTTCTCTCTTAATGACTTACTTGCCTTCGCGAGTCATTCAATTCAATAAAAAATACATGTCAATACTAGGGACACTTCCCTAGTCAAGTCAATGTCACTCATCATTAGTGACAAAAGGTCTCCACCGCAAAATCACATGTCTTATCTCCTCAGCTAGAGTCAATGCACACTTCCTCATCAATTGAGTCAAAGAAAAAATGATGAAGGCGCAAAAGAGATGCCCGCTAGATTGAAAACCCAAAAGGGCGGTCTAGGCAAAAAACAGGGTGCGTCATAAAGAAAAATGAGAGAGTGAGAGAGAGAAGGGAAAGATAAATGGAGATCTCCGGCCTCTAAAGAAGGCAACTGCACAAGCTCTACATTGGATCTCCCCAACAAGTCAATTCCCCACCGAGTCAACTTTGGGATTGCAAAAGGCTCGACAAGATATGGCACCATCAAAGTTTGTTTTGGGTTATTGGCATCATTCTCCAGTAGTGTGTATTTTTGGGTTCATGAAAAGAAGGCCTGTGGTAGTCAAGACCCATCCGAGAACGAGCCCATCATAAAAGGGCACGAGGTTGCACAAATAATCCCTAGCTAGTCAATTGGCTTGGGCAACAAATAGCAACAACATATGTCTCAGTTTTCAATGCTTCTTCAAGTATGTGCTTCTAAAGTACGCCGAAAGGCTCCCGAGAAATGGAGTAACTCTTGCCATGTCCTCTCATGTTTGTTCCCTCGCACGAGGATGAGTCACTCTTACTTTTCTCAACAAATGGTGACTCCCTAGAGGCTATGTGACTCAAGGACAAGGACTTCTTTTGCTTCACTTGACAATCAATACGCCCTAGAGGCTATGCTCGAAAAAAGATGTGTGAGACTATCCTCAAAGTCTCTCAAAAAGGGATGTCAAAAAGCCCTCTTGTCACGTGTGCCCATGCTCGTTCCCCCAATCAAGGATGGACCTTTCTCGCAATCAATGATGGCACTCTAGGGGCTACGTTCAAGTCTTAAAGGCTCCCTCGGCAAAGAACAATTAACTCCCCAGCAGTATCCCCAGCCAAGTCATGTGCAACATTGGAAGCTCCCTCAGTTCGGCACCGAAGGTCTCCAAGGGCTTTGCAATCTACAATCTTTTGGGCTACGGCATTACAGTAATTCAAGAAAAGGGCGGTATTAGGGCTTCGCGACCGACAGTCTTTTGGGCAACAATACTCGAGCAAGTGCAATGTGGAGTAGTCTTATGGCTCCATGAGAGCAATCAAGATTGAAGGGTCTCTCAACACTTCAAGTCAAAGGCCTCTTGGTTTTAAATGAAGACTCCGATGTTATGAATGAAGTTGATGATTTTTGTTAGAACTCACAGCGAGATTTTGAAGGAAGTCTTAGAGAAAAGGAAAAAGATTCAATATGCTAAACTTTAATCAAAACAGGGTTATAGCGGGAAATGCCACGTCCAATCCCAATGTTTCTGCAATTCAGCACCCCTTCTCCAAGATCAAAAGCACAAGGTGCAGCTCAGATAAAGTTGGGCCACAGCACTAGTTGCATCCGAAGATCCGTCATTAGTTCAACTCAAGAAGAGTCAAGCAAGCATACTCATTTGAGACTTTATCACGCCAAGACCTTATCCTCCGCGACCTCGACGGCACCGCAAGACATTACTGCATCCTTTGACATAAGCCCTCAGCCATTTGGGTATCGACCACAATGAGGCTATTCATCTCCCCAGTAAGAGCAAGAAGGAGATCTCTATCAAGAATTCTACCAAACGGTACATCCGCTCTCAATGCCGAGCCAATCACGAGATAATTTAGGGCTTTACAATGAAAGGTCTTCACATCCCGCCATCTACAAGCCCACGACACTTGGGGCTTTGCAATCTCTCGAAGCTTGGCATCAACGATCTCCTCTTGGGGATTGCTCACTACAACAACAAAGGGCGATTTACTCGAATGGGCCAAGAGCTGATTTATCTTGGAGCTATGCAAGTCCCTCAAAATTTGGCATCAAAGGCATTCTAGGGGCTTTACAATCAGCAACCCCTCATCTCAGTATCAAAAGCCTTTTGAAGCCCCATAATCGACAAATCTCTTGGGGCTAGACATCAATCTTCGTTGGGCACACCAGCGACAACAGAATTCAAGCGAGGCAATCCAGACTTCGACTGAGCATGACTTGATCTTGGGTTGGCTTTACAAACACACAATGGCTAAAATGGTTCACCCACGAACTAAAAAAAAAAAAAAAAAAAAAAAAAAGATTTTTTCTTTCTTTTTCTCCTTCTATGTGCAAAATTATGTGCTTTACTTTGCTTTGCTCCCAGCTTCTCTCCAGCGTTCTCCATCATCCTTGAACTACGCTGGTCTGATTCTCTTAAAGGGATACGTAGGCAGCCTTTTGGCACGACCAACCCATCATCCAGAATCATCCAAAATGCCATCTCACCAACCCAACATCAAGAGCATTCTCTCATCAATGGACATTGTCCATCAAAGGATCCTCCGCGAACATCAGGAATCCATCTCCACTCAAGCGGCAATGGTAAGTGAAGGTATGAATACATCTGACGCTTTCCTCAAAATCACACCGCACACAAGATCACTCTTTACATTCTTACTTCTCTCTCATTACAAAGGTGCTTTCAAGATCACATCACACCACGGGCACAATTTCTCTCAATCATCATATTTCATGCATGTCCCTGCACAAGCACATATACCTGCAAAGCACATAACAGGTACCACCGCAAAGCCAAACAGCATCCGCTACTCAAGGCACTTCATCCCCAACAGAAAGTGATTCACAGTCAACTATGCCTGCATCCCCATAAAATCAAGCAACCACACGTCATCAGCAACCAAGCATTCCCCAGCAGATTTCAATCATCAACTCGCTCGCAAACGGGAGCGTGTATCAAACCGCTCACAAACGGGGGCGTTTTCTACCAACTTGCTCGCAAACGGGGGCATGTTATCTCTGACAGCTTGCAAATGGGAGTTCGTCATCAACCGCTCGCAAACGGAAGTATTTTCTATCAACTTGCTCGCAAACGGGGGCATGTTATCTCACACAGCTCGCAAACGGGAGCGTGTATCAAACCGCTCGCAAACGGGGGCGTTTTCTACCAACTTGCTCGCAGACGGGGGCATGTTATCTCTGACAGCTCGTAAACGGGAGTTCGTCATCAACCGCTCGCAAACGGAAGCGTTTTCTATCAACTTGCTTGCAAACGGGGGCATGTTATCTCACACAGCTCGCAAACGGGAGCGTGTATCAAACCGCTCGCAAACGGGGCGTTTTCTACCAACTTGCTCGCAGACGGGGGCATGTTATCTCTGACAGCTCGCAAATGGGAGTTCGTCATCAACCGCTCGCAAACGGGAGCGTTTTCTATCAACTTGCTCGCAAACGGGGGCATGTTATCTCACACAGCTCGCAAACGGGAGCGTGTATCAAACCGCTCGCAAACGGGAGCGTTTTCTACCAACTTGCTCGTAAACGGGAGCATGTTATCTCAGACAGCTCGCAAACGGGAGCGTGTATCAAACAGCTCACAAACGGGAGCGTTTTCTACCAACTTGCTCGTAAACGGGAGCATGTTATCTCAGACAGCTCGCAAACGGGAGTTTGTCGTCAGCCGCTCGCAAACGGGAGCGTGCATCAAACCACTCGCAAACAGGAGTGTGTTATTAAGTCGCTCACACAGGGAGCGCACCTCTATCCTTTGTAATTTCAATTTCCTGCTTTCATCGAGTCTTTCCTTTCTTTTCTTTTTCTTTGTCGATGTCCTCGGCGGGTGTTTTTACTTTCGTCGACGCGTTTTGCTTTGCAATCCACGTCGCCGAGGGGCTCTGTAGACACCCCGCCTTGGACCTATTACCCCGATTGCATACAAAGTATTTTTATTTAACTTATTTTTGTTGATTTCTGTTACTTCGGTTAAGTTCCTAACTGATTCCGTTAGTTTTGGACTAAACTGCATAACAGAGTTAACTTTTAGGGTCATTCTGTCATTCTGTCCTTCTCTGCCGCAGGCGCTTCCGGAACTGTTAACGGGATGCGCGCGCGTCTCATCCCTAAAGCAGGACCCGCGCGCCTCCCATTATGGCAGTAACGGATTGCACCTTATTTCCCTCAATTTTCTTATTTACAAACATCTTTTCTTGATCACAAAAACCATCTTTTTACATCCACATTCATCCCCCCTTTTCTCATTAACTCCCAATCTCAAATTCTAAGCCTTTTCCCAAAAACTAATATTTCTTTCATTTATTATTTGATTTCTTTTATTTCTTTTATTTTTCTTTTATTCATTTATCTTATTTGTGATTGGCCCATTCCATTTTACATGGATGACCAATTTCCCTCCATGATTTCCCTCTCTTTTTACCTATAAAAACCATCATCTTCTACCTTAGAAAGGGACTCCAACCTTGATTCACCAACTACATTATACACAAATTCTCCCAACAAGAGTTCTTAGTAACAAGACTCTACACAAATTGTTCTACAACAATTTCATTACAACAACAACACTTTCAAGTCAAGGTTCCAAGTCCTCTTTCTCAAGGTACAACTCCATTTTCTTCCTTTGTTTTCTTCTTCTTGATGTATGCAATCCCCATTAATGGGACATGACCAACATGACTACTTCACATATTGAAGTTAGTTAAGGTTATCTCCCTACATTTTAATCTTAACTTTAATTCACCATGTTAATTTCTCTTCATCTCTTAATGTAATTCTTTAACATTACTTGTTACATGTAATCTTTATCATTAAATAAATAAAACAATTCTATTTTATTTCCGCTTTATTTCCCCTTTTCTTCTCATCACAATTGTTAGCACATTTCTATTTAATTAATTGAAGGACATGTAAATATTAGAACACCAATAGTAGCGAGACCCGCGTAAGCGGGGCGGAGTGGGTGTTTAAGTACTTCCCACTCCGTCACCTAACCCCCGAACCCTTCTCTCCCGAATCTCTGGTTTTGTACATAAATTAGGCTATTTCTAGGTTTTTCTTATGTTCCTTTAAAAACATAGGTGGCGACTCTAAACAATCTAAAACAAGTTAGACATCCTAGGATAATTCACCGCTCTAGCCAAGCCGTGGTTCCCCGGGGTATCTACAGTACTTTGACTCAAACCAATCAACTTCTTAGATCTATCACGATAGATCTTTATGCCAAGGATGTAGGCGGCTTCTCCCATATCTTTCATTGAGAAACACTTTCCTAACCAAGTCTTCACAGACTGAAGTGCAGGAATGTCGTTTCCAATGAGCAATATGTCATCAGCATACAACACAAGAAATAATACTACGCTCCCACTAATCTTCTTGTATACACAAGGTTCATCTTCATTCTTGATGAAGCCAAAATCTTTGACCGATTCATCAAATCAAAGATTCCAACTCCTAGAGACTTGCTTCAATCCATAAATGGATCTTTGGAACTTGCATACTTTGTTAGAATTTTATGGATTTACAAAACCTTCAGGTTGTGTCATATACACATACTCAAGTAAGTTCCCATTAAGGAACGCTGTTTTGACATCCATTTGCCATATCTCATAGTCAAAATATACGACTATGGCAAGTAAAATTCTTGTAGACTTGATCATTGCTACGGGCGAAAAGGTTTCATCATAGTCAATACCATGAATCTGCCTATAGCCTTTCGCTACAAGTCTAGCTTTATAAGTATGCACATTTCCATCCATGTCAGTTTTCTTTTTGAAAACCCACTTGCGTCCTATGGTTTTTACACCTTCGGGTGCATCAATCAAGTTCCAAACTTGATTATCATACATGGACTTTATTTCAGATTCCATGGCTCCAAGACATTTATCTGAATCAGGAGCGGACATCGCTTCTTGATAGGAAGTAGGTTTGTCATCAACTATGACTTTTACTTCATTGCTATCCCTCATGAGAAATCCATATCTCTCAGGTTCGGATCGCACCCTACCAGATCTGCAAGGAACTTGAGTATTTTGAATAGGTTCCACAACTCCTTGTGAAACTTATTCAGATCCAACCATCGGTTCCATGTTATTTTCAGGTTCTCAAACCTCTTCGAGATTAATTTTACTCCCACTAGTTCTTTTAGAGAGAAACTCTTTCTCTAGAAAAGTACCATCTCGAGCAACAACCACCTTATTGTCCGTGCGGTTGTAAAAATAATAACCCCTAGTTTCCTTAGGGTACCCCACGAAAATACATTTGTCAGATTTTGGTGCAAGTTTGTCAGAGAGAAGTCTCTTAACATAGGCCTCACAACCCTAAATTCTCATGAAACAAAGACAAGGTTTCTTTCCATTCCATATCTCATATGGAGTCTTTTGAACTAATTTAGTTGGAACTCTATTTAGTGTAAGAGCAGCAGTTTCTAGTGCATGTCCCCAAAAGGATAAAGGAAGATCAACTTGACTCATCATGGTACGGGAATGTTTCGTTGAGAAAGCTTATTTTGTACGAAGTTGTATTTTTGTCTGTTAATTGTTGAAATGTTTTGGACTGTTTTGAGTTGACTTGTCCTAGGTAGACTAGGGTTTTAATTGTTAGTTGTACAGCATGCAATGTATACGTAACAAAGTTTTTGGGAATTTTTGTTGTACTTACTAGAGTAATATTGCAATAGTTTATATTTACACATGTTATGAAATAAATTGCTAGATTAATCTCATACCTGAGTTGTGTATACCTGTTCGCATTTGCAGGTTGTATTGCCGCCCTTGAAGTCGAGAGGCTCGTGCGGCGTTGTGCATAGTTTGTGGGAGAGGACCCTAGTGATTGTTCAGGATAGGGTGCGGGCCACCGGTTTGGGGCATTTTTCGAGAGCTTGTCTGGTCAGGGAGAGTTGACCAAGAGTACTGACTTGCTTATGGCATTGAGGGAGCACTGGTGGGATACTACTCACATGTTTCACTTCAGTTGGGGAGAGGTGATGGTGACTCCGTCGGATTTTACAGCTCTCACTGGGTTGTGGTTCACCGGTATTCCAGTATGGAGTGATGATGCCCTGCTTGCTGATGGGAGTGCAAATAGACTTCAGGGTTTGATCGGGTTTGATTGTACTGATATCAGGAGCGGCTATGGTGTGCGCCTAGGGGGCTTGAGGAGGCGGTATGAGGAGATGCTGGGTGCTCTTGAGGCTGCCGAGGACGATGTAGAGGTGGCCACCTGGGTGTTCATCTGGTATGGACTATCGCATACCATTTTTGCTAATGCTGGCACGACGGCGATGATTCCACTTCTTGGATATCTAGTAGACTTGGATGCAGTGAGGGGGATAGCTTGGGGCTCTGCTGGTTTGGCAGAGTTGTACCGTTCTCTGGATCGGAGCTGTCGGCCTCAGTTGACTGTTTACACTTTGCCTTAGAGGTATGATCTGTTTCTTTGTCTGTTTCTGATTTCAACCTTTTCTTCTTATAGATTATTTCTGATCTTGTTTCATAATATCTCTTGTCATGTTGGGCTTATGAGATCCTTGCTCTGAGTCGGTTCGGGACTACCACTGCTCGGTCGACTTACCCATCTATGTGCTGATGGGTGCCTAGTTGCAGGAGTCGGGGAGACGAGAGCTCTTGGTATTACACATATGCTCAGTTGAGGATCATTTTGGGAGGGCCTCGTCTGAGAGGGACCTTTTTTACCCATGGGTGGATCTAGATACCGAGTTGCTTGCTGCAGGGGCACTCGAGGCGACGGGCCAGAGGCGGCTTTTGGTGGGCTATAGCGGGGATGCCCTTTATTTGGGCGAGAGAGTACGGGCTCAGCATGGAGCGGGTAGTGCTTATATGGTTCCGGTAGATCCTCCACATTTTATGACCGACCCAACGTCTTTGGGTGACCGGGTTAGGCTGACGGTGGGCCTTGATGTCGGCCAGTTTGTTGTAGAGGGGGCTTCATATGATGATTTTGCTCAGGCACGCCTTGGGGGCCCTCGTGCTGTGATAGAGGAGAAGCTGCAGGAGATGGGACAAAGGCATGTGGAGCCAGGGGCGCTGGGTCCTTTATTTGACAGGGTTTTGGAGCCCCCTTGTATGATTATGCTGATGATAGTGGTAACCCTCAGTGGGTTCTGTATGAGGAGGGTGAGGCGGCTCCAGAGTTCTAGATACCTGCGGGTCATGTTGGTGTACGTACCTTTACCCCTTTATTCATCTCACTTCTTAACGTTAGTCATCCTTTTGTTTGGACTTATTTCGACATGCTTGTACTGCCTCTTTGCTTAGGTGACTCCTCGGACATACGAGTCTATGGTGCGTCGCGAGTCTGGCCTATGAGCGGTGATCTGAAGGTTGCATAGGAAGGTGGCGAAGAGTCTTCGCAAGGTGGCAGAATGTGGCGGTTCTCCCCTTTCCAGTGATGACGATGGTGCCCCAGGCGGACGTCCTCGGAAGAGGACTCGAGGCGATGCCAGTGGATCAGCTTCTTACCTCTGCAGTAGTTAGTGGTAGCATAGACAGTAGAATAGTATATATTCATGGATGACTGTATAAACATTTATATGTTTGTCTAGCAGTATGTACAGTAGCATGTAGCACGTAGATAATATGTATGCAGTATGCATGTAATGCATGTAACGCAGTCTCGGAGCGTGCTGCACGGGCTGACGGTACCCTAGTTGGGTTTATAACTGCTTGGGTTTTCTGGTATACCTATTTCTATGCAGGTTTAGGATCAGCCCGCTTTGGTGGATTGGGCCATAAACAGGTGGACCCTTTTCAAACATTTTTTTAATTTGCCTAAAGGTAATTTTAGGGCTTTTGACCTATGGGAGACGTGATGCAAGACCCAAGGGTGACCTAAGGTGTAGGGTAGAGGGTGTAGGACCGAGTCAGTTAGAACATCACAGAGATAAGAAAAAAGATGTTATTTTGTAAATTAGTGGGGACCGAGTGTGCGGGTTTATAAACAACGTGTCGTGATAGAAAACACTTTAAAAATGTAATGATCTTATAACGATTCCTTATAATTAATTATAGTCTAACTAATTCAGATAGTTGTCCTCCGTTGGGTTTGTTGATTAGGGTTGTCCTTCGGGTGAGCACGATTTCGTCGGGTCGCCGGTGATCTCTGAGTAGCCATGCAATTGACCAAATTTATTTTGGGGAAGCCCCAGTTTGATGGGGGCTCTTGAAAGAGGTCAACCATGTTGAGCTTCGATGAAGAGTGATGACTTTCTGTGGGGAACGATCTTGTTGGAGCATCAGTAATCAGCCCAATTCCGTTGGGGCAGCCCCAGTTTGGTGAGGGCACAAGGTGGGGGACTCTACCTCCTTTTAGACGCACCCTGTATAGATACCCCGGGGAGCCACGGCTTTAGGCTCGAGCGCGTGAGTGATCCTAGGATGTCTAACTTGTTTTAGATTGTTTAGAGTCGCCACCTATGTTTTGAGGAACATAAGAAAAACCTATTGATTATAGCCTAAGTTTGATTACGAAAATAGAGATTCTTTGTTTTGAGGCTCGGGGGTTAGATTACGAGATGGGAAGTACCGAAACACCCATCTCGCCCAACTAAAGTTGGTCTTGCTTGATCAAAATCTACATGAATAATAACGTTCTTTTTCTTCTTCTTCTTTAAGTCATAAAAAAGCGGGGTTTAAAATAGAGTTTGGAATGTAGGAGATAACTCCTTAACCAACCTCAATGAGATGAGGTGATCATTAGAGTCATCTCCCAAAATGATTTGGGTGATTGCACATTTGATTAGAGTAAAAAGAGAGAGAGGAGATGAAGTAGAAAAGAAAGGAAAAGATGGACTTTTACCTACAATTTGAAGAACTTCAAATATTGCTTGATGAGATCCTTGGAGAACCTTTAGAAAGTGATTTTGGTATAGTTTTTGTAAGTTCAATTTTCAGTCCTTGAAAATGGAGGTAAAGGGAGGTTTTTATAGGTGAAAGAGGGGTGTTTTTGGTGCCAAACTCAGTCACCAAGAAATCCTTCCCGGGCAAAATCCTGTAAATTGAGCAAGGGAGGGAATCCTGGCCAGAAATCTGTAACTGACGCCCAGAGGCGCGCACTTCCTGCTTTGAGGGCGGGAGGCGCACGCGCCTGGCTCCTCCTGTCGGAGGCGCGCGACTCAGAGAAGGCAATTTTGACAGAATGGACTACAAAGTTAGCCCTGTCATTCAGTTTAGTCCCTGGACTTAACGAAGTCAGTCAGGAACTTAACGGAAGTGACAAAAACTAACGAGAAACACTTAAAATAGGGAGAAACACAAGATCAAATGTGCAATCGGGGTGAGCGGTCCAAGGTGAGGTGTCTACAGAGCCCCTCGACGACGTGGATTGCAAAGCAAAACGCGTCGACGAAAGTTAAAAAACACCCGCCGAGGACATCACCAAGAAAAAAGCAAAGACTCGATGAAAGCAGGAATTTGAAATTGCGAGAGATAGTGGTGCGCTCCCTGTGTGAGCGGCTTTTGTTGATAGAGGGGGTGGCATGATTCGTTAGGTGAACCTGCCGGCTGAATATCTTGAAGGAGGCCGTTAGTGAACCTTTTGAACGAGGCCGTTAGTGAACCTTTTGAACGAGGCCCTTAGTGAACCTTTGAGGACGAATTCGTTAGTGAAATCCGTTGATGAGGCCGTTAGTGAACCTTTGAGGACGAATCCGTTAGTGAAATCCGTTGATGAGGCCGTTAGTGAACCTTTGAATGAGGCCGTTAGTGAACCTTTGAGTACGAATCCGTTAGTGAAATCCGTTGATGAGGCCGTTAGTGAACCTTTTAAGACGAATCCGTTAGTGAAATCCGTTGATGAGGCCGTTAGTGAACCTTTGAATGAGGCCGTTAGTGAACCTTTGAGGAGGAATCCGTTAGTGAAATCCGTTAGTGTTGATGAGGCCGTTAGTGAACCTTTGAGGACGAATCCGTTAGTGAAATCCGTTGATGAGGCCGTTAGTGAACCTTTGAATGAGGCCGTTAGTGAACCTTTGAGGACGAATCCGTTAGTGAAACCGTTGATAAGGCCGTTAGTGAACCTTTGAAGACGAATCCGTTAGTGAAATCCGTTGATGAGGCCGTTAGTGAACCTTTGAAGACGAATCCGTTAGTGAAATCCGTTGATGAGGCCGTTAGTGAACCTTTGGAGAGGCCGTTAGTGAACCTTTGGAGAGGCCGTTAGTGAACATTTGAAGACGAATCCGTTAGTGAAATCCGTTGATGAGGCCGTTAGTGAACCTTTGGAGAGGCCGTTAGTGAACCTTTGGAGAGGCTGTTAGTGAACCTTTGAGGAGGCCGTTAGTGAACCTTTTGAGGACGAATCCGTTAGTGAAATCCGTTGATGAAATATTGTTTTGGAGTCTCGTGCCACTTGGAGTCACACTTGACTTTTTTTTTTTTTGAATTGTGGGGTGCGGGTACAGTTGACCGCGACCAGAAAAATGTTCCTGCTGGGGATGAAATGTTGAGATTGACCCTTGAGGGGGGTATGGCACCCGTGACAGAATTTAGGGAGTTCGGAATCCGTGGGGAAACCTTGATACGATGCATGGATTCTTGCATGGGAGACTGCTTCTGAACCTGCCTGATGATGGGAAGAGCGCGCGTCCGGGCCTCGTTATGGGACGCGCGCGCCTCTGATGAGTATGTCGGGGGGCGCGCGCCTGGCGCATAAGTTCAGCATATTTAAACAGGCTATTCGCTGTTTTTGGCCAGTTTTCAAAAATTTGAAGAACCCTCCAAATTCCAAGCCCAATTTTCGTAGAGAAATTACCCCAAAACACTTTCTTGCTGCTCTAGGATCAATTCCGTCAAAGAAACGATGTCGGATCGTCAGCAATCACCTCCGTTTGAGATGCCACAGGGTGAGGAGCCCGAAATTGGGGTTGAAGCTATGGACCCGAGCTTGCTTACTTTCCGGCCTCATACCCACATTTCTCACTTCGTGACTTCGGGTTTGGTAAGAATGCCTCACCTTTCTTGTCGATTTCGGGTTTCATGAAGTTCTATTTTCTTTACCCGAAATATTGCTGCAGCAGCTTTATTGATCATTCTTTGCATGTTGTTTGTTGTTGCTGATTTGTTGTAAGAAACATGTTGGGATGTCCATTTTCATGTTCACACACTTGCTTGTACATTGTTCTGCCATTAAAATCTCTGTGTTGAGTTCATCCGTTTTCTAGCAGTCATGCTGATGAAATTTTTGCTGTTCCTTTTTTCCTTTCAGGAGTGGACCCGTTTGACAGAGATTCGCGGTGGGGCTCATGGGCCCATCTCTATATGGAAGAGGTTGCCTGAGAATGTTCGGGCCCGAGTCACAGGGACTCATTTTGGTCTTTTTGTCACTAGCCTCCCAGCTTTGAAGAATGACCCTGATGTGGTTCAGGCATTGAGGGAGAGATGGTGGGATACCACCCATACTTTCCACTTACCCATGGGCGAGGTGACTATGACGCCTACTGATTTCACAGCTTTGACGGGCTTGCCGTTCATGGGGGTGCCTGTCCCTTTTGGTTTGAGAGGGGCTGTTCGGACTCCGGACGAGTTACTGGCCTTGGTTGGCTGCCGGTTCGAGGTGTTACTGCTGATCGGGTCGATGGCGTGGCCCGTTGCTTTATTTGGTACTTGTTATCCCATACTCTGTTTGCCAATGGGGGATCTTCGGCCTCTTTGGCTCTGCTTGACTTGTTAGTGGACTTGTACCAGATCGGCCAGTATAACTGGGGCGCAGCGGGCTTAGCTGCTTGTTACCACGGCATAGATTTGACCAGCCGCTCGACCACCAGCTCTGTTACGGGCTTCAGCTTGCTGTGGGAGGTATACCACTTACTGTCCCTTTTATATTCCCCTTGCCTTGGTCATAACTGCCTTTCCCGTTGACTGTCATTAACTTTGTTTCTGCCTCTTGTCTACAGCTTTGGGCTTTTGCTATCCTGAATCTGAGGGATTTCAAGATTGCCAAGGAAGGCCAGCCCCAGTATCTGGACTGCGCACGGTGGGCGTATAAGGAGAGGAATGTGAAGACTGGCACGAACCCCATTAGTCTTACTTCGGCCCGACGGCACTTGGACACCCTGAGGCCTGAGTCTGTTGCCTTCTCTTTGTATCCGTGGAGATCAGTTCAGCACTGGTTTGAGCACACTCTTATTCCTACCCGTTCTCGGCTTTTGATGAGTTCGGGTGAGTGCATGGCTCTGTACTTGGGAGATAGAGTATTTTGGCAGCATGGTACCCAGGTGACAGACTTTTACACCCCCTTGTCCTGCAGTTCCAGACATTCCTCCTTTCTGTCCTCGTAACTGGAGGTCACTCTCAGAGGCTGATCGTGCAGCATATATGGTAGGGGTTGATGCCGTCCCTTATATTCACTTGGATCAGGATTATGGCCTCTTCGGGGAGAACAACTTGATACAGGGCTTTATGTTTGCTGATCCGAGGAGATCACAGGCTGCTCTTTCGACCTCCGCTCGGTTTTATACTACCGGTGCCGGGTATTGTTTTGATCCTCCTTTGCCTCCTCCTTATTACACTTATTCCAACTTCGGGGTCTTTGAGGAGCAGAGGGAGATTGTTCCCGAGGATATGTCACCGGAGAGAGAGCCTCCCGCTCAGGCTGCTGTGGTATGTTTTTCTGACCATCTTTGCATTTCTCAGTTCCAGTCTTGTTTTTTCTGTCCTTTGTATTGATGTAATTTCCTTTTCCTGTTCTTTGTTGCAACAGGTGCCCGTGGCCTCTTATAGGCACTTGGGTAGGCAGAACAAAGGGATGAGGCAGAGGCTCCGTCAGCTGGAGGAGAGGGTGCTGGAGCTGTGCAGAGATTTTGCTGCCATGACTAGAGGTGCTGCTGGTGCTGTCTCTGGTGCTGTGAGAGGAGCTGCCCAAGGTGCTCGGGGCATGGGACGAGGCTGCAGGGATGCTGCACTGGACATTGATGAGGCTGTCTCTTCGGCGAGGCAGTCGTTGAGCAGGAGTCTGAGCCACGGGGGTAGCCATAGTAGGAGCCTGAGCCGAGAAGGTAGCGAGAGCCGGGGTGGTGCTAGTTCGTCAGGGAGAGCTACTAAGAGGACCCGTCCTGATGTTGTGATTGAGACATCTGAGTCTGAGGATGATGATGACGATGATGATGATGATGAGACCGAGAGCGGCAGCAGGGGGGTGAGCACAGTGTTGGTGATGACGTGCCCGAGCTGTTGTGGCTGAGAGGATGAGGGATTGAAACACTTTTACTTTTGCCTATAATAACATTTAACATGTATTTACAATCCTATTTATTTTACTACTCATTTTTATGTTCTATTAACGACTCGATCTTAGATGTCGACCCTTTACAAACAAATGTGTGCCCAAAGGATGCTTGTTGTCGATGCTTGAACTCCTTTTTGTTGCTGGGATCTGATTTTGCTGCAGGTTGGATATGTTGAAGTGCTTGGGTTCTGTTCTGAACTGACAAGGGCGTTGTGCAGCCTTGGTCGGAGGCGCGCGCTTCTGGCCTGCTGAATTACAGCCCCTTTCTTTTTCTGATCAGAATGTTCCAACAACTATAAATTTTGAACCATTTTCGACCAGAATGGTCACACAGCATTCTTTTGCAAACACTTTCTCCTCTTAAATCACAAAATTCTTGTCATAATGGCCCCAATGACTTTCTCCTTTGAAGTTAAGGTTTCCGTCCCCGAGGGTGAGAAGTCCGTTCCAGTGGTGAATGCCGTTCCAGCTGTGGGATCCGTCCCGATGGTGGAGAAGCGTCCGAGCGTTTTTGATCGTTTGGGAAGGCCCAATGACGATGTTGTTGACCCCGTGAGACCGGTGGTTCATGTGCGGGACTATAGACCCCGTCATCTTCCCAAGAAGAAGAAAGGTAAAGGAAATTCCTCCTATGTGTGGAAGCGTCCCATGGTTGTCCCCGCTAAGGCTCCGCTTGATAAGGATAAAGGGAAAGCCGTTGATGAAGCTCCGTCCCGTCCTAGCGTTTTCTCCCGTCTTGGCGGTCCCAAGAATATTCTGTCCCCATCCAAGAAGACTAAAGGACATAACAAGAAGCAATGGGTTCCCAAACCTAAGAAATATTAGATTTTTCTTTGTACCCCAAGAGTTGCAATTAGACCACTTTGTTTTAGGATTTAGTATTTTGATGTATTTTGTTGCTCAATAAATCCGTTGCAATGGTTTGAATAATTCATTGAATGAATAAAAATTGCATTTTGTTATTTGAAGTGAATTGGGTATTTTTGATATGTTTTAGACCGCACCCGAAGGTTGCCTACGTTCCTCCAGTTGGGAGGCTCAGGTCTTCGTAGTTCAAACAAACAAAGACCATTTTTTTTTTTTTTTTTTGTGTGCACCCTGTTTTTTGCCTAGACTGCCCTTTCGGGTTTTCAATCTAGCGGGCTTCTTTTTTGCACGTGCTCTAATTTTTGCCTAGGCCGCCCTTGCCGGTTTTCAACCTAGCGAGCGATTTTTTTTTTTTTTTTTTTTTATGGTCTTTGTTTATTTGTTTATTAAGCGTAGAACCTCTTGAGCTTGTCGAGGTTGACCTCCTTTGGCAGCTGGTCACCATCTAAATCCACGAGCCGGACTGCACCACCGCTTAGTATCTTTTTGACCACGTACGGACCGATCCATCGAGGTCCCCATTTCCCCAGGGGATTCATGGCGTTAGGAGGATGTTGTCTTAAGACCAAATCTCCCACATTGATGTTTCGAGGCTTCACTTTTTTGTTGAAAGCTCTTGCCATCCTTTGCTGATATGCCCTCGTGCGTTCGAGTGCTCTTAACCTTTTCTCGTCGAGTAAGGCTAGCTGTTCGTATCGACTTTGCATCCAGTTGACCTCGTTGACTTGATTCTTGAGGAGGACCCGTAGAGATGGGACTTCAAGTTCGATAGGGAGTACGGCTTCAGAACCATAGACTAATGCATAAGGAGTTTCTCCTGTTGCGGACCGTATTGATGTGCGGTAGCCCCACAATGCTAATGGTAGCTTCTCGGGCCAATCCCTTCCTGTTGAGGCCATTTTCTTGACGATGGTCTCGATGGTTTTATTTGCTGCTTCAACCGCGCCATTTGCTTGGGGACGGTAAGGAGATGACTTGTGCTTGGTGATCTTGTATTCTACCAAAAGTGCATCCATTTCCTTCTCAAAGTGAGAGCCGTTGTCGGAAATGATTTCATGAGGCACGCCGTATCGGCACATGATATTAATATTTACAAATTCGGCCACTTTCTTGGCGTTGAGGGTCCGATAGGCTTGTGCTTCGACCCACTTTGTGAAGTAGTCGACTGCCACTAGGACGAACGACTGCCCATTGCTCCCGGCAGGATGAACTTTACCGATGATGTCTATCCCCCAACAAGAGAAAGGCCAAGGTGTGACCATGTTGTAAAGTTGTGAGGGTGGAGCATGTTGCAGATTAGCGTGGAATTGGCACTTGGCACACCTTTTGACTTTCTCGATACAGTCTCGTTCCATAGTGCTCCAATAGTAACCAATGCGAAGTATCTTCTTGACTAGCATAAACCCATTCATGTGGGGTCCACACTCTCCTTCGTGCACTTCACACATTATCTCTTGAGCTTCGGCCTCATTGGCGCATAAGAGATTGATCCCGTCGTGGTGCCTTTTATAGACTCGGACCCCAATCAGTACGTATCGAGAGGCTAACCTTTGCAGAGCTGCTTGAGACTTCTTATTGCTATTCTCGGGATAAGTGCCATCTTTGAGGAAATTCATGATATCCGAATACCACGGAGGGTTTGTTTGAACCTCGTTGATCTCGATACTCATGTAATATGCCGGACTGTTCCTTCGGGCAATTTTGAAAGGCTTCACCATTTTCCCTTTGGGCATTTCGACTAATGAAGCTATGGTGGCCAGTGCATCGGCGAAGCGATTTTTATCCCTTGGCAGGTAGTTGAAAGTGATCTCTTGGAATTGTTCAACCAGTTCTTCAAGGTGCTGACCATACTGTTGGAGATTCGGGTCTTGGGTTCGCCACCTTCCCGATTGCTGATTGATAAGGAGCAAAGAGTCGCCGAATACTTCTAGTTTTGTGATGTTTCTGTCGAGAGCTGCTTCGAGTCCCGCTATACATGCTTCGTACTCGGCAATGTTGTTGGTAGCTTCGAATTCCAGGCGGATGGCAATGGGAGTGTAGATGTCTTTTGGATCGACAACCAATACCCCTATACCAAAACCGTGTTTATTGGCGGCGCCATCGAAAAAAAGTTGCCACTTATTTTCCTCGGTTGCAGTAAAAATTAAACGCTCGTCGGGGAACTGTACGTCTTCCCCCTCCACTTCGTCACACGGGAATTCGGCAAGCTGGTCACTGAACACTTTCCCCCTGACGGATTTTAGTGTGACGTAAGTGATATCATAGCCGGCGAGCATGAAGTACCATTTGGCTATTCTTGTTGACATGAAAGGCTTCTCAAAGATGTAGCGGAGCGGGTCCACCTTTGCTACTAGGTTGATCGGAAAAGTTTCCATGTAGTGCTTGAGCTTTTGAGTGACCCAAACTAATGCTGCACATGATTTCTCTAAGACAGAGTAGTTCTTTTCGCCTCCTTGGAATCGTCGACTGACAAAATAGATGGCGTTCTCCTTTGTGGACTCTCGTTGCTCTTGTGCTAACATAGCCCCTAGGGCTTCATCATTGACAGTGAGATAGAGCAACAGAGGTTTCTCCTTGTGCGGCGGAACTAGAACAGGAGGGCACGTCAAGTAATGCTTCACTTGGTCGAAGGCTTCTTGGCACGCGTCGGTCCATTCTAGAGCCACATTTTTCTTGAGTAGCTTGAAGATTGGCTCACACATGGAAGTGAGTTGGTGCACAAACCGACTGATGTACTGCAGTCTGCCCATGAAACCTTTGATTTCTTTCTGCGTCTTTGGAGGAGGCATGTCAATGATTGCCTTGATTTTGGAGGGGTCTACTTCAATTCCCCTTTCAGTGACCATATAACCAAGAACTTTGCCTCGGATAACCCCGAACGTGCACTTTGCAGGGTTGAGCCTCATCTTGTGTTGACGAAGCCTTTCGAAGAACTTGCGGAGATCGATTAAATGTTGACCATCGGTCCCTTTGGAGTGAATGATCATGTCGTCCACATAGACCTCGATTTCTTTGTGAATCATATCGTGGAACAAGTCTGTCACGGCTCTTTGGTAGGAAGCCCCAGCGTTTCTTAACCCAAATTGCATGACTGTGTAGCAAAAGGTACCCCACGGTGTTATGAAAGCTGTCTTATGTTGATCTTCCTCGTCCATGAGAATCTGATTGTACCCAGCGAACCCATCCACGAATGAGCGAACCTCGTAGGCAGCAGTGGAGTCGACCAGCATGTCGATATTAGGGAGTGGAAAATCATCCTTTGGGGAAGCTTTGTTTAAATCCCGGAAGTCCACACAAACTCGAACCTTGCCGTTTGCCTTCCTGACTGTCACGATGTTGGCTAACCATGTCGGATACTCGATAACCTTGATGAAACCCACACTGAGGAGCTTCTCAATCTCTTCTTTGACCTGCAGAGACCATTCTGGCTTGATGTTTCTGAGCTTCTGCTTTACTGGCTTGGCATCTTCTCTGATCGGAATCCTGTGCTCCGCTACCTTTCTGTCCAAACCCGGCATGTCTTTGTATGACCATGCGAACACATCCACGAACTCCCGTAGTAATGCAGTCAACCTGTCTCTGTTGTCCCCCTTGAAGAAGCTTCTAATCTTAGTTTCTTTTGGCTCTTCTTCGGTACCCAGATTAACAACATGCAATTCTTTGTCAGCCTTTGGATCATTCTCACCACGACTACGGACTTGTTGAGCAAGTTCATTTAAGTATGTTGTGTTTTCGTGGTCTATTTCATCATAATTTGAATCGTTATTAACTTGTTCGTTAAGTTCATTATTAGTTAATTCATCATTTATGATGTTTGCAATCTCAGGGTACTCAGAAATATCAAATTTTTCATTAGCAAAGAAAGGAAACACACGCTCGGCTATGGCCTCCAAATCCTCTTGGGTGAGGGTATTAGAGACACTCTCGGACTCGAAAGTATGTGTGAGCCGCTCTTCCTTTGTTGCTGTGCGGGGTATGCAACCCATTTCTTGGACTAAGAATTCTTCGGATACCACGGGCCCTTTCGTTGAATACCATTTGTTGATCGGCTCGGAGCTTGGCGGGATCTCACTGATAGTCTCGTTCATGATGACGGTGTCATGGATGGCGTTGACTTGGCATTCATTCATCGTGGCAAGTTCTTCGAACATGGAGGCTAAATCTGTCAGTTCTTCTCCCACGATGATTTCTATCTCGGACTCTATAGTCACCTTCCTTCCCCACCATTCATGGGGCGACATGGGAGTTTGTTCCCTTTCGGATTTTTGGATCTCACAATCGGAGAAGATTTCGAGACCGGGCTTTTTGACACCCTTATTGTTAACCCACGGCTCGGTAAAGATCATGTACGGAACGTCTTCCCCTTGGTGGACAAAATAGCCATTCAACGTCTTACGGTAAGGCCTTAGATTAGGGACCTCATAACGACGGCCTTCTTTACGAGCTCGGGCCTTTTTGTTCTTGATCGCTTGCTCTTGTTTCAAGTCTTCTCTGGAAGGCTCGTACCCCAAACCGAATGTGTTCTTGACAAATGGGACTTGCACGGGATGTAGGATTCCTTGTTGATATCTCCCTAGGCCTAAACCAGGGAAGTAGTCCATATTTCTCATCATGCGGAGGACTTTGTGATTGCTGGGGGTCCATGATCCGTTTCCCCCTTCTTTGTCAATGGCGTTGATTGAGACGCCGGAGAGAGTGGAGTCTGGTAGACCATGCTGAACTTGGTGGACGAGCTCACCTTTTCTGTGGATAGTGACGTTTTCAGCCATGACGGTTACTATTTCATCACCATTTCGGATCTTGACACATTGGTGGAGAGTTGATGGTACGGCATTAGCACTGTGAATCCATGGTCAACCCAAAAGTACGTTGAACGATGCCGGGATATCAAGCACTTGGAATGGAACGGACATGACCATACTCCCAAACTCGATGTCTATATCGATCATGCCCATGACTGTACGGGCGGTGCTGTCATAACCTCGGATTACTTGAGTAGAAGGCTTCAAATCGGAATCCTTAAGCCCCAGTATGCCCATGATTCTGCCAGGCATGAGATTGAGTGCGGAACCACCGTCCACTAAGACTCTTGAGATGGGCCTCCCCTTGCTCGTACCTTGAGGTAAATAGCCTCGTTGTGATCGGAACCAAAGGGTGGAAGGTCCATATCGGTAAAGGTGATGACGTTGCCAAAATGAATGTGACCGATCATTGCCGTGAGGTCCTCGGGAGTAGTATCGGGAGAAACTGATGTGTCATCGAGATTGCGGATGACAAGATCTCGGTGTTTCTTTGAGGATGCGATGAGGTCCCAAATAGAAATGTTGGCTTGAGTTTTCTTGAGTTGGACAAGTAGAGGGTCTTCGGGAGTGTCGCGAGCTTGCGGCCTTTGAGAAGAGGAGCTCGGTGCGGAAGTGGAAGGGTTGCTTGCTATGACTCGACCGGATCGAGTTAGCATGTTGACGTTCCCATCTTGCTTCTTTTTCCTATTCTCTAGTACTTCCCTCATTACCTCATCGTAAGTCACTACATAACAAGAATTGTCAAGTTTATTCATAACATTGGGGCCCCCATTCACAATTGGGATTGAATGGGTGGTCCCCTCGAGTTCTCCTATCTCTATTACATTGACATGTTCACCATTAGCCACTACAAATTCTTTCTTATCTATGAGATCTTGGATGACATTGCGGAGAACGAAGCAATCATCGGTGGTGTGGCCACTATATTGGTGGTAGCCACAATATTTGTGGTGAGCATGATTGGGGTGGACCGTCTTGGGTTGGTACCCTTGCACGGGTGTGACTTGACCCTTTGCCTTGAGGAATTCGAACACTTCGGTTTGAGTCATGCCTTGGAGAGGCGTATAGACACGGTCATTTCGGGACTTCTTCCCTTGGGGTGGAGGAACCTTTTTGTAATTCCCCTTGTCGATAGTGATGGCGTTGACCGAGGCCTCTTTTGTAGAGTTGGAAGCGGCCTTGTATCGGTAAGTAGGAGCGGTCTTCTTAATCTCCTTGAGCAAGTCATCTATGCGTACCCCCGCCTCATACATTTGGGAGAAGTCGGAGTAGCAAGCCCCACTTAGGTGCGTGCGGAGATCAATCTTGAGACACTTGAGAAAGATGTCCATTTGCTCTTTTATGTTCGGCCTCTCAACAATTTCAGAGAGTTTGTCATTCCATCTCCTTGTGAAGTCGATGAAGGACTCATTGTCTCGTTGAGTAGTGTTCTCTAGCTCTTTCCTTGTGGGCCGGTGAGTGGTGTTGCCTTGGTATTGGTTCTTGAAGGCAAGCATGGCGGAGTCCCAATCAAGACGGACATTGAGCGGGAGAGTAGCATACCAATCTTTTGCCGCCCCCTCGAGAGTGAGAGGAAAGCATTGAGCCATCACCTTGGGGGAGACCTTCTTCGGAACCATTGCCCAAATATAAGTCTCAATGTGAGCCATAGGACAAGAGTTGCCCTTGAATTTGCTTATGTCGGGCATCTTGAACTTATCGGGAAAAGCGGCCATAGTACTCATGAGGATGGATGATTGATAAAGGCTTGTGTCGGAGCCTTTCCCCATGTTGAGCCCATTGAATTTTTGGTCGATGTAGGCCATGATAGAATCTACCATTTTGGGCTCATTGTTCTCGGAACTTGGCTCTCCCATTTTCTTGGTGCGGGTGTTGACATACGGACTTTTGAACAAACCCTCGGTCCATTCGGATTCATCATCATTATTCTTGTTCTTCCCCTTGGCAAGGTTAGTGAGCTTTTCTTTCATTAGCTCCATCTCGGCCTCGTGGGCCTCCCTTTGGCTGTCGAGGTGGGATTGCCAAATGTCGTCTTTGCTTTGTGCCTCCTTGTTAAGGGTGGAGACTTGCTCTTGGAGGAGTTGGACCATGGTTGAGAGCTGTTCGAGAGACATGGTGTTGCTGCTGCCGGTCATGGTTGATGTAGGAGCTGTTGGAGTGATCTCTTCACGGACTAACCGATTTGCCGAATCCCGGTAGACTTTGTAAGTACCAATTGAACCTATATTGCAGAAGAGGCCATTGTCAGTCTTGAGTAATACTTGCGGTCCACGAAGAGGCTTAGAACACACAGTTGGGCACACGACTCGAACCACATAAGAAAAGACTCTTTTTTTTTTTATAAGTCGGAGGGAATGAATCCCTTTGGGGTTTCTAAGAAAATAATGGAATCGTCACACTAGTATATAGACCATCTCGCGGTCCCATATACTCATCGGATTCCATCACGCTTGTGAATCCTACATGTATCGGGATTAAACTAAATTAATGTAGTAAAGCATACATGCGGGGACGGATTTTTATTTTCGTCCAAAATAACCACTTTTGGGGACGGATTTTTATTGCGTCCATTTCAACAAGTTGGCATGTATGATTTGAAGACATTAGTTTAGGGAAATCTCGGTACATGGAAACCGACTTGAGTCACGGAGTGTTAGACCCTAACTAGAATTGTGTGGCTTGTGCTCGGCTTGAATATGAGGCTCAAAGGTCACCCCCGGCATGTAGTCTTGAACTACGCCACGGGCTGAGGTTTACCGCTTCGAAAGAGCCAAGGTCTGGTGGAGCTTGAAACTTTCTAGGACGGGCCTCGACGGGTTTGGGGTTGGACTTGTGCGACTCGATAGTGAGCAGTTCATAGGAATATGTGCATGTAGTGTGAGGTCTAACAAGTGACATATTTTTTTTTATTTTTTTTTATTTTTTTTATTTTTTTTTTGAAAAGAAAGAAAAGCACACAAAACACATAAGCACATAAAATTACAACTCCCGAATCACCCGTGTGACCGGTAAATAAAACACAAAATTAAAACAGTCCGAGGGTTCAATTCTGTTCTGATGCAGGCAACTGTGCCCACACCCCACTGTTCTGCTCAGTCACTGAAACCTTTCTCTGTTCTGGGAACCAACCCAGAAGCGTGCGCCTCTGAGTGCTGATGTGGGACGCGCGCGCATGGCGCAATGCTTATGAGAGGCGCGCGCTTCTGGGCACACCTGTCAGAATGTCAGACTTTGGACTCAGGGGATTGCCCTGGTCCTATGTTCATATTGTAACCCCTGCAGTAGTGATTAGTGCAGAATAGCAGAAGAAGAAGATGAAGAACATGAAGAAGTGGGCGATTCTGGTTCTTGATGCGGGATGCGCGCGCCTTAGGCTTAAGAGGCCAGACGCGCGCGCCTTCCCCATCAGGAATCAGAATGCCCAGAAAAGATGTAGATTTCGATCAGAATGCAAGTTTAACCCTCAAAACCCCCCAGCGGAGTCGCCACTGTAGATACCCCGGGGAGCCACGGCTTTAGGCTCGAGCGCGTGAGTGATCCTAGGATGTCTAACTTGTTTTAGATTGTTTAGAGTCGCCACCTATGTTTTGAGGAACATAAGAAAAACCTATTGATTATAGCCTAAGTTTGATTACGAAAACAGAGATTCTTTGTTTTGAGGTTCGGGGGTTTGATTACGAGATGGGAAGTACCGAAACACCCATCTCGCCCAACTAAAGTTGGTCTTGCTTGATCAAAATCTACATGAATAATAACGTTCTTCTTCTTCTTCTTTAAGTCATAAAAAAGGGGGGGTTTAAAATAGAGTTTGGAATGTAGGAGATAACTCCTTAACCAACCTCAATGAGATGAGGTGATCATTAGAGTCATGTCCCAAAATGATTTGGGTGATTGCACATTTGATTAGAGTAAAAAGAGATAGAGGAGATGAAGTAGAAAAGAAAGGAAAAGATGGACTTTTACCTACAATTTGAAGAACTTCAAATATTGCTTGATGAGATCCTTGGAGAACCTTTAGAAAGTGATTTTGGTATAGTTTTTGTAAGTTCAATTTTCGCTCCTTGAAAATGGAGGTAAAGGGAGGTTTTTATAGGTGAAAGAGGGGTGTTTTTGGTGCCAAAGCTCAGTCACCAAGAAATCCTTCCCGGGCAAAATCCTGTAAATTGAGCAAGGGAGGGAATCCTGGCCAGAAATCTGTAACTGACGCCCAGAGGCGTGCGCTTCCTGCTTTGGGGGCGGGAGGCGCGCGACTTAGAGAAGGCAATTTTGACAGAATGGACTAGAAAGTCAGCCCTGTCATTCAGTTTAGTCCCTGGACTTAACGAATTCAGTCAGGAACTTAACGGAAGTGACAGAAACTAACGAGAAACACTTAAAATAGGGATAAACACAAGATCAAATGTGCAATCGGGGTGAGCGGTCCAAGGCGGGGTGTCTACACCCTGTTTTTTCTCTAGACCGCCCTTACGGGTTTTCAATCTAGGTGGGTAAATTCTTTTTGGATCGTTTTTTTTTATTTCAGTCGACTCGAAATAAAGTAAAAAGAGACATAAATGTACGGACGACTTGCAAGAGCCTTTTTGTTATGGTGAGAGAGAGAGGAACGAGAGAGGGAGTTCTCGTGTTTTGACTCTTTGGACAACTGAGTGTATATATGTACAAAAGGAAGGAAGCCCCTACTTGACAGAAAGTAAGTGTTTAGCTCTTTCCTAGATTGTAGAACAGAAGACCTGTCGAGACATTTGAAATTGTTTTATTTAGAATTGACTTTTGATTGCTTGAGAATGGACCTCGTTGATTAGTTATGTAACTTACGATTATGTTTTAGACAAGTAGTCTCGAAATAATAAACGCCTTGATTAATCGAGATAGAGAATAGAAAAATTGTAGTGTATGGGGAAGAGAGAAAAGAATGAAAGTTGGCTCGAGGTGGGTTGTGTATATTTTGGACCGGACCAGAAGGTTGCCTACGTTCTTCTCGATGTGAGAAGCTCAGGTCCGCGTAGTTCGAAGATGACCCAGTTGATGATGATGCTGGCTTTGAGTGGGTATATGTGGAAAGGGAGAAAAGAAAGAAAGTTGGCCCAAGGTGGGTTGTGTTTGGTTTTGAGTGGTTTCCCGGTTGATGATGATACCGGGTTTTAGTAGTGGTCTTCTCCATTGTCGCTTGTTGCTTTGGACTGTCGTCTGTAGTTGCTGCTCTGGACTGCTATCGTCGAGTTGAGTTGAACTCCTTTGAAAAAAAAGTAAAATAGAAAATAAGAAGTGAAAGAAAAAGGGGACTTTTACTTTTCTATGATGATAGCCCCTTCTATTTTTCTTTGTTTGAATTTATTTCTTTGTGCACACCCTTGTTTTTGCCTAGGCCGCCCTTGCGGGTTTTCAACCTAGCGGGCTTCTTTTTTTTGTACAATTGCTCTAATTTTTGTCTAAGCCGCCCGTTGTGGGTTTCGACCTAGCGAGCTTTTTTTTTTTTTTTTTTTTTATATATATATACGTACATATGAAACGTTGGGCAAGATGAGCCCTAATTCGCTTTTCACCTTTGGGAGGTAGAAGTCGTAGGGCAGTTTTGAGTAGTCCCTTGCATTTTGTTGACATCTTTGAGGAGGACAGACAGCCCCAGTGCATCGTCATGTTGTAGTTGTGATGAGAATGGACAACCTCTATGATTGTGCGGACGCTTCTTCGATGGTGAGCAGCTCTACACCCATCATTTTCTTCATGGGAAGGTGGAAGTGTATATAAGGAGTATTTAATGGGTGCACACAGTGGGTGTACACGAGAAGGGTATATATGGATGGTGCACACAGTGGGTGTGCACGAGGGGTGTATATATAGAGGGTACACACAGTGGGTGTACACGAGGGGAGTATATACAGAGAGTATATCTGTATGAGGGTAGGTATAGAGAGTGTATATAGAGGAAAGAAAACGATTCGATTGATCAAAGCGTTTGTTATTTTGAGACTATTCGTTTATTTAATTGTGTATGATGGTTTGTGGGTCCATTTACCTTTTAATGAGTCTTCATTAATGAATATGTTTGCAATTAACTCATCATATAAAGATATAGCAATCAATTGATAATTGAGATTAATACAATTTTCATGGAATTGATGTATATTTGCAAGATTATGTCTCATGTCTAGAGATAAAAGAAATAAAGACTCTTTTATTATTGAAACTAAAAGACTAGTCCGAGGTGGACTTTAACAATCTAACTATTGTCCGGAGTGGACCTTTTGCTAGTAAAATAAAAGACTAATGTCTAAGGTGGACCTTGACTAAAGGACTCTCTAGAACCTACGAAGACTGAAAGACTCTTTTTTTTATTATTATATATTTTTTTTTGAAGGAGGTAGCCCCAGTGTAGTTTCCTCCTTGCTTGGACTTTGTTCACACCCATGCATTCCTCTGGCAGGTGATGGCTCCGCTATCAATGAGACTTTGGATTCTCCTCTTCAGTTGGAGGCAATTCTCGGTGTCATGTCCAACGTATTGGTGATATTTGCAATATTTGGAGGGATCCAAGTCTTGTCTTGCAACGACTGGTTTGTAGTGGAGTAAGGGATACAACTTGCCGGCTTGAACTAGACTTTATAAGCATTTGTCTAACGGCATACCCAGGTCATGGTACTCGCGCTCGTCCTTCTTTTTACGAACCATCTTTGGGGGTGGTTTAGGCACCAGTATCCCTTGCTGATGAGTAGTCATAGGAGGAATCCCAACGGGGAAAGTCTGCGGTGGCCCATACATTCGAGGAGCGTACGGGTGTTAAAACTGAGCATGAGAGAGAGTGTAGTGGAGGTATTCGTAGATGCCGTAGATGTCGGACTGGAGATGTTCCTCGGTTTCCTTTAGATCCTTGTACATCTCTTTCTGAAAGTGGTTTGCTTGCTTGAGGAGGACAGTCTCAAAGTGGGCCGCTTGCTTGTTGAGAGAGGTATTAAGATAGATTGCTTGCTCGTCGAGAATGGTGTTGAAGTGGGCTGCTTGTTCATTGAGAACGGTGTTGGGGTGGAGAGTTGTCTCGAGACTATGGGTGGCAGCTTCAGTTGTGATTGTGATAATCCCTTCGGCAGACATGATGCAGGATTCTGTAATGGTTGTGGAGGAGTTAAATCTTTGAATTGAATTAGACTTATAATTAATGACCAGGAATCGTTTATAAAATCATTTTTATGAAAAGACTCGATCTCCGTATTCTTTGAAATATTCTTTGAAAAAGACTAAAATTTTGACCGGGCCGGAGCTGCCTACGTTCCCATTACTATGCAGGAGAGGTCCCACACAATGAGAGGCTTAGGTCACCATAGTTCAGGTTAAGTAAGACAAAAGAGTGAGTGACCGCAGAGGTCAGTGATTTTTGAAAACCATAAGTATTAGAAGATAACCGTAGAGGTCAAAAAGGAAGAGAGAAGTAAATGTGGAGGGTACCTACGTAAGGTGGTTTTTGACTTAAGTGAGTCGGGTAAGGTTGGACATGGGTAGGCCAAGAGGTAGGTCATCTAAGGTTGGTTAGCTTGACTAAAGGCGGGGTCAAGATGAAGGATTGACCTAGATGGGTCTGACCTAGACGGTTCAAGATGACGTGTTTGACCTAGACGGGTCAAGGTGATGGGTTGACCTAGACGGGTCAAGGTGACGGGTTGACCTAGATGGGTCAACATAACGGGTTTGACTAAAGGCAGGGTCAAGATAACGGGTTTGACCTAGACCGGTCAAGATAACGGGTTTGACCTAGACGGGTCAAGATAATGGGTTTAACCTATATGGGTCGAAGAAGGGTTGACCTAGACAGGTCGAAGGTAAGGGTTTGACCTAGACGGGTCGAAGGTAACGGGTTGACCTAGATGGGTCAAAGATGGGTTGACCTAGACGGGTCGGAGATGGATTGACCTAGACAGGTCAAAGACGGGTTGACCTAGATGGGTCGAAGGTTGACTAGAGTTGATCTAAGGTAGTGATGTAATCTCATTTAGGAGCTCAAGTCCAAGCATAACAGATCCATTGAAAGAGTTTATTCCAGCCCAAGAAAAACTTAAAGAATGGAGTCCTATTGAATCCAACATGAAGTTTTGTGGTAGAGAATGTTGGCCCACTGAAAGAACACAATTTGAAGCCCAAATTGAGTCCAAAATAAGTCTCTTCAAGTCAGCCCAAAGAGAGATCCGAATTTCTCAAGTTGCATGAAGATTCTAGAATGAAGATAAGGTTGATACATTCACCACATGCTCTTGGAAAGCTGGAAAGTCTTTGGATTTCATCATAATAATTGTAGTCTTTATCTTGTAATTTAAAGCTTATTGCTTACATCATAGATGACATCATTTACCTAGGAATCATCACCATTCCATCCTATAAATAGGCCATTTTTGTAGTCTATTTGGACACACAATTCAGATTTTAATCAATTTGAGAGTTTTATTCTACTCTCTGGTTCTTTGAAAAACTTAGACTTATCAAGTGTAATTTTCTATACTTGTGGTGTCTTCCTAGCTTATCAACCAACTTGGGTGTATTGGTTGTGGCGCTTCTAAATCAGGTATCCTATCTTCTTAGGTAGGGGGTGCGGTTTTACACCTACGAACGACTTTCCTTAGAACGATCCTCGACTACAAGGTAATTCTGATCCTATTCCTTGTAGAAATCACATCATTTGGTATCTAGAGCCCGGTTTCTGAGAAGTCGTATACTATCGTTCTCTACTATTCTCTTCTCCTGTCTTCGCATCTTTTGATTTTCTTGGTATTCCATTATTCATAATTGATATTGGGCTTTGCCACAAGTTGGCAAGGAATTTTATCATTGAATCTTGGAGGGTTAAGAAATCAAATTTATTCTTACAATCATTAAAAAAAAAAAAAAAAAAAAACTCATTGGAATCGTCAATTTTGTTGTTATTTTCATCATTTTCTTGTTATTATCAATCTTGGGAAGTGATTTTCACAAATCACCTCTTTCCAAAACAAGTCACTATTGTATCATTGGAATCATCAAATCTAATTCTTCATTTCATCAGTTCTTGTTATTATCAATTTTGCATAGTGATTATCAATATTCAGCTCTATCTTTTAGAAAGAAAAAAAGCAATTCTGAATTTTGTTGGGGTTATATCCTCGAGCATGGAAATATGTTTGGGTTAGATGAGAAACATGTTCAAGTCATAATTTGAGTTGTTTCACAAGAAGCTTGATAGGATCGAACACTCATACTATAAGCAACATACCCCTCCGC
Organism: Campanula takesimana; assembly: GCA_026119855.1. NCBI lineage: Eukaryota > Viridiplantae > Streptophyta > Magnoliopsida > Asterales > Campanulaceae > Campanula > Campanula takesimana. The sequence continues at coordinate 355,703 of JAOWBW010001139.1, read as the reverse complement.
CTAACTCGGGAAAAAGAGAAAGAGTTTCACCATTATGAGATAAAACAAGCCTTGCCATTGTGGTGTTCCAGGTGGAGTTAATTGTGAAACAATTTCACAATCTTTAAGATGATTGTCAAATTCTTGACTCAAATATTCTCCACCACGATCAGATCGAAGTGATTTAATAGTTTTGCCAAGTTGATTCTATACTTCATTTTGAAATATTCTAAATATCTCAAAAGATTCACTTTTGTGTTTCATTAAGTAGACATATCCATATCTACTAAAATCATCAGTGAATGTTATGAAGTATTGATATCCTCCCCTAGCACTGCTACTCATTGGTCCACATACATCAGTATGTATGAGTCCCAATAAGTCACTAGCCCTTTCACTACTCTTAGTAAAAGTTGTCTTTGTCATCTTTCCAAGTAAACAAGACTCACAAGTTTCATATGATTCAAAATCATGTGAATCTAAAAGTCCGTCCCCATAGAGTTTTGAGATACATTTCTCATTAATATGACCAAGACGGCAATGCCACAAATAAGTGTGATTTACATCATTAGGTTTGGATTTCTTATTTACATTATAGATATCCTCATTATTTCAATTCTCAACGTCAAGGACATAAATGCCATTAAATGAATATGCAGTACAATAAAGCATATCATTTAAATAAATAGAAAACTTCTTAATTTTAATAAGAAAATTATAACCTTCATTATCCAAACAAGAAATTGAAATAATATTTCTACTCAAAACCAGAACGTAATAACAATTGTTCAAAACAAGAATTAATCCGCTAGGTAAAATGACATCATAGGTTCCTATGGCTAATGCAGCAACTCTTGCTCCATTCCCCACGCGTAGGTCTACCTCTCCATCTTTGAGTATCCTCCTATTCCTTAGTGCCTACACATTCAAACAAATGTGAGATCCACATCCAGTATCTAATATCTAGGAACTAGAAGTAGAAAGGAGTATATCTATAACATAGATTCCTGAAGTAGAAGCAGTCCCACTGCCCTTCTTCTTCTTTTCTTCCATGTAAGCCTTGCAATTACGTTTCAATGACCAATCTCATTGCAGTGGAAACAGATTGCATCTTTTTGGGAGTTTGGTTTAGCCACCACAACATTGGCAACATTTGCCTTGCTTATCTTGGGTTTGACAACTATTGCCTTACCCTTTCCTTTGGCCTTTGAGCCCTTTCCTTCCTTTGAAACCACAAGCACAGGAGAAGCTTATTTTATGATTTTCTTTTCAGATGTCTTTAGCATCCCATGCAACTCCGGCAGAGTCTTATCCATACCATGCATATTATAGTTCATGACGAACTGATTATAACTTTTAGGCAATGAATTAAGAATAAAATCAGTCGCCAACTAAATAGAGATGGGATGTCCAAGCCTCTCTAGATGCTCAAAATGGGCCTTCATCTTCAAAACATGAGGACCCACCGACTGTCCTTCACTCATCTTGCATGAGCTTAGAGCAGCTATGGTATCGAACCTTTCCTGCTCTGCTTGCTCTTGAAACGTGTCTTTCAACTGAGTGCCTATATCATAGGCTTCCAAGTGTTCAAGAGTCTTCTGAAGCTCAAAACACATGGCAACAAGCATGAGACAACCGACCTCACGAGAAATGCTTTTGTGCTTCTTGTAGGCGTCTCTCTCTATCCTAGGGGCAGTGGCAGCAGGTTCCTCTTCAGGAACGGGTTCATCAAGAATGTATTACTTATCTTCATGCTTTAGAATAATTCTAAGCCTTCGGATCCAATCCATGATGTTAGCACCATTCTCTTGAAGTTTTTCCTTCTCTGGATAGATCGCAATGACAGAGACTAAGTGTTTTGTGCCATTACTTACAATTATGCAAACATGTAACCACATATAAGTACCAACTTAATTAAAGATATTTTAAATTAGTATTTCACAAATACTCCCACTAAATTATATAACCTTCATATACATCCAATGTATCATATAATTCAAGTGGGCTAAGATCCAGCTTTAATTTAATTTCAAGTCCGCGGAGGCGATACTGCTCAAAATTAAATTAATTAGGTAGACAACTTTTGTCAATCATATCATATATGACTCTTAGATCCTTTAGGATATTTTAGACATCATATGCCAAACATGTTTTAATCTCATCAGTGCCTTTAGGCCCAAAACCCTTTTGATGACCTAATTAAGTCAAACCATTTTAAACGTATAAGAATCACTCTTTCCTCATCTTGCTCATAGATGAATAGAATTAATGCGCCTCGCCATGGTAAAACCCGCATAAAACTACCCATGTACTCACAAGTGTTTTAATCATGGATTTGGCACTTGACTTAAATTTTCAAGAAGGTTCAAACATATAAAGTTAATCAATTAACCGGATTAATTATATGTGACATTAGTTGCGCCAGTTATAGGATTAAAGTCTGAAACTGAATCCGCAGAGCATCTTGAAATTTGGAGCACAAACCGTACGGTCGAAACTAAGTCAAAAGGCATCCACATTCCCGTACTAAGATCAAGAAACCAAGCGACTTTTCTATACGGTCAAAACTAAGCCAAAAGGCATCCACATACCCGTATAGATTGGTCACTTGTTTCAAGACCCTTTCATTGTCTCTTAATCTCAGAGATTATAGCAATTCTAAACTCTTTAAAACTCTGATTTCTGTAAACATTCTGAATCCTTGACAAAAATCTGTTTTAGGAAACACGGTTTCGAAAACCAGCCGTCTGAAACCAGTTTCTATATACAGATTCGAATTCTGTAAATAATTTACAGGACAATCTGGACACCAGAAAAGCAGAACAATATTCTAGAAAACGGGAGAAGAGCAGTATGGCAGATCACCAGCCGTACGGCTCTGATCCAGCCGTACGGCTGCCCTTTCCAGATTCCCAAAATTTTCAGTTTTTCAGAAATTCGATCAATCCCAATATCATGTTTATACATAATCATATTGCAGAAACATAAAAATACAGATTACGAATTTTAACACATCTAATTCATATAATCAATAACCAATTTATTCCACATACAAATTAGATAAAGATCATCAATAAATATAATCCAATTACAACATGATAATCTAAGCATGCGATCATACATAATCCCATCATCAACTAGCATGCATATTTTATATCTCATATAAAATTCCATCACATAAATTCATCTTATCATGATCATACAAATTAAATAATCGCATTAAATAATTATATCATGACAATATTAGAATTATTGATCATCAACGGGGCTCTGATACCACTGTTGGGTTTCGTGCAATCATGCGCAGTGAAAGAATAACATGAAAACCATCAGGCCTTGGCCTGGTGGCCAGAGCTCAGGACTTCCAACTTGGAGGTCATGGGTTCGATCCCCCCTCCCCTAGAAGTTAGAGAGAAGATTTTCTCTCCTTAGGATTTGTCTCCTAGGCGCTTCTATTAATGATTATGTATTGAGTTTAATTATGATTTAAGTAAAAAAAAAAAAATTAAAAAAAAAAAAAAAAAAAAAAAAAAGAATAACATGAAGAAACCCATTAGCCTAGATCCGTTATGATCAAAAATTCATAATATGAAGATGAAATAAACTAACACTTGTTGATCGAGATGTGAAAACTTGGATTAAGAATCTAAGAGAAACGCCCTCTACCGATGATCCACACTTCGAACAGATTTCAAGAACACCTTCTTGAACTTGACTGCTAGGCGTTCGGATTGAAAAACTATAGTGAAGAACAATTCTTCAAAGCTCCTAATGATTATTGAAGTTTGATAATAGGGAATAATCAAACTCAACAACCCAAGAATATAATGTGTATTCTCTCTCTCCAAGAAAGAGTTTGTGATTTGCAAAATCAATGCATAGGGAACTATTCCTCATTTTTCGCTCATTTTAATTATCCGTTCTGCGTGTGTGACCCAATAGGATTATTCTAAGTTGGCAACGAGTCCGGACCATTCAAACCTCATAAGTCATAAGCGGACTTTAGCAAGCCATTATGACTACCCAATTAGTATAACTTTGAAATCCAAAGTTTTCTAAAATAGAACATAACACAATCTCTTGGTTATACGATGTCTATTGAACATAAGCCATGGTCAATGGTCAACTTACCTATGTTAAATGCTTTCTTGATCCCGAATGTATTGATAATACAAATGACTTTGATCCAATCAATTCATTTGAGCATGGACATGCATTTCATCAATACCATTCATCGAGTGGCAAAAACTTGACATCTCTCTTGACGAGGAACAAATCCCATCTTGGCTTATTACTCTTCCCTACATGATTCCGATTACGCCAATCATATTCTTTATAGCTACCCGGTTAAGGGTAACGTTTGAATATGTCAAACGTAATGTTCATCACATGGAAGACTGTAATAACCTCAGGTCTAGAGATTCCAGTGATATAACTATATGAGACTTAATTATGACATTGTAACCATGACATAAACCTCATAGGGGTAAGTCCAGTATTTGTTCTCCAACAAATACCCATAAATCTAATTGTATAGCATACACATAATCATCATATGATTATCTATTAAACTTATACTAATAATTAATTATAATTATCAGGGACGGAGATTATTATAATAAACATGCAAAAGATATAATAATCAAACATTCAATATATTTATTGAAGCATAAGCAAATGTTAAAGTTAATCGTTCAAATAACGTGCCTCCGGCATACACACCAACAGTATAAGTTTAATCGATGATCATATGATGATCATGTGTATGTGATACAAATTAAACTTATAGGTACGAGTTGGTGAACAAGTACTGGACATGACCCACTATGAGATTTATGTCATGATCAAATGTCATAATTAAATCTCATATAGTTATATCATTTGATATCTTTAGACCTAAGATTATCACGGTCTTCCAAATGATGAACATTATGTTTGACATAGTCAACCGCTACCCTTAACCAGGTAGTCATAAATGCCTGGCCACGCTCAAATGAATTGATGTGTTCAATATCATTTGCTCATATTAATCTACTCAAGATCGAGAAAGCATTGAACAATATAAGTTGACGTGGACCATGACTTATGTTCAATGTGATATCGCGTGACAAAAGGATTGTGATATGTTCTATGAGGATAAACGAGCTTCGTTAAGTTATATCAATTAGGTAATCATGATGGCCTGCTAGGGCCCGCTCATGAATTATATATCTTATCCTATTTTTCAAGAACACAACGTAAGTATTGGGACACGATTCAAAAATTACATGTGACCAAATCAAGACTCAAAGACCAAGTCAAAAGATGACTCTTATCAAACGGAAATGGCCTAACTAACTATCCGAAGATCAAGGCCTCGCCATCCTCATCAGTTTGTGATTGATTTACTTAATATAAATAGCTCACATCATTTGTAATACTCACACACGCACTCCATTACTGATTCACCTATTTTTTGCTCTCGTTCATAACATTGTTCATCACCATTACTAATAAAATTCCATCTTTGAGGTTTTATGCTAGTGAACAAGTTGTTCAAGGGATTTCCTCGTTAATTATCGTGTCTCTTGTTTCTTGAATCCTTTGCAATTTTATTCCATTATACTCAATTTCATTTCTTAAAGTTAGATTGCAAAATTTGACTAAAACAATTTGGCGCCGTCCGTGGGAAGTTTGGTCTTATAATTGCTAAAAGGAATTCAAGATGTCAACTGCAATGTCTTCAGCCATGACTTCAGTTGGTTTGAGATCGACAGTGGAGACAATCCCTATCTCATCAGGAGTGGTATCTTCAACTCAGAGCATTGGTGGTGTCTCAAGGCCAATCCAGATTCAAGATGGATCATCCACTGCTGCAAATCAGGAGATCCCTATCGACATCGTTTCCAACCTGACTTCCATGCTGCGTGAAGTGAGGAACCAGATCCAAGTTCAGAATGATACCTCCAACATGCTGATGAATCAGGTTTCCAGGTTGCAGCGGGAGGTGACCTCTTTTCAAGGAGGAACATCGGCGGTACAGTAAACCAGCTTGCCTAGCATCTTTCAGTCTATTGCTCCAAATGAGCCTTCTAACCTGTACTCTCCATATCAATCCAGAAGGCTTGGTTTTGGAAGTGACATTGCTGGATCGTCTGGATTTGGTGGATTTACACCGGCAGCCAGCCTGACCAATAGTACCATTGTCAATCATGAGGATGTTACTCCAACTTCAATAACATTTGTGGCCTCTACAACAGATCCAGCTGAACATGTTGCATTGTATTAGGAGAAGATTGATGTGATCAACATTCCACCTCAGTATAAGGAAGCATGCTTTTGCAGGGGTTTTGGTTTAACTCTTACAGGGGCAGCTTTGAGATGGCTCATCAGGCAGCCTTTGGGTTCTATTGGATCATATGCTCAACTTATCAACTAGTTTACTAATCAATTTTCGTGCAACAGGGTGTTTGAGAAACTGACAAGTGACCTTTACAGGGTGGTCCAGCAACCTGATGAACTACTTAAAGACTACCTGAGCAGGTTCAATAGAGAGGCGGTGAGCATCTCCAACCTGCCTGGATACTGTAACTGCAATTGAAGCCTTTAGGATGGGACTCAAGAAGGACTATCCTTATTACGATGACCTAGTGATGACACCATGTAGAAGTCTAGATGAGATCAGAACCAGAGCTTCCAAATTCATCAGGCTGGAAGAAGACAAGTTGCTCCAGGACAAAACAGTCAAGAAGAATGCAACTTCAGAATATTCCAGTGGCAGAACAGACTCATCCCATTCTGGTGGCAAGATGGAAACAACTCATGCCAGATCTAATAGGGGCAAAAAAACCCGATTCATCAAGAATTCATGTTGTAGATGATAGTGATGAGGAGAATGATTTTTCATATCCTAGAATTGATGACTATTGTTTCTCTGTTGATATTGCAGGATTGATCAATGCTGTGGACAACCTGGGTGAGAAAGCAAGATGGCCCAAGAAGGCTGACAAACCATCAATCTGGAAAGACAAATCCAAGTGGTGCACCTATCATAAAGACTTTAGGCACACTACAGAGAATTGTATTGCACTCAGGAAGGAGATCATCCACTTCCAAAGGCCTCCTCAAAGAATTAGTTGGTAGAAGGCGTGGACGTACTGAAGATCGTGCAGACAACCAGGAGAAACAAGCTGAGAATCCACCACCTCCAACCAGAGTGGTCAACATGATTAGTGGCGGCTCAGATATCTGTGGAACATCCTATTCAGCTGTAAAGCGTCGTGCTACGGATGCAAAGGAGGATAGGTCCTATTTGCCTTCAAGATCAGTCAGAAAGGATAAGGGTTAAGAGATCTCTTTCGATGAAGATGATAGGGTTACCATTCAGGATCCACATCATGATGCTTTGGTTGTAAGCCTACAGGTTGCCAACTGTTTGGTGAGGCGTATCTTGATAGATAATGGAAGTTCAGTCAACATCGTGACAACTGATGGTTTAAAAGGAATGGGGATCCCACTTGAGAATGTGACTAAGAGTTCATCTGTCTTAGTTGGATTCAGTGGTGAGACAAAGCATACTTTTGGGGAGATTACTTTTCCATTATATGTTGAAGGGATTAACTCCATGGAGAAGTTTTGTGTTATAGAATGTCAATCGTCTTACAACATCATCCTGGGTAGGCCGTGGATCTATAATGTTAAAGCTGTACAGTCAACTTACCATCAGTGCCTCAAGTTTCCAACACCTTGGGGAGTAGTCAAGGTGTCAGGAGATCAGAAGACTACTAAAGAATGTTATAAGGTGTCCATGAAGGCAGCAAGCAGTCTTAGGCAGGCATAGCAATTACAGCGAAAAGCTCGGAATGTACTTGAGGCTGCAGAGTTTGATATTAAGGAGGTGCAGCTTGACCCTTCTAATCCCGATGTCAAAGTTCTTATAGGTGCAAACTTACCTCCTGACATAGAAGAAAAGATCATCGAATTTATGAGGAGCAGGTTGAAATGCTTTGCTTGGAAGCATGAAGACATGACTGGAATCAGCAAAGATGTTATTACTCACAAGTTGAATATTGACCCAAATGCCAAGCCTGTCCACCATAAGCGTAGGAAGTTTGCTCATGAGGACAACCAGATCATTAGAGAAGAAGTGGAGAGGTTTTTAAAATCCAAGATGATCAGGGAGGTTGACTATCCTAGATGGTTGGCCAACGTGGTAGTTGTTGGGAAGAAGAATGGAAAATGGCGAGTCTGTGTAGAATTTACAGATTTGAACAAGGCGTGCCCTAAGGATCTGTTTCCCTTACCTCATATTGACTCCCTAGTTGATGCAACAGCTGGCCATGAGGTCTTGACATTTATGGATGCTTCTTCAGGATTTCAACAGATTCAGATGAAACCTTCAGATCAAGAAGATACATCGTTCATTACTCTAGATGGTATTTATTGCTTTATTGCAATGCCTTTTGGACTGAGGAATGTAGGGTTAACCTACCAGAGATTAGTCAACATGATATTCAAGAATCAGCTTGGAAAGACTATGGAAGTGTACATTGATGATATGATGGTAAAATCTAAATGCATTGAAGATCATGCTCGAGATCTAAAGGAGGCTTTTGATATCTTGGATGCGTTCAACATGAAACTGAATCCATCAAAATGCAACTTTGGTGTTAAGGCTGGGAAGTTCCTCGGCTACATGGTGACCAAGAGGGGCATTGAAGCAAGTCCAGAACAGATCAAAGCCATCATCAACTTGGAGTCTCCAAAGAGTATTAAAGAAGTGCAAAGGCTCACAAGCAAAGTTGCTTCCCTAACCAGGTTCATCTCCAAGTCGTCTGACAAATGCAAGTTGTTCTATGATGTGCTGAGGAAAAACAAGTTGTTCCAGTGGACGGAAGAGCATGAGGCAGCCTTCAACTAACTTAAAGATTATCTTGCAACTCCACCTCTACTTTCCAAACCAAAAACAGGTGAAACTTTGTACCTATATCTCTTAGTTTCAGAAAATGCAGTCAGCGCGGTCTTGGCAAGAGAACAAGATGGTACACAACTTCTTGTTTATTATGTAAGTAAGTCTCTTCTAGATTCGGAAACCGGGTACTCCCATCTTAAGAAACTTGTTCTTTCTTTGATAACTACTTCTATTAAGTTGCGCCATTATTTTGAAGTTCTTCCTATTATTGTGAGGACTAACTATCCTATCAGGAACGTGATGAGAAAACCTGAGATGTCTGGCAGGATGGAAAAATGGTCTGTACAACTTAGTACATATGATATCCAGTATGAGGAAAGGACTGCAATCAAGTCGCAAGCCTTAGCTGACTTTGTGGCGGATTTTAGTCCCAACCTCCAACCTGAAGTTGAACTCGAAGTCCAACAAATTGAAGGTTCAAACTCTCCTAGATGCTGGACACTTTATACAGATGGAGCATCAAATACAAGGGGCACAGGTTTGGGCATAGTCTTAAGATTTCCCCAAGGAGAATTGATTCCTCAAGCTGTGGCTTGTGAGTTCAAGGCGACTAATAATGAGGCTGAATATGAGGCCCTCATTATGGGTTTGGTTACTGCTTTAAATCTAAATGTTAAATTCCTCAATGTTTATAGTGATTCCTTGTTGTTGGTTAACCACTTCAATGGATCTTATACAGCTAATCACAGCAGGATGTCAAGTTATTTGTAGCATGTTAAATCGTTGGTTGGAAAATTTGAAGAATTTACTTTCCAACAAATCCCAAGGGAAGAAAATGCTGAAGCTGACACATTGGCCAACCTAGGATCAAGTTGCAAGAGCATGTTGAACAATACTATACCTATAATTCACATCCTACATCTTGCAATAGATCAACTTGAAACGAACCAAATTGATGACCAACCTGATACATCAACTAGCTCCTCGAATGAAGAGACTTCTTGGACACTGCCCATAATAAAATTTCTGCAGGATGGAACAGTGCCACAAGGTGTCAAAAATGCAAAGGCTTTCAGGATAAAGGTATCAAGATTTATATTAATTGATAATGTACTATTTCGTAAGTCATTTACAGGTTTGTACATGAGGTGCCTGGAGCCCCAACAAGCTGAACAAGTTTTAAGAGAGCTACATTATGGTGAATGTGGTAATCATTCTAGGGCCAAGTCACTGTCTTCCAAGGCATTGAGAACATGATACTATTAGCCAACCATGCGCCAGGATGCACTCAAATATTTTTAGAAATGTGATGGTTGTCAGAGACATAGCAACATCCTGCACCAACCTTCCGAGCTTCTTCATCCTATACTATCACCTTGGCCTTTCATGCAGTGGGGAATGGATATTGTTGGAAAGTTTCCTAAGGCACCTGGGGGTAAGGTAATTTCATTCTTGAAAAGAAACATCATCAGCAGGTTTGGAGTCCCTTCAGAAATTATTTGTGATAATGGTTCCCAGTTCATCAGCAAGAAGACTCAATATTTTTATGCAAGATGGGGAATCAAGTTGATTACGTCTACACCAGTACATCCTCAAGCTAATGGTCAAGCAGAATCAAGCAACAAGTTGATCGTAAACAATATAAAAAAACGTCTTGATCAAAAGAAAGGAAGATGGGCTGAAGAATTGCCGCTGGTGTTATGGGAAGATAGGACAACTCCTAAGAATTCAACCGGCCAAACTCCCTTCTCCTTGGTATTTGGAAATGAAGCTGTAATACCAATAAAGTTCTCCATCCCAACAGTGAGATATGGTCTAATAACTCCAGAGGACAACCAGATAGTACTTGCAGAAGATCTTGACACTATTGATGAACTAAGAGATTTGGCTAAGATCAGGATGGCTGCTTACCAATAGAGGATTGCTAAGTCTTACAACAAGAATGTTTGGATCAGAAGGTTTCAAGTTGGAGACATGGTCTTCAGAAAAGTGTTTCAAAACACAAGGGAACTGAATGCAGGCAAACTTGCAGCCAAGTGGGAAGGTCCCTACCTAGTTGACGCAGAAGCTGGTAAGGGAGCATACTGGCTCTCCACCTTGGATGGCACTAGAATACCGAGAAGTTGGAATGCAGTCCATATTAAAGCGTACTATATGTAAGTTGTAACTTATCCATTCAATTCCAAAAATCAGGTATGATTTAATTAAGCTTTATTTCAATTTTGTTATTTTCAATTTATTTATCTTTATTGAACACCTACTGACTTAAGCATCGGAGGGGTGTTAGCCAAGCTAACACCCACCCCTAACATGTGTTTGTTTTGCAAGGCTATTCAAAATTCCAACTTAGGTCAACATGATCAACATGTTCAAACGATTTGCTGAAATTAACAACTTGAGCTATTCAAGATGAAGGTAGTCAACTTGCTGAAAAAATATTTGATGAAAGTTCAACATGTTTAAATGATTCAAGTAAGCACTTTCAGATGTTAAATCTTATGCATCTTTTCTTAAAGTTTGTACTCAGGTTTTAAAGGTTTTCACCTTTCAAAGGTTTAAAGATCATACATCTTTCTTAAGTTTAAGGTTCATACACCTTCACCCGTGCGCACGCTTTTCACATTTGTCTAAGTTGTAAGTTGGCCAGTGTATTTATTACATATTGATTACCATCTTGCACTTAGACAATTTGTGAACTCAAGTTATTTACAATTGGTTTTAACATTAACATGTTATCAAAGACAAAAGTTTAAAGATTAAAGCATCTTTCCATTCATACTGCTATCACCAACTTGTTACATCTTGCATGTTACCTTTCAACTCGTAATAAAAGAACAACTTCAACAAGTTGATTTTCTACTCTATTCCTACCTTACTTACATTTCCAAAATATAGCATCACAAAGTTACACATAGAAATTCAATTGTTCATACAACCAAAATGCCAAAGTACCAAAATAAAGTTCAAACAAACTGAACTACTTTAACAAAAGCACCCATAAAGTCTAACCCATGCTATCACAAGACATGAGTGAACCATAGCGCAACCAGGGTCAAACATACCCAAAACCCAAATTACATCCTAAAAGTTATCTAAATTGTCTTAGAGGACACCTCCTCTATTTTGAAACCAAATTTTAAAACATAAAAGAAATTGTTTTTGTTACTAACACCTTGCAGAAATAAAGAGAACATACCTTACCCTTCCTTGGCGCCTTGGTTCTCATCAACTTGTTCCACTGGCTCCACATCCTGAGGCTTAGAACTGACTTCACTAACTTCTGGGAGAGCACCTGTTATGCCCTTTAAAGAAGATTTCTCATCTTCCAGGTTCCAATCACCAGCTTTACCAGCCAAGTACTCTTCAATCATCTGGATCCTTGCCTCAAAAACCGAGCGCCCAGCTTCTCTTACATAGCGGTCCTCTTGATTCTGTAATTCATCTCTCATCTTCTTATTGGATGCGGCCAGCTTGACTGTTAAACCCATGATTTCTACATCCTTCCTCTTGATCTTAGCTTCCTTTTCCTTTAAAGCAATCACAGCAGACATAGCCTTTTCCTTCTCTGCCACAGCTTCCTCAGCCTTCATCTTCCACAATTCCACCTCCTTGGTCAGCATGCTTACAGCATCATGAATCTGCAGAATAACAAGAAATAGGATCAGCATTCTACATTATTTCACAAAAAACTTTAAAATTCTATAGGCAAGAGCATTACCTTTTCAACCAACTTCTCTACTACAGGCTCAGAATCATCCAGATCCAATATCTCCCTCTTCTTCCTCTTGAACAGAACAACTTCTCCAATCATTAACTTTGGTTTAGTTTAACCTTCACCTTTGGGGACAGATTGCTTGGGATCATCAACCTTAGGCTTCTTGAATCTATCCAACAAGTTGCTCACACCGTAGGGGTTGTCAGACTGAGTAGCTGGTATAAAGAAATTTTTATTTTCAAAATCTTTAGCAAATAAAATGTTTTTCTCGAAATAACTTGAATGCAGGTAAAAAGCTTACCAGAAGACATATTTTGACATGTTCCTTCTCTATCACTTTCTGTACCAACAATAGCACCAGGACGGACGAACCTCCTTTTGTTGGAAGGTTGAGAACAAACAGCTTCAAAAATTACCAAAGTGTCGGGTAACTTAGGAAACAACTCGTCAAGTTTTCCAACTGCAATCCAGTAGCACAAAAAAAGATAAGTCAACATGATTAGTCAGCAAAGACAAAGAGCAAAAGTTAAAATCTCTACCATCCTGCTTCCAAGTTGAGAAAAAATTCTCCACTCCCTCCAAGCTATCTCTCCTTACATAGAAAAATTTCCTTTTCCAATCTCTATCCTGATCAGTAGATTCAGTTACCAGACTGTAAGCCCTATTTTTTTGCCCTAAATCCATATCTGTGGGGACCATACGACCTAAAAATATAGCAAAAAGCAAGTTCCTCTAAACCTACCCTCAAGTTCAAATCTGCACTCAACCTGTCCAAAGTAACTAGGTTTGTCCATCCTACCGGCATAATTTGGGTAAAAGCTAGACCAGTATCTTCAAAGAAACGGGTAATCAAAGGCAAAAAAGGAAAGGTCAAGCCAAAGTCAAAGGGATATTCAGGAAAAGCAAGCCATTCAAGAGAAACACAATCGGCGGCCAAGTTAGGGTTTGGGGGCATGAAAACAGCAGTTTGGGGAAATTTTGGTTTTAGGTTTTCAACTTGTGTTGGCTCCAGTATACATCTTTCAGAATCGTGGTTATCTATCAACCCCAAGCACCTAAAATCTTCAGGCAACTCAAAAGCCATGGGAATTTCAAGCTAAAAACAAACAAAGAAGAGGATAGATTGAAACTCACCGGAGGTTTCTTCAAGCAACTTATATTTTTCTTTCTCTGCAAAACCGGAAGATCAAAATCGCATTAGCAGTATTTATGTTGATGGATTTGACGGTTCTAGACCCCTATTAAAACTCAAGAACCTAGAAACTTCCCAAAACCGCCAATCCAACCGTACAGATAAAAAACCTCTACCACGTGTTCTTAGCCTTGGGATTTTCGAACTCCAAAAGAAACTCTCTTTGAATTCAAAAATTAAGGGCAATTGTTTGGGCAATAATTTTTTATCTGCATTTTCATCTTGAATGTCTCAAATTGGCACAACATCTTGATCCTTCAAGTTGTCACCAAACAGACTTACAGGTATATTAACTAACACGTTTTATTTGAATTATATATCTTATCCTATTTTTCAGGAACACAACGCAAGTATTGGGACACGATTCAAAAATTACATGTGACCAAATCAAGACTCAAAGACCAAGTCAAAAGATGGCTCTTATCAAACGGAAATGGCCTAACTAACTATCCGAAGATCAAGGCTCGCCATCCTCATCAGCTTGTGATTGATTTACTTAGTATAAATAGCTCACATCATTTGTAATACGCACACACGCACTCCATTATTGACTCACCTATTTTTTGCTCTCGTTCATCACATTGTTCATCACCATTACTAATAAAATTCCATCTTTGAAGTTTTATGCCGGCGAACAAGTTGTTCAAAGGCTTTCCTCGTTAATTATCGTGTCTCTTGTTTCTTGAATCCTTTGCAATTTTATTCCATTGTACTCAATTTCATTTCTTAAAGTTAGATTGTAAAACTTGACCAAAACAATATAGCCTTTTGATAGAAAGAATTTCTATGAGATCTAGCAGTCCAGATCTAGAATTGTTCTAGATATTCGTTCGCGTGTGGATACACATAGAGGATGCTAGATTTAGCCTCTCAAGTTCGTGTTCCTATGATCGTGATCCGAAGAACATGGAGAAGATCAAATCATAAAGCTTGAAGACTTGGAGATCTGAAAATTATAAACGCACAACAACGGTTAGTATTCTAAATTCATCTTCCTATTAATTTAATCATCATGAATGGATCCATGGGCTCATGGATTTTGTTAATTTTCTATTGCCGGTTCCGCTGCGCAAGGACCCTCAAAACCCAACAGTGGTATCAGAGCCCCGTTCATGTATGGTTGTTTTAATATTATCATGTTAAATATATGATTTGATTATATGATCTAGCATGATGTGAATTTAGAATAAGGGGTTTATATGAATTATTGGAGAAACAATTATATATATATGATATAGTATGATTATGAACAAGGTTTTCAAGATGCATGATTAATATGATTAATCTATTTATCGCATCATCAATCTCTTTAATATGATTATTGAATTGATTATTCTTGATCTTGAAGAACAAATTGTTTGTTCTTAGGGTTTGATGTTTATGATAATTTGACTATCATAAATAGTTGAATCCTTAAAGGATCAAGATTTGATAAATTGCGTTCGTGCAGTTCGCGTGCAATGCACGTTTTCGTGCAGAATTTTCGTCAAGAATTTTCATGCAGAATACATGCATCGCTCGTGCAGTCCATAATTTTCGTGCAGTTCGCGTGCAATGCATGAATTCGTGCAGTTTTTTCGTGCAGTGTAGATTTCTGAATTCGTGTTTTTCAGACTTGGAGATGCATTGTAGAATACGTATTGTTCATAGAATTGGATTCTATGAAGTAATGTATTCTCAATAGAGTTGGACTCTATGAAAGAATTCATAATTCATTATGTATTATACCTAGAGTAGGACTCTATGAAAATCTAAAATTCATAATTATATTCACATAGTATCCATTCATTAATTAATTAAATTAATTATACCCTTGTTATGCGCGTCGCTATATGAAAAAAAAACTTTCTTGAAAATTTAAGTCATTTGCCAATCCATTATTAAAACACATGTGAGTACACCGAATAGTTTTGTGTGGGCTCTAACCATCGTGGGGCGCATTGATTCTATAAATGTATGAGCAAGATGAGTGAATGAGAGTTTCCTATACGTTTAACGTGGTTTGACTTAGTTAGGCTATCATAAGGGTTATGGGCAGGCTATCATAAGGGTTATGGGCCTAAGGCATAATGAGATTAAAACATGTTTGACATAAGATGTCTAACAATCTCATTAATGATCTAAGAGTCACATATATAATGTGATTGATAAGGAGTTATCTACCTAAATAGTTTGAATTTTGTGCTGCTTGCAATCGCGGTGGCAAAATTCAAATGAAATATGGATCTTAGCCCACATAAATTATCTTATACAATTGTTGTATATGAAGGTTATATAATTTAGTGGGAGTTTTTATGAAATACAAAATTTATCTCTTAAATGATTGGTATAAAATATAGGTGTATATTTATTTGCATATTTTTGTAAAGTGTTATATTAAACATTAATTATGTTTGTTAGTACGATGTGTTCTTTAAAAGGACAAAGTTATAAAAGAGAATGAAATTAATTTTCTTTGATTAGATCATGAGCTTAAGAATTGTTCTAAAGCAAGAACGGAAATTATGCATTCTTAATAATCCTATGTAACTTAATTTGTAATATTAATTTGATTAATATGTTGCGTAGGATCATCAAAAGTTAATTTGATTAACTTGTTGATGATCTTAGATTCATGAATAAATTGCTTATTCTTGGTTTTGATGATCATGATGATTTGATCACCGTGAACACCAAATCCTAATTGCATCAAGGAAAGAAATTTTAAGGTAAATTTTGGAAATTTAAAATCTACATTTTGTGATGTTCAGAATTTGAATCTGGGATTGAATCTAGTTTCAGATGGCTGGTTTTCGAAACCGTGTTTTCTGAAAAGTGATGTCAATTCAGAAAACAAAAATCAGAATCCTGAATTGTTCTGGATTACTAAAATCAGTGAAATTGATGAGACATAGAATTTAGAAATGGACTACAGATCCATACGAAAATGTGGATACCTTTTGGCTTAGTTTCGGCCGTATGGACTGTTCTCTAAATTTCTGAATTTTGTACAGAAACGTGGATGCCTTTTGGCTTAGTTTCGGCAGTACAGTTTGTGCTCTAGATTTCTGAACGTTAGTACGGAAAGATGATGATCTAAGTCGAAAATTTGATTTTTGACTTCATGAATTTCTAAAAGGAAAGATGATTAAAAGATAAAGGTAAGACAAATGTTTTCAAACCTAAAGGAAATAATTGTGGCTAAAAATTATAACTCTAAATAATGCAATTTTGTAGTATGGCAATTAGATTGAGCATTTAAAATTGTAATCAAAATTCTGGATGATCATAGAAAGTGAATGGTAGTGAGACTACCACTTTGAATATTTTATGTTATAAAATTAATCTTTCTATCTCTAATTATTGGGTATTGGATACTGGATGTGGATCACATATTTGTATAAATGTGCAACAATTAGTAAATAGAAAGACTATTTATGAAAAGTAAAGTTAATTTATGAATGATAATGATGCAAGAGTTGTAACATTGTTCGTAGAACACTTATGAAGTGACTTTACTCATTAAGTAGAAGATATTATTTTGTTTTCCTTTTAAGATAATGAAGGATATTTATTTCTTATTGAGAATAAGAAAAGTGCATTATTTATTATAATTTGCTTTATCGTACTATTAAATCATATAAATAAATCTTATATCCTAAATCTTGAAGAATAAAATAATAAATAAGTTTATAACATAAAATAATTAAATTCTTAAGGCATTATTGTCTTGATCAAATAAATGAGAAACGCATATCTAAAATTCCATGGGACGGAGTTTTAAAGTCATATGATTTTGAATCATGTGGTAGATGCAAATCTTATTTACTTGGACCAAGACATCTTTTACTATGAGTAGTAAAAGGCTAATATCTTATTAGACCTAATACATGTCGATGTATATGGTTCATTAAGTAGCAATGCTAAAAGAGGATTTTGGTACTACTTGGTAAAACTATTCAAAGACTCCGATTTGATCGAGATGATGAATATTTAAACCAAGTATTTGACAATCATCTTTAAGGTTGTGAAATTGTTTCAAAAATTAACTCTATCAATAACACCATTTTCGAATGATGTGTCTACATACAGGTATAGAACCTTATTGGATATGGTTCATGAAATGATAAAGTCAAATTGATATTCCATTATTTACTTTGGGGTTGTACATTGGAAACCGCTATAATTACACTAATTTGAGTTCCATCAAAATAGGTTCAAAGGTACCATATGTGATTGTAGATACCCCGGGGAACCGTGGCTTGGCTAGAGCGCGCGAATTACCCTAGGATGTCTACTTGATTTTAGAGTCGCCACCCACGTTTTTAGAGGAACGCGAGAAAACCTAAAGAAAGCCAATTTTTGTACAAAAACCAGAGATTCGGGATAGAAGGGTTCGGGGGTTAGGTGATGGAGTGGGAAGTACTTAAACACCCACTCTGCCCCGCTTACGCGGGTCTTGCTACTTTTGGTGTTCTAATGCTAAATGTCCTTCAATAAAAAGTTCTAACAATTAAAATGAAAAGAAAGGGGAAATAAAAAGATAAATGATTTTATTGATTTAATTTATGCTAAAGATTACATGTTGAATTATCCTAACAATTACATTAATAATGAAATGAGGAGTTTAAAGTAGAGATTAAAATGTAGGGAGATAACCTTAACCAACTTTAATGTAGTAAAGTAGTCATTTGGTTATCTCCCATTGATGGAGATTGCATACATTACCAAGACATGTGAAAATAAGAGAAGAAGAATAAAATACCTTAAGAAAGTGGGCTTCAAACTTGGACTTGCAAATGGTGTTGTTGTAAGGCAATTGTTGTAGAACAATTTGTGTAGAGTTTTGTTGTGTTAAACTCTTGTTGGGAGAAATCTTGTAAAGATAATTCTTGGGAGAATTGTGTATAGTGTATTTGTGTAGAGATTTCAAGTCAAAAGAGAAGGTCCTCTCTAAGATAGAAGAAGGTGGTTTTTATAGGTAAAAAGGAGAGGGAAAGGTTGGAGGGAAAATATGATCATCCATGTGAAATGGAATTGACCAATCAAAAATAAGATAAATAAAATAATAAATGAAAGAAATAAAAGAAAATCAAATAAAATAAAAAGGAAATATTTTGTTTTAAAGAAAAGTCTTAGAATGTGGGATTGGGAGTTATGAAATAAGAGGGGATGAATGTGGATGAAAAAGGGAGTGTTTGTGATCAAGAAAAGGGAGGGAAGAGGCGCACGCGGCCCGTTGACAGTGTCGGAGGCGCCCGCGGGTGAAAATCAAAGAATGACAGAACTGACTCTAAAATTAATTCTGTTATGCAGTTTAGTCCAAAACTAACGGAATCAGTTAGGAACTTAATAGAAGTAACAGAAATTAACAAAAACAAGTAAAATAAAAATACTATGTATGCAACCGGGGTGAGAGGTCCAAGGCGGGGTGTCTACAGAGCCCCTCGGCGACGTGGATTGCAAAGCAAAACGCGTCGACGAAAGAAAGACAACCGCCGAGGACATCGACAAGAGAAAACAAAGACTCGATGAAACATGAATTTAAAATTTGCGAAGGATATGGGTGCGCTACCTGTGTGAGCGGCTTTATTGATATAGAAAGGATATGACGGGATCCATTTTGCTGAAGCGGTATCTGTTTACTGAAGCGGGATCCGTTTGCTGATGCGGGATCCGTTTGCTGAAGCGGGATCCATTTTCTGATGCGGGATCCGTTTGCTGATGGCAGGATCCGTTTGCTGATACGGGATCCGTTTGCTGAAGCGGGATCCATTTGCTGATGCGGGATTTTCTGATGCGGGATCCGCTGATGCGGGATCCGTTTGCTGAGGATCCGTTTGCTGAGGGATCCGTTTGCTGAAGCGGGATCCATTTGCTGATGCGGGATCCGTTTGCTGATGCGGGATCCGTTTGCTGAAGAGGGATCCGTTTGCTGATGTGGGATCCGTTTGCTGAAGCGGGATCCGTTTGCTGATGGGATCCGTTTGCTGATGTGGGATCCGTTTGCTGATGCGGGATCCATTTGCTGATGGCGGGAACCGAGGCTCCGTTTGCTTATATGTGATATTGTTGTGTTGCTTGATGGAAAGGTGGTGATTTTGCGGCTCACCATGGACCGAGTTGTTGTCATTGAACTGTAATTGTTTGACTCTGTGGGATGCAGGCGTAGTTGATGGCGGATCACTTTCTGCTGGGGATGAAGTGCCTTGAGTTGCAGATGCTGTTGACCTTGTGGTGGTACCTGTTAAGTGTGTGATTTGCAGGTATATGTGCTTGTGACATGTATGAGATGTGAAATGGCAGTTATGAGAGAAATTGTGCTTGTGGTGTGATGTGATTTGAAGGCAGTTTTGCATGAGAGAGAATTTTTGTAAGAATGGAGAAAGTGATTTTGTGTGCGGTGTGATTTGAGGAAAGCCTCGGATGTATTCATACCTTCACTTACCATTGCCTTTGGATGGATTAGTGGTGTGGTGGTGGATGCCTTGATGGAAAATGACCATGAACCGATGATGGTGATGAGTTGTCTTTGCCTTTGGTGGAGTGTCGGTGAGATGGTATTCTGGGTGATGGGTTGGTCGTGCCAAAAGACTGCCTACGTATCCCTTTAAGAGAATCAGACCAGTGTAGTTCAAGGATGATGGAGAGTTCTGGGGAGGAATGCTAGGAGCAAAGAAAAACGAAACACATACTTTTGCGCAAGTAAGCGGACAAGGAAAAAGAAAAATCCTTTTTTTTAAAAAAAAAAAAAAAGAAGGAAAAGAGTATGCACACATGTGAGAAAAAGATTATTATTATTTTTTTAGTTCATGGGTGAACCATTTTGACCATTGTGTGTTTGTAATGCCAACACAAGATCAAGTCATGTTCGACCGAAGTCCGGATTGCCTTGCTTGAATTCTGTCGTCGTTGCCGTTGTGCCCAACGAAAAGTGATTTCTAGCCCCAAGAGATGTGTCAGTTATGGGGCTCCAAAAGACATTCGATGCCGAGATAAGGGGTTGCTGATTGTAAAGTCCCTAGAATGCCTTTGATGCCAAACTATGAGAGACTTGCATATCCCCAAGATGAATCGACTCTTGACCTTTTTAAATAAATCGCCTTTTGCTGTTGACGTGAACAAGTTCCAAGAGAAGATCATTGATACCAAGCTTCGAGAGATTACTAAGCCCCAAGTGTCGTGGCCTTGTTGTTTGCGAGCTTGTAGATGGCGGGATGTGAAGACCTTTCGGTGTGAAGCCCCAACTTATATTGGCATTGTATTAGGTAGAACTCATGAAAGTGATCTTCCTCTTGTTTGGAGATGAATGCCCCTTTTTTTGTGGTTGGTACCCAAGTGGCAGAGGGTCCATGTTGAAAATGCAATAGAATCTTCGGGAAATGTCTCGTGGGAGATGGTGATGTTGTTGTGGATGATAGGGTTTTGACATGATAAAGTCTCAAACGGTACGTTTGCTTGAGTCTTCTTGAGTCGAACTAATAACGGATCTTCGGATGCAGCCTGTACTTTTGATCTTGGAGAAGGGGGTGCAGTACTTGCAGAAACATTGGGATTGGCTGAGGCATTTCCCGCTATAACCCAGTCACGTGAGTTTAGCATATTGAATCTTTTTCCTTTTCTCTAAGACTTCCTTCATAATCTCGCTGAAAGTTCTAACAAAAATCATAAAATTCATTCATAACATTGGAGCTCTTATTTAAAGTCGTGGGAGATGGTGATGTTGTTGTGGAAGATAAGGCCTTGGCGTGATAAAATCTCAAACGGTATGTTTGCTTGAGTCTTCTTGAGTTGACCTAATAACGGATCTTCGGGTGCAGCCTGTGCTTTTGATCTTGGAGAAGAGGGTGCAGTACTTGCAGAAACATTGGGATTGGCCGTAACTCTGGTCGAGTTATCATATTGGCATTTCCTTGAATCCTTTTCCTTTTCTCTAAGACTTCCTTCATGATCTCGTTGTAAGTTCTAACAAAAATCATCAAATTCATTCATAACATCGGAGCCCTCATTTAAAACCAAGAGACCTTTGACTTGAGGTGTTGGGAGACCCTTGAATCTTGATCTCTTTCATATAAGACTTCTCCACATTGCATTGCTTGAGCATTGTTGTCCCAAAAGATTGTTGGTTGCGAAGCCCCAATATTTCCCTTTGCTTGTATCACTGTAATGCCGTAGCCCAAAAGATTGTAGATTGCGAAGCCCCTTGAGACCTTCGGTGCCGAATTGAGGAAGCTTCCAATGTTGCACATGACTCCGTCGGGGACACTGAAGTGAATTTCTTCTTGCCGAGGGAGCCTTTAAAACTTGATTGTACCCCCTAGAGTGACACCATTGATTAGGAGTGGAACGAGAAGGGCCTATCCTTGATCGGGGGAACAAGTATAAGCATACATGACAAGAAGGTGCTTCTCGACATTCCTTTCGAGAGACTTTGAGGATAGTCTCACACATCTTTCTTGAGCGTAGCCCTAGGGCTCATTAACTGTCAAATGAAGCATAAGAAGCTCTCGTTCTTGAGTCACATAGCCCCTAGGGCATCATCATTTGTTGAGCAAAACAAGAGACTCGTCCTCGTGTGGGGGAACAAACACAAGGGGACATGCCAAGAGCTACTCCATTCTCAGGAGTCTTTCGGCATACTTTAGAGGGACATGCTTGTCGAAGCTTGAATTACATGTTGTTGCCCGCTGCCCAAACCAACTGACTAGCTGGGGATTATTTTGTGCAACCTCGTACCCCCTTCAATGATAGGCTCGTTCTCGAACGGATCTTGGTTACCACGGTCTTTCTTTCTCATGAGCCCAAAGATTCACATTGCAAGAACAATCTTTCAATAACCTAAAATGACCTTTGATGGTGCCATATCTCGTCAAGCCTTTTGCAATTCCAAAGTTGGCTCGGTGGGGATTGACTTGCTGATGAGACCCAATGTAGAACTTGTGCAGTTGTCTTCCTTAGAGGCCGGAGATCTCCATTTCTCTTTCCCTTCTCTCTCTCACTCTCTCATTTTTTTTATAACGCACCCTATTTTTTTGCCTAGACCGCCCTTTCAGGTTTTCAATCTAGTGGACATCTCTTTTGCGTCTTCATTTTGACTCAATTAATGAGGAAGTGTGCATTGACTCTAGCGGAGGATGAGAGACATGTGATTTTGCGGTGAAGACCTCTTGTCACTAAAGATGAGTGACATTGACTCGACTAGGGAAGTGTCCCTAGTATTGACTTCATGTATGTATATTTTTTGAATGACTCACGAAGGCAAGTAAGTCATTAAGAGAGAAGAGAAGGAAAGCCCCAATTTGATTGCAAGAAATTGGGAATGCAACAGAAAGAAAAGAATCTCCTAGACTCGATGAGGAACGCGAAATGATTTTGAATCTAAGAAAGTTGTTCAACCTTTTTGGTGATTAATTCATTGGCAAATGAATCGTACAAAGATGTCTTAACAAGTTCGAGAGGAAGGCCGATCACCATAACGTGCTAGGACTAAACACATCTTATTTCTTACATGAGACCGGACCCGAAGGTTGCCTACGTTCCTCCAGTGAAGAGGCTCAGGTCACCGTAGTTCTTGTGGATGCTCCATTCGTCGAGATGGTTGTTGCTTCGTCCTTCAGTGGTGGAATGATGTTGATCTTGTACTTCTTTGATTGAGGGGGATTTTTTTTGTTTTTTTTTTTTTTTTTGTGCTCTAACTTTTGTTCAACCTTTTTTTTTTTTTTTTTTTTATATCCCCTTTTGAAAACTTTGCTTCATGATTGTTGCTCCACCTTTCTTTGTCTTGATTTCGTCGTTGTTGATGCCGTCGTCGATGTTTAGCCCCTAGGCGTTCAAGCGATGGCCTTCATTCCAAAACTTGTTTAGACATTTTTTTTATCATTTTGCCAAGAATTAAATTGAACAACTTGGAGGAGTGTATGAGGACAAGAACGACCTTTATTTGATGACTCCATGGACTCGAACATTTAACATAGGACGAGAGAAAACATTAATGCACACTTAAGAGGACTTTTGACTCTTTTTTTTTTTTTTTTTTTTTATTCCTACTTCTAGGCAGAGAAAGAGAAACGGAGATTGTTGTTGCAGTCCTCAATGTCGTTGTAGTCTTCCTTGTGGCATGATCTCTTGTTGAAGCCCAATTTCAAATCTAAGCCTCTTCTTTGATGAGTTCTTGCTCTTTACCTACTGCAAATTCCCCATTGTCGATCAAATCTTGGATGATGTTTCGGAGAGAAAAGCATCCCTCGGTGAGATGGCTGCTACATTGGTGATAGTCACACCACTTGTGATGGGCATGGTTGCGACGCAGTGGTTGTGGTTGCTTGTACCCTTGGAGAGGAGAAATTTGTCCCTTTGCTTTGAGATCTTCATAGGCCTTGGTGACGGTCATGCCTTGGAGGGGAGTGTAGACACGGTCGTTGGTAGAACCTTTGTGACTTTTGAGAGGCGAGCCACTTGAACATGCCTTACCGTTGACCTTTGCCTTGTTTTTGGTGAACTCTTGTAAACGGGCCTTAAGTTCGGATACTTCTTCCTTATGAATTCTCCTCTCGAGATCAAGACGAGCTTGCCATAAATCATCCTTGCGGCGGGCATCCTCGACAAGTCTATCCATTTGTTCCCCCATGTCTCTTATTATGTTGAAGAGCCTTTCGTTGGACACGGAAGCATTCTCACCCTTGTTGTTGTTGCCGCTTGAAGCCATTGGACCTATGGAGAGAACACGATTGATCTTAGGTTGGCCCCACAAATACCTTTTGAATCAAATGATTTAACCCACGAACAAGAGAAAAGACTCAAACCACATAAAGAAAAATGACTCTTTTTTTTATTTACAAAAGTCGGAAGGACGTAGTCCTTTTTGGGGTTTCTAGAAAAATAGTGGAATCGTCACACTAGTATATAGACCTTATCGCGGTCCCATATACTCATCGGATTCCACCACGCTTGTGATTCCTACATGTGTTGGGATTAAACTAAATTAATGTCATAAAGCATACATGCGGGGACAGATTTTTTACTTTCGTCCATAATAACCACTTTGGGGACGGATTTTTATTTTGTCCATGACAACCGTTTATTTCTCTTGGAAACGGCATGTATGATTTGATGACATTAGTTTAGGGAAATCTCGGTACATGAAAACCGACTTGGTCACGGAGTGTTAGAACCTAAACTAAGAATTGTGTGGTTGGTGCTTGGCTAAAGAGAGGCTTAAGGTCGCCCCCGGCATGTAGTCATGAACTACGCCACGGCTGAGGTTTACCGCTTCGAAAGAGTCAAGGTCGAGTGGAGCTTGAAACTTTCTAAGACGGGCCTCGACGGTTTTGGGGTTAAACTCGTGCGACTCGATAGTGAGCAATTGATAGGAATTGTGCGCGTAGTGTGAGGTCTAACAAGTGACAAAATATCTTCTTTTTTTTCAAAAGAAAATAAAAGCAATAAGCACATAATTACAACTCTCGAATCACCCATGTGATTGATAAAAATAAACAGAAAGTAAAATTGTTCATGTGCAGGCTCGGTGCCCACACTGTCATTCTGTTCTGTTTCTGTGCACTGCTTCTGTTCTGGGAACTGAATGATGTTCTGGGAATTTACCCAGAAGCGTGCGCCGCAGAGAATTGATATGGGAAGCGCGCGCAATGCGCCATGAAGATTGGAGGCGCGCGCATCTGGGGTACCTGTCAGAATGTCAGAAACTGTGGACTCAGGGGATTGCACTGGTCCCAAATCATGTAAATTTCCCCTGCAGAAACTGTTAGCACAGAAACATGAAATTCGAAGAACAAAATGAGAGGCGGGCGATTCTGGTAGAAGGGGTCGGACGCGCGCGCTTTAGGCCAAGAACTCCAGAAGCGAGCGCTTCCCACCCTTTTTACCAGAATGCCCAGGAAACAAAAATTAGAACACCAAAAGCAGAAAATGCAAGTTTAACCCTCTATATCCCCAGCAGAGTCGCCACTATAGATACCCCGGGGAACCGCGGCTTGGCTAGAGCGCGCGAATTACCCTAGGATGTCTACTTGATTTTAGAGTCGCCACCCACATTTTTAGTGGAACGCGAGAAAACCTAAAGAAATCCAATTTTTGTATGAAAACCAGAGATTCGGGAGAGAAGGGTTCGGGGGATAGGTGACGGAGTGGAAATTACTTAAACACCCACTCCGCCCCGCTTACGCGGGTCTTGCTACTTTTAGTAGATTAAAGTAGAGATTAAAATGTAGGGAGATAACCTTAACCAACTTTAATGTAGTAAAGTGGTCATTTGGTCATGTCCCATTGATGGGGATTGCATACATTACCAAGACATGTGAAAATAAGAGAAGAAGAATAAAATACCTTAAGAAAGTGGGCTTCAAACTTGGACTTGAAAATGGTGTTGTTGTAAGGCAATTGTTGTAGAACAATTTGTGTAGAGTTTTGTTGTGTTAAACTCCTATTGGGAGAACTCTTGTAAAGATAATTCTTGGGAGAATTGTGTATAGTGTATTTGTGTAGAGATTTCAAGTCAAAAGAGAAGGTCCTCTCTAAGATAGAATAAGGTGGTTTTTATAGGTAAAAAGGAGAGGGAAAGGTTGGAGGGAAAAGATGATCATCCATGTGAAATGGAATTGACCAATCAAAAATAAGATAAATAAAATAATAAATGAAAGAAATAAAAGAAAATCAAATAAAATAAAAAGGAAATATTTTGTTTTAAAGAAAAGGCTTAGAATGTGGGATTGGGAGTTACGAAATAAGGGGGGATGAATGTGGATGAAAAAGGGAGTGTTCGTGATCAAGAAAAAGGAGGGAAAAGGCTGCAATCCGTAACTGCCATAATGGGAAGCGCGCGAGTCCCGCTTTTGGGGCGAGAGGCGCGCGCGGCCCGTGGACAGTGTCGGAGGCGCCTGCGTGTGAAAATAACAGAATGACAGAAATGACTCTAAAATTAATTCTATTATGCAGTTTAGTCCAAAACTAACGGAATCAGTTAGGAACTTAACGGAAGTAACAGAAATTAACAAAAACAAGTAAAATAAAAATACTATGTATGCAACCGGGGTGAGAGGTCCTAGGCGGGGTGTCTACAGTGATATGGAATGAAAGAAAACTTGGTTTGTCTTTCATGAAGATTGAAGATGGTGAGACTTTTGCGAAAATACTTGTCTAGGACAAGCTCACACTTAAATCTAATAAATGTATTTTCATAGGATATCCTAAGGAAACTTAAGGATATTATTTTACTTATAAGAAACAAATTGTTTGTTGCTTATAATAGTACTGTTCTAGATAAATTGTTTAACTCTAAAAGAATCGGTGGGAGTAAAATATATCTCGAATGGTTCGAGACCTAGAAAATAACATAGAACCTTAGATGGATATTGAACAAACTTTCACAAGGAGTTGTGAGAACCGTTCAAGTTACACAAGTTACTTGCACATATGATAGGATACAATCTATAACAAGAAATATTGGATTTCTCATAATAGAAAGTATTGAGGTAAAGTTCATTGAGAATGACATATTTACCACCTATCAAAATGCAATGTCCGCTCCATATTAGATTAATGGCTTGGAGTCATAAAATCTAAAAGGCAATCCATGTATAATAATCAAGTTTGGAACTTGATCATTCTAACCTAAGGTGTAAAAACCAAAGGATGGAATTAAGTTTTCTTGGAGAAAACTAACATGGGTAGCAAGGAACATACTGATTAAGCAAGACAAAAAGTGAAAAGTTTGACTCATATTTCGACTATGATGAAACATTCTCACTCGTAGTCATGCTTTAAGACATTAGAATTCTCATTGTCACATCTTCATATTTAGAATATGAAATTTGACAAATGGATATCAAAACAACGTTCCTTAACGGGAACTCAATTTAGGATGTATTGGATACAACCTAAAGGTTTTGTTAGTCTCGAAAATTCTAATAAAGTATGTAAGTTGCAGAAATCCATGTGATGGATTGAAGCAAGCTTCTTGGAGTTGAAACATTCATTTTGATGATGCATTCAAAGCGTTTGAAATTCATCAAAGATGAGACTTGTGTTTGCTAGAAAATTAGTGGGAGCATAGTTTTATTCCTAGTCTTATATATGTGGTTGACATATAGTTCCATTTGAAAGAGTTTGTTAATGAAAGACTTAGGAAAAAGCCGCTCACATCCTTGGAATTTATATCTAATTTGATATAGATCTAGGAAGTTGATTGGTTTGTGTCAAAGTACTTATAAAGACAAAGTACTGAATTGTTCAATATGCAATACTTTTGGAGAAGAACTTGCAAAGTTGTCTAATGACAATGTTCTTGGCAAGACTCAGTCTTATTGGAAGACTAATAAGCAAGAATATATGATTAGGATTCCATATGCTTCGGCAATTGGATCTATCATGTATGCCATATTATGTACATAGATGGGATAACTCGTATACCTGGAGTATGATGAGAACAAACTAATCATATCCTAGGGAAAGTCACTAGATAATGGTCAAGAACATCCTCATGTACTTCTGTGAGATACCCGCGGGAAATGGGAAATGTTCCCACGAGAATCAAACACGGGACTTTATGTTCGATAAAACGGAGTCGCCACGTTAATTTAATTTTAAACCGAAATTTAACGGAAAAGGTTAGAGATTGTGAGTTCGGAGGTCACGTTATATCTTGGGAAGAACTTTTCATCGTTCACCCAATCCGCCTCAGAAAACCGAGTCTCCCTAGTTTGTTGACCAAAAGATGTGCAAGTGTGTGTGTATGTATTTTAAAATGGGAGAAACAGAAAACAATTTAAGATTTAACGAAAAAGATTTTATTTGCAAAGCTTTTTAAAAGAATGGGGAAAACTGGAAAAAACAATTCCCTAGACAAACCATCCATACGGCTGGGGATGGTTGTCCTGGGAATTTTACAGACTTATCAGAAAGCAGTCCAGTTCAGGTAGAAATAGGGCATCCTGCTGAAACTGGACTAAAAATGATCTTTTCAGTTTATTTTGTTGTACCAAAACATGCATAACAACATCCCTATGCCTTTGACCATAAATTAGACACCAAAACACAAGGCTTTTGGGCATGATCAAGGCAATAATTGGGGAATTAATCACAAAGTTGATGAACATGGCTTTGAGCCAAAATAACCATTGGGATGGTTAAAGATTGAGACTTTAACCTCCCAAATGGTTGATTCATCAAATAGAAAGCCTTGAAGCATCAAAAATCAACCTTTGGATGGATAAATTTATCATCCAAAGGGACATTATAAAGACTAAAATCCAAGTTTGGATGGTAAAGATTGGAACTTTACCACCCAAACTTGATCATGTCCAAAAAGTAAAGACAAGGAATTTAAATGACATATATATAGATTGACATGAAAGTAAATGACATAAAATAAATGACATAAAAGTAAATTACATTAATCAACAAGCCTTGATCATCTTTTGTTTCAACCCTAGTTCATACACAAAGTATGAGGGCACCAGGAATAATTTCAAGGGCTTGATGAATTTCATCTTTGTCGTTGATGCAGAGGTAGCCCCGTGTCCTTTTTGTCGTTGATGTGGAGGTAGCCCCATGTCATTGTTGTCGTTAATATGGAGGTAGCCCCAATGTCGTCCTCTGCCTTTTGATGTTGGCGTAGACCAAATATCATCTTTTGACATTTGACGTGAGGTTAGGAACCCATCCCTTTTTCATGACGTACCCTTTCTTTTGCCTAGGCCGCCCTTTCGGGTTTTTAACCTAGCGGGCATATTTTTTATGTCTTTTATGGCACACCCTGTTTTTTTGCCTAGGACGCCCTTGTGGGTTTTCGACCTAGCGGGCTACTTTTTTGGTGCCTTTCTTCTCTTTTTTTTTATGAGTGATCCAGCCGACTCGATAAAACGGGTATTTTAAAGTATTTTTCTTGTAGGAAACATGCAAGGGCATTTTATTTGGGAGAGAGTCACTTTATGTTGGTGAGCTCTTTGAGCAATGTATCATGAAATAGGAGGAAGCCCTTGCTTGACGGAATACAAGTGTTTATCTCTTTCCTAAGATGTAGAGAAGAAGACTTGTCGAGACATTTGAAATTTTCCTTAGTTAAGATTATCAAAATATGTGCTTGAATGGACCATGTTTGTTATTAAGTCAAGATTATCACAAGCAATTAGTCTTAACATGTATAAATGTTGTGATCAATTGAGATTAAGATTCGATCAATAACAAGATCGGAAAAGAAGGTGTGTCTGGAAAGCCGGTCATTGATGGGACCGAGGGAAGAGAACTTGGTCATTTTGAGATGACCGAAGTTTGATGGTTTTGTTTCATGCTATGACCGGACCCGGAGGTTGCCTATGTTCCCCTCAGTTTGAGGAGCTCAGACAGCCGTAGTTCGGCCATGTATCACCTTTGGCTGAAGTTGGTTTCCTTTTGAAGGATGTTGTTGATTTGTTGATGTAGACCACTTTGCTTTGTGGTGAACTCCTTGGGATGGATCTCTTGGGGTGGAATTTTGCGGTGAACTTGGTGAGCTTTTGAGACAGATTTCTTCTTCACATATATTCATTTTCTTTCCTTCTTTCCATATATTCATTTCCTTTCCCTCTCCTCATTTCATTTTTTTTAGGGAGAGGGGAAACATTAGCCCCAACTTGCTATCTTGGACATTGGCTCATTTGTAGCCCCTTGGTGGCACGTTTATCACTTCTAGCTTTGACTTTGAAGATCCGGAAAGTCCTTTGCTTGGTTGCACACGTTCGATCACGGTTGAATCTTGGTGGTTGAGCAACAACATCCTTGCCTTTTCTTTGTCTTGGGATGCCTTTGATGTGCATCAAGAATTTGAATAGGAAAGGTTTATCAGGTTGTGTATCGGGAAATGTGTATCGGGGATGTGTATGAAGGAAGACTTGCCATTAATGGTCTCTTTACGCCAATTGATCACAATATTTATTCACATCAAGATTAATTGTTTGTATTTAGCATTTTCATTTGTGTTAGGTCCATTCATCCTTATTGACTAGTATGCTTAGAAGTCAACTCATCATTTTAGGGACGTAGCAATCAGTTGATAATAACAAGTAAGGCAATTTCAAGAGTAAATGTATATTGCAAATAATGTCTCAAGTCTAGAGAGAAGAGAAGGAAAATGACTTTTATTTAGATAACTTTATACATACATGTCCCAATTGTGGACCTTTGTAAAAATAAAAAGACACAGTCCAAGATGGACTTTGGTGAAAATCTAGATCCTACAAGGCTGGAAGACTCTCTCTCTCTCTATATATATATATTTTAAGGATGGGCTCCCATGAAGCACGATGATCCATTTTCTTCCTCAATTGTTGGAGGGGTTGTCGGTGGCATATCCCAAGTCTTCCACGGGGAACTCGGGTTCCATCTCATCGAGAAAGATGTCGCGAGGTCTCCATTTGGCTTGGCGTTATAATTGCCGGATTCGTCTACTCATGAGTTGGGAGTTTGCCTTGTCCATCTCCTTTTGGTGATTTCCTTTCAAGGTGCGTAGCCTTCGTGTGTGGTACTCAACGAAGGTACGGATCTTTATTCGATGTAGCCGCCCTTGAGCTTTCGAAACAAGGGCCCCTTCTTGCAGACAGTGTTCCAACTTTTTGATCTTGTTGTTCATGTGGATGGTTGTCTCGGACGCCAATTCAGATGTGGATTCCTTGGTCAATGTTTCCAATGGACAAGACTACAAAGGACTTTAGCATATTAAGCTCAAGGTGAAATTATAACCGGGTTGAGAATAACGCTTCATTAGCGGATTAGCCTTTTAGGAGAAACTTGATCTTTTATTTTAGGAAAAATTTAATCTCCATTTTTTTTTGAAAGACACACTTTTGCTTTGAGTGAAAGACTCACACAAATTTTTATGTAAACTTTCGACAAGGCAACAATAATAATAATCTTATTAAGAAAACTAACAATGGATTCAGAATGGTCACCACATGGCATCAACCGGGGAGTCAAGACTCTAACTAAACCTAACAAATATCCTTTCTTAAGGGCTTATCACACATCCTAACAATGGACTTTGACTCTTCCTAATGGGAGGTTGATGGAAGGGGTTTTGAAACTTCGTCTTCCGTTATAGCGTCCGCAGCCCCATCAATTTCCAACCCAGGGCATTTAGCCCTTCAGACATTTTCTGTGCCACTGATCCTTTCCAAACGCCTTCTGTCACTCGGGCTTTGCTGAATTTAGGACCCACCATCTGGGACACTGATTTTGTCAACTTTTCCAAAACAGGTTCTCCAACTTCGGGATTAACAACTTCATCAATCATGAGCTCATTTTCCTTGGGGCAGACACCACTCCATTTTTCCTTCACATCAATCACCAGGGTTCTGAACTCGAGGGGGGTAACGGGATTAGGTTCCACGAATTCAAGCATGTTGACACTCGGGTTATTGGATGTATCGGGGGCGTGAGGGCGTTCAAGCTTTCCCTTCTCAATTAACTCCAAGATGATGCGTTTTATAACGGTACAATCATCGGTATTATGCCCGTGGTAGTTTTGAAAGGCACACCTCTTGGTGGTGCTGCGGCATTTTTCAAGATTTTTGGGTTGGAAGTTAACGAGGGGCTTTGCAAGGCCTCGCTTAACCAATCTCTCAAACACTTTTCTTATGGGAATTCCAAAATCCTTAAACTTTGTGAAATGGGGCTCGGCTCGGCTCGGCACTTGGCTTTTCTTTTATCTTTGACTGAAATGTGGTGGTGGTGAGAATTACCGCCGCTCGTGATAAGGGGATCCTTATGCTCCATTTGCTTTCTTTTTCCTAATAACCTATCCGACGGAGGTGCAACATGAGGATCCTATAGAAGCGCGGGGGCGTAGGAATACTCATAGCCTCGGTTTCTTACAGGAATATACATCAGAGGTATGCAAGGAGCTTGTGGTCCAAAGGTCTTGGACTGTAGAAATGATACGGGTCACCCGGAATCTTATTTGGAAATCTGGTGGAGGCAAGTTAGCGGTGCCTGGTCGGGTATCCAAAAACTGTGACTGAGTTCCATATAGTATAAACTGAGAAACGGTTGGGAAGTTTATGTTAGTTGTAATTGATTTTTATCAAACATGGTTTTGTAACTTTGGTTGCTTGAGGTTTTTGGTATCATGGAATTTTTAACTTGAGTGGAGTGAGTTTTGGTTTTAGATGACGGTCCAGTGTTGGGGCGACAGGGGGGCCTTGGGTGAAGTTGGATGAGCTATGGCATTATCTCTAAGTACAAGTCTAGGTGGATTAGTATGACCTAGGTGGGTAGTAGTGTGCGGAGTGATTAACGGTCGATGTTTTATGCAGGTAATTGTTCTCAATGTCTGGAAGAAGAACAGAGGAGGTACTAGTGGGGCACAGAATCAGAATGATACAAGGGATGAAGCACGTGCCATGTTTCAAGGCATGTTTGAGGCGGCCATGAAGGCCATACATGATCAAGGTCCGAGGGTAGAGCAAGCACCACCCCGTTATGGATTGGAGCAATTTCTGAAGTTGAAACCGGTTGAATTCGATGGGGAACCCGATGTAAGGAAGGCTGAGTTGTGGATTGAGTCGATGGAGAAGATTTATGATGTATTTGGGTGTTCGGATGAGGACAAGGTCCGGTTCGCGGCTTATAAGCTTGTGGGAGCCGCCGAGCATTGGTGGAAGGGTGTTAAAGCTACTTGGGATGATACTCGCACGGTGTATGCGTGGGAGTTGTTTGTGCGCAAATTCAAGGAGCATTTCATTCCGGTTGTTGATCAAAACCGAAAGGAGATCGAGCTACTCAACTTGGAGCAAGGTGTGTTGTCTATAGCACAATACTCGGCTAAGTTCATAGAATTAGCCTGGTATTGTGACTATTTGGTGAGGACCGAGGAACAAAAGGCTATGAGATTCATTCGGGGATTGAAGACCTCCATCCGTACTCAACTTATTGCTCAGCGGATTGTGACTTTCCAAGATGCGGTGGACCGAGCCTATTTGATAGAGCAAGATATTGGGGAGCATAAAAGGAAGACCGAGGTAGCTAACCCGAGCAAGCCGGGAGGGCAAAGCAAGCCACAACACCGTTCCGATAACCGAGGTAACTTTGGGGGACAATCTCAGTTCCGAGGGCAACCGATCCCAAGGAACCCGGGTACCACTTCCGGGAACCAAGGGAGCCAAATTAGGAGGCTTTGTTCGTATTGTCAAAAGGAAGGTCATTCTGAAGACCGTTGTTGGAAGAAGCAAGGAAGGTGCACCAATTGTGGTCAAATGGGTCATTTTGCAAGGGATTGTCCGAGGAATAGGATTCAACCAACGGGGATAGGAGCTGGGGCTCCTCAGGGTCAGAAAAGGGATGCCGCTGGGAAGCCCAAAGTCCAAGGGAAAGTGTTTGCAATGAATCAACAACAAGCTACCGATGATCCATCCGTTATTGGAGGTATTGTTTCTGTGTCTCATGTTAGCGCGCGAGCGTTAGTAGATCCAGGATCATCTCATTCATACATTTCTGTGCAATTTGCTTCCATGTTAGATGCTGCATTCGAGTCTTTACCGTACGTGCTAGAGGTGTCGACCCCTATAGGAGAATGCTTGATTTTTGATCGAGTCTTTCGTGCTTGTGATGTGGTTATTTGTGGTCGAGTCCTTTGTGCGGATTTGGTAGTTCTTCCTATCCAAGACTTTGATGTCATTTTGGGTATGGATTGGTTGAGCAAGTTTCATGCGTCCGTTGATTGCCGTAAGAAAACTGTTACTTTTTCTATTCCCGATGTGCCTAAATTTGTGTTTGAGGCTAGTCCTCTGAGTAGAAGGGTTCGCTTAATTTCTTTTATAAAAGTGAGAAAATTATTGCATAGTGGTTGTGAGGGGTATTTGGCTAGTGTTCTTGATACTAGGAAAGAATCCTCTAGTTTTGATAGTGTTCGGGTAGTTCGGGAATTTCCCGATGTTTTCTCTACCGAGTATGATATGCCTCCCGATCGTGAGATTGAGTTTTGTATAGATCTTTTGCCGGGTACGGCTCCAATTTCGAAAGCACCTTATAGGTTAGCTCCCGCAGAGTTGAAGGAATTAAAGGTTCAGTTGCAAGAGTTGCTTGATCGAGGGTTTATCCGCCCTAGTGTTTCCCCGTGGGGAGCACCGGTTTTATTTGTGCGGAAGAAAGATGGTTCGTTGAGATTGTGTATAGATTACAGAAAGTTGAATCAGGTTACGGTGAAGAATAAGTATCCTCTACCGCACATTGATGATTTGTTTGATCAGCTTCAAGGGTCCGTGGTTTTCTCTAAGCTTGATTTGAGGAGTGGGTACCATCAGTTGAAGGTTCGATCGGAGGATATTCCGAAGACTGCTTTTCGCACTCGGTATGGTCATTATGAGTTCTTGGTTATGCCGTTTGGGTTGACTAACGCGCCTGCAGTGTTTATGGATTTGATGAACCGGATTTTCCATCCCTATCTTGATTCGTTCGTGGTAGTCTTCATCGACGACATTCTTGTTTATTCGAAATCTCGAGAGGAGCATGAGCAACACTTGAGGACAGTTTTATCCGTTCTTGCGAGGGAGAAATTATTTGCGAAGTTTAGTAAATGCGAATTTTGGCTCGAGAAGGTGTCATTTCTGGGTCATGTTATTTCGAGAGACGGGATTTCTGTGGATCCTTCAAAGATAGAGGCTATAGTGGATTGGAAGAGACCCGAGTCAGTGACCGAGATTCGTAGTTTTCTGGGTTTAGCCGGTTATTACCGAAGGTTTATTGAAGGGTTTTCGAGGATCGCTACTCCGATGACTCAGTTGACCCGGAAGAATGTTCCGTTTGTGTGGACCGAGAAATGTGACAAGAGTTTCGAGGAATTGAAGAAGAGGTTGACTATAGCACCGATCTTGACTTTGCCTAATGGGAGCGATGGCCTAGTGATTTATAGTGATGCTTCGAAAGAGGGTTTGGGTTGTGTGTTAATGCAGAATGGGAAAGTAATTGCTTATGCTTCGAGGAAGTTGACCCCTAGTGAGCAGAATTACCCGACTCATGATATGGAGTTAGCGGCTATTGTATTTGCGTTGCACAAATGGAAGCACTACCTTTATGGGGCGAAGTTTGAGATTTTTACCGATCACAAGAGTTTGAAGTACCTTTTCTCCCAGAAAGAGTTGAATAATAGACAGCGCCGATGGATGGAATTGATGAAGGATTATGATTGTACGATTTCTTATCACCCGGGAAAGGCGAATGTGGTAGCCGATGCGATTAGTAGAAAGTCTTATGTGGCTTCGATGATGGTTCGTGAGTGGAAAATGCTTGAGGATGTTCGAGATTGGTCTCCTCGTGAATCGAGACATGGGGCTATTTTTGCGAATATTAGGGTGTCTCCGACCCTAATTCAAAGAATAAAGGAAGCTCAGAAAGAAGATCCCGAGTTGGTGAAGATAATGGGTAAATTGAAGGAAAAGAATTTCGAGGATTTTTCATTGAGCTCGAGTGGAGTTTTGACTTTCCGTGATCGTTTGTGTGTTCCGGATGTTGATGGAATTTAACAGAGAGTTCTTGATGAGGGTCACAAATCGAGGTATACTATTCATCCGGGTAGTACGAAGATGTATCAGGATTTGAAGCAACAATTTTGGTGGATTAATATGAAAAGGGAAATAGCCGAGTATGTATCGAGGTGTTTAACTTGTCAGCAGGTCAAAGCCGAGCATCAGAGACCCGCAGGTCTACTTCAGCCGTTAGTGATTCCCGAGTGGAAATGGGAGGATGTGACTTTGGATTTCGTTACGGGACTACCTCGTACCCGTGGGAAGTATGACAGTGTTTGGGTAATAGTGGATAGATTGACCAAGAGTGCCCATTTCTTGCCTATTGACATCAGATATTCGATGGAGAAACTTGCGACCCTTTATATCGATGAGATCGTTAGATTGCATGGGGTTCCGGTTAGCATTGTGTCAGATCGAGACCCGAGATTTACTTCTAGATTCTGGAAGGCATTTCAGGAAGCTTTGGGTACAGATTTGCGATTCAGTACGGCTTTTCATCCTCAGACAGACGGTCAATCCGAGAGGACTATTCAGATTTTAGAGGATATGTTGCGAGCTTGTTCGATAGACTTCTCTGATTCTTGGGATTCGCACCTACCGTTAGTGGAGTTCTCTTACAACAACAGTTATCAGGCTAGTATCGAGATGGCACCGTTTGAGGCCTTGTATGGAAGAAAATGTAGATCGCCTATTTGTTGGGATGAGGTTGGTGAAGCGAAAGTTTTGGGTATCGATTTGCTTCGGGATTCGGTTGAGAAAGTTAGAGTTATCCGGGATCGATTGAAGACAGCTCAGAGTCGACATAAGAGCTACGCAGATAACCGCAGGCGAGATCTTAGCTTTCAGACCGGTGATTGGGTATTCTTGAAGGTATCTCCGAAGGTGGGTATTCGTAGGTTTGGGAAGAAAGGCAAATTGGCTCCGAGGTTTATTGGCCCGTTTGAAATTTC
The DNA here is from genome assembly GCA_026119855.1 of Campanula takesimana. NCBI lineage: Eukaryota > Viridiplantae > Streptophyta > Magnoliopsida > Asterales > Campanulaceae > Campanula > Campanula takesimana. The sequence goes on along the minus strand of JAOWBW010001139.1, from coordinate 318,490 downwards.
GGGAAAGGTTGGACTTCTAGCGTATCGTCTTGCGTTACCGCCATCCTTAGACCGGTTGCATAACGTCTTCCACGTTTCTATGCTTCGGAAGTATGTTCATGATCCATCTCACGTGTTACCGAGGATACCGGAAGATATTGAGCCCGATATGACTTATGAGGAACGACCGGTTCGGATCTTAGATACCAAAGTCCAAGAGTTGAGGAGCAAGAGCATTGCGTTGGTTCGAGTCCTTTGGAGGAATCATAACATCGAGGAATCGACGTGGGAGCTTCGTGACGAGATCGAGAGGAAATTTCCGTGGCTTTTTGTTTAAGGTGAGTCTCGTTAAAATTCGGGTCGAATTTTCTTTAAGGGGGAGTGAATGTCACGACCCGAAATCTAGGCTCTATTTTATTAGTAATTAAATGATTTTTATTTATTTAATTGCTTAATTATATATTTAAATTATTTTTTATTTAAATATTTATGCGTGCAATTTATGTGTTATAATAATTACGCCTAGCATTTTATTCGAGTTATTTGGGCTAATGTAGAAATATTGGGTCTTAGTTGTTAGTGGGGAGTTTTGAGTTGGGTAGTTTTAGAGGAGGGGGTCTTTGTGTAAGTTTTTAAATTACTCCTACCCTCTCCCTACACCTCCTTCTCCCTCTTACACTCCATCTCCCTCACCCTACTCCCTCTCTCCCAGCACTCTTCTCCCTCTCTCTCAAAAAGGTAAACATTTTCTCTTCTCTCTTCTTTTCCTCCTTCTTCCTCTCATTATTATTCATTTCTTAAAACGTGAACATTGTTTAGATCGTCGATAGGATCGCGTAGAATCAAAAAGATTTGAAATCCATCAACTTTGAGAAAATTCAAGTAAGTTACTTTTCCCCCATTTTGATGCTAAAATGTCCATATCATGTTTAGAAAATGTTTGATGTGTTATATTTGAAGTTTGGTTGAGTTTTGAATTTATTGAGAATTTATTTGGAGTTTTGATAAAAAATGGTGAAATCTTGAATGTTGGGTTTAATTCTTGATTTTGGTTGTTAAATGTTGTTGTATGAGTCTTTTTAGACTTATTAGTCGTTTTGGTACATTAGGATGTGAGTTGGAAGGTTGGATTTTGGGTTGAATGTGTTTTGGGTTTGAAAATGGAAGAAACCATCTTGTTCTTCCCGATTTCCAGAAATTCAGAGTATTGGGCGACCGCCCAAAATTTCCTGGGCGACCGCACAACATTCTGAAAGCTTTTGGTCGTGTTTGAGGGTCTTACTGGGCGACCGCACATACCCTTTTGGGCGGCCGCACAGTCCTCTGAAAAGTTACATTTGTTAACTTTGTGTGATTGAAGAATGCGTTTTGATCCAAATCTTGGGTGTCCTTCTAGTTGACCTTAGTGAACATTGTAGTACACCCTAGTGATAGAATTGAGTCCTTTGTGACTAAGTTTGTGTTGGAAATTAATTAAGTGTTAATTGAGATTGATGGAACACTTTATTGATTGAATATGATTCTTTTGTGATTAAATACGATATGGAATTTGATTATGTATCATTTTGGGAATGTGGTTCATCTTTGATGTGTGGTTGTTTTGGTTTACCTTTGTGGTGATTAAATTGGATTGGTTCCCTACTTTGGAACCCTAAGTTGTTTAATTAAGCTAGTATTTATTACTTAGCATTTATTTGAAAGTCCAGCTGGTATTTGTGGTTGTGTCGGGCGATGTGAGATATTGTGATGGTACCGGCCAAGTCCATTATGGTGTCGACCATTGTTTTGCCCTTATTTCCCTCTTCCAGATTGGCCTTGGTTGAGACGTTTGGAGCATGACTTTGTGGCATGGCTCCCGCCCCTTGTGGCACATCACTTTGTTATTGGTTCCGGTACCGGGGTTTTCTCTTCGGCTTTCATGCTATTATGAAGATGATGATTTGTTGATTATTGAAGCTGCGCAGCGATCCTTTATTTGGATGTTCCGGTTTGGAAAACCTTGGCTATATCCTTTGTTATGTGTTTATTTCCGCTGCTATCTGTTATGTGATAAATGCTATGTGCTATGTGATATTTATTATTGCTTATCGCTTCGTGCATCATAGCATGTCATATAGTTGCATTAGTAACTTATTGAGATTTATCTCACCCCCTTTTCTTTTATCTTTGTTTTTCCTTAACCCCCCCCCCCAGGTGCTAAGGAATAGTCTCGCTGATCACGAGAAAGAGGACGTCGAGTGTGGATACATTCTTTTGGGGAAGGTTATTATAGGTTGGTTTACTATATGTAAATGTGTAACCATTTTGGGATAGTTGTACCAAACAATGACGTCACTAAGAATAGTATATTTGTATTTTGTTGGGCATAAACTTGTGGAAGTTTATGTTAGTTGTAATTGATTTTTATCAAACATGGTTTTGTAAAACTTTGGTTCTTCACCCTTTTGGTATCAAATGGAATTTTTAACTTCAGTATTTCTGAGTTTTGGTTTTAGAGTCGACGTCCAGCTCGCGGTCTCGGGCCCGCGGGGTCTGGGGAAGCGACAACCGTAGTTCGAACGGGTTTAGAATTCTAAGAGGAAAAGATGAACATGACTGACTTCTTGGAGGATAACAAGGATCCATCCAAGGACTTGGATGACTTCTTGGAGGATAACGGGGATCCATCCAAGGACTTGGCTGACTTCTTGGAGGATAACGAGGATCCATCCAAGGACTTGGCTGACTTCTTGGAGGATAACAGGGATCCATCCAAGGATTTGACTGACTTCCTAGGGGACTATTCCTAAGGACTTAACGGGAGCTTAAGAAACTAATCCTAAGGCTTAACGAGATCTTGGAAGATAACAGGGATCCATCCAAAGATTCGACTGGCTTCTTGGAGGATAACGGGGATCCATCCAAGGACTTGACTGACTTCTTGGAGGATAACGGGGATCCATCCAAGGAATTGACTGACTTCATAGGGGACTATTCCTAGGTATTTAATGGGGATCCGTCCAACGACTTAACAAAATGACGCTTATTAGCGAAAGAATGCAATGTGTCAAAGACAAGAAGCAAAAACGGAGCAAATTCATGCAAGGTGCAATTAATTATCCGTTCAAGTTTACTTAAAACGAATTTTTATCCTTAAATGGTTGGAAAAGATTTCTCTTCTTTTTCGCAACTACTCTAAACCCTGGATCAGTGGAGGTCATCACTACGTCTATAGACCCCTTGTTTTTCACCTGTATTGCACACTCCCAAGGATGGACTATCCCAAGCGAGGGTCCTATAGGGCACGCGGCTTCCACCGACCCAAAGAACCAAACCTAGGGTCTAGTGTGTCACAAAGTTCCAATGCACGGGCCATTCTTATCATAATTAAGCCCCGATTAAGGTCAAGATTGACTTAATGCTTCAACGAAATTCCGGCATGACCTCATTTTAATGATGGATCTCGGACCTTAACCTTGGGCTTAAGGATGATTAGGACGGGCCAAACAATAGAACTTAACGACACGGTGTCACCTTATCGCTAATACATGACTTAGGTTAATTATGGCTGGCATTAGCGCATGAGTCAAGGACCGGGTCAAAGATGACCTTGGTCACACTTGCTTTCACAAGGTGAGACGCCCCTAAGTCTCGGGGTTCCCTAATAGAACCTCGAACCTGGTGCGCGTGACTAACAAGAAACAAGAAACTGAATGACATCTGCTTATATCAAACTGACATCATATATATACTCAAGAGGAACGATCTAAGATAGCTCACAACGAGTTCTATACCAAGAAATTTAAACCAAATGGTTGTACACAGCGGAAAACATGCCTAGCACATACGCTGGCATTACAAGAACACTATACAAGTCTACCCAATACAACTGATATAAGATCGTCCTCACCAAAACTGGAAAGGATAACAATCCCCAACAAGAACAACCTGCCAAGTAGGCCTCTGCTAAGTCGAGCCTCACAACGTATTACCACTTGCTTTCCTGGGGGGGGGAACAAATAAACAAGGAACGGGGTGAGATAAATCTCAGTAAGTTACTAGATACAAGTACATAGCATGTTATCATGTAATCATGCAAATCAAGAAGATTATTAAATAATCATGCTCAAGATGTCATCAAGTAACAAGTATATGAGAGGTTAAGCCAACTCATCAAGTAACTAGCACATAAGGCTAAACTAACACGTTACAAAGGATATTCCAACCTTATTCCTCCCAAGTAAACCATTATTGTCGTTGCTTACTGTAGATACCCCGGGGAACCACGGCTTGGCTAGAGCGGTGAATTATCCTAGGATGTCTAACTTGTTTTAGATTGTTTAGAGTCGCCACCTATGTTTTTAAAGGAACATAAGAAAAACCTAGAAATAGCCTATTTTTAATGTTACGAAACCAAAGATTCGGGAAAGAGAAGGGTTCGGGGGTTAGGTGACGGAGTGGGAAGTACTTAAACACCCACTCCGCCCCGCTTACGCGGGTCTTGCTACAATTGGTGTTCTAATGCTAAAAAGTCCTTCTATTTATTAATATGAAAATGTGCTAACGATAACAAGGGAAAGAAAAGGGAAATAAAAATAGAATTGTTTTATTTATTGATTTATGCTAAGAATTACATGTTGAACTATTGCTAAACCATTACATTAAGAAATGATCAATGATTGAAATAGAGATTGGAATGTTGGGATGTAACCTTGGTCAAACTTCAATAGTGAAGTGACCTTTTGGTTGTATCCCTTTTTATGGAGATTGCATACTTACTTAGAAGAGATGAGAAGATGAAGAAAGGAAATAAGACTTAGAATTTAGAAGAAGAGAATAAACCTTGTACCTTATGCTTGAATGGAGAAGAACCAAGTCTTTATGTTGACCACTTCTTGAAAAATAGACTTTTGTGTGTTTTGAAGTATTTTTGTCTTAAGAAATCATCCCCCCCTTCCATGATGGAATGAAGAGGTTTATATAGGTGTTGGAGAAGTGTTTGTGGTCACAAAGATGGCCATTCCCCGGATCAAGCCAAGGCATAATGGTCTTGGGGGTTACAAATCAGAAAAGGAGGGAAATTTGGCAAAATCTGAGATTCTGGAAGTGGGAAGCGCGCGCTTCCCACCCCCCCTATGGGAGGAGCACGCCTCCACAAAGGAGGGCAAAGGCGTGCGCATCCCAGCTTCAGAAAATTCATATTTCAGCCCAAAAGTTAACCCCGTTATGCAGTTAAGCCCCAAAACTAACGGAATTAGTCCAAAAACTTAACGAACATCACGAAAGTCAACAAAAATAAATGAAACAAAGACTCAAGGTTGACTTTGCCACTTAGTCAAATCCAAGACTAACGGAGTATGTCAGGAACTTAACGGAAAGTAACGAAATTTAACGAAAAGTAACAAAACTTAACAGAAAAGAGGAAGACAAAGAATGTGTATGCAATCGGAACATGAGAGATCCAAGGCGGGGTGTCTACAGAGCCCCTCGATATGGACCGAGTTGCCGACTTGGAGCTCATGGGAGCTTGTCTCGATATGGACCGAGTTGCCGACTTGGAGCTCATGGGAGCTTGTCTCGATATGGACCGAGTTACCGACTTGGAGCTTATGGGAGCTTGTCTCGATATGGACCGAGTTGCCGACTTGGAGCTCATGGGAGCTTGTCTCGATATGGACCGAATTGCCGACTTGGAGCTCATGGGAGCTTGTCTCGATATGGACCGAGTTGCCGACTTGGAGCTCATGGGAGCTTGTCTCGATATGGACCAAGTTGCCGACTTGGGGCTCATGGGAGCTTGTCTCGATATGGACCGAGTTGCCGACTTGGAGCTCATGGGAGCTTATGTTGTTGACTTTGTGGGGTGTGGGCACGGTTGACCACTTTCTGGTGGGGATGAAGTGCCTTGAGTAGCGGATGCTGTTGACATCGTGGTGGTACCTGTTATGTGTGTGCTTGACAGGTATATGTGTTTTTGCAAGAAGATGCATGAAGTATGAAATGAAGAGAGAGAAATTGTGCTCGTGGTGTGATGGGATTTTGGAACAATCTTGCAATGAGAGAGAAGTAAGAATGTAGAGAGTGATCTTGTGCGCGGTGTGATTTTGAGGAAAGCATTGGATGTATTCATACCTTCGCTTACCATTGCCGCTTGAGTGGAGATGGATTTCTGATGTCCGCGGAGGATGCTTTGATGGAGAATGTCCATTCTTTGGATGTTGATGAGAGAATGCTCTTGATGATGGGTTGGCGAGATGGTACTCTGGATGATGGGTTGGTCGTGCCAAAGGCTGCCTACGTATCCCTTTAAGGGAATCAGACCAGCGTAGTTCAAGGATGATGGAGAATGCTGGAGGAGAAGCTAGGAGCAAAGCAAAGTAAAGCACATACTTTTGCACATAGAAGGAGAAAGAAAAAAAAAATCTTTTTTTTTTTTTTTTTTTTAGATTGGAAAGGAAAGAATATGCACACATGTGAGGAAAAGATTTTTTTTTTTAGTTCGTGGGTGAACCATTTTAACCATTGTGTGCTTGTGAAGCCAACCCAAGATCAAGTCATGTTCAGTCGAAGTCCGGATTGCCTCGCTTGAATTCTGTTGTCGCCGGTGTGCCCAACGAAGATTGATGTCTAGCCCCCAAGAGATTTGTCGATTATGGGGCTTCAAAAGGCTTTTGATGCCGAGATGAGGGGTTGCTGATTGTAAAGCCCCTAGAATGCCTTTGATGCCAAATTTTGAGGGACTTGCATAGCTCCAAGATAAATCAGCTTTTGGCCCATTCGAGTAAATCGCCATTTGTTGTTGTAGTTAGCAAGCCCCAAGAGGAGTTCGTTGATGCCAAGCTTCGAGAGATTTCAAAGCCCCAAGTGTCGTGGTCTTGTAGATGGCGGGATGTGAAGACCTTTCATTGTAAAGCCCCAAATTATCTCGTGATTGGCTCGGCATTGAGAGCGGATGTACCGTTTGGTAGAATTCTTGATAGAGATCTCCTTCTTTCTCTTACTGGGGAGATGAATGGTCTCATTGTGGTCGATACCCAAATGGCTGAGGGCTTATGTCAAAGGATGCAGTAATGTCTTGCGGTGCCGTCGAGGTCGCGGAGGATAAGGTCTTGGCGTGATAAAGTCTCAAATGAGTATGCTTGCTTGACTCTTCTTGAGTTGAACTAATGACGGATCTTCGGATGCAACTAGTGCTGTGGCCCAACTTTATCTGAGCTGCACCTTGCGCTTTTGATCTTGGAGAAGGGGGTGCTGAATTGCAGAAACATTGGGATTGGCCGTGGCATTTCCCGCTATAACCCTGTTTTGATTAGAGTTTAGCATATTGAATCTTTTTTTTTTTCTCTAAGACTTCCTTCAAAATCTCGTTGTGGGTTCTAACAAAAATCATCAACTTCATTCATAACATCGAAGTCTTCATTTAAAACCAAGAGGCCTTTGACTTGAAGTGTTGAGAGACCCTTTGAAGCTTGATCCCTTTCATGGAGACTACTCCCAAATTGCGTTGCTCGAGTATTGTTGCCCAAAAGACTGTCGGTCGCGAAGCCCCAATATCTCCCTTTGCTTGAATTATTGTAATGCTGTAGCCCAAAAGATTGTAGATTGCGAAGCCCGTTGAGACCTTCGGTGCCGAATTGAGGAAGCTTCCAATGTTGCACATGACTTGGCTGGGGATACTGTTGGGGAGTTAATTGCTCTTTGCCGAGGGAGCCTTTAAGACTTGACCGTAGCCCCTAGAGTGCCATTATTGATTGCGAGAAAGGTCCATCCTTGATTGGGGGAATGAGCACGGGCACACGTGACAAGAGGGCTTTTTGACATCCCTTTTGAGAGACCTTGAGGATAGTCTAACACATCTTTCTCGAGCATAGTCCCTAGGGCGTATTGATTGTTAAATGAAGCTAAAAAAGCCCTTGTTCTTGAGTCACATAGCCCATAGGGCGTCACCATTTGTTGAGTAAAGCAAGAGTGACTCGTCCTCGTGTGAGGGAATAAACATGAGAAGATATGGCAAGAGCTACTCCATTTCTCGGGAGCCTTTCGGCGTATTTTAGAAGCATATACTTGAAGAAGCCTTGAAAACTGAGACACATGTTGTTGCTATTTGTTGGCCAAGCCAATTGACTAGCTAGGGATTATTTGTGCAACCTCGTGCCCTTTTATGATGGGCTCGTTCTCGGATGGGTCTTGGCTACCACGGGCCTTCTTTTCATGAACCCAAAAATGCACACTGTTGGAGAATAATGCCAATAACCCAAAACAACCTTTGATGGTGCCATATCTTGTCGAGCTTTTTGCAATCCCAAAGTTGACTCGGTGGGGAATTGACTTGCTGAGGAGATTCAATGTAGAACTTATCTTCTTTAGAGGCCGGGGATCTCCATTTCTCTTTCCCTTCTCTCTCTCACTCTCTCATTTTTTTTTATGACGCACCCTGTTTTTTGCCTAGACCGCCCTTTCGGGTTTTCAATCTAGCGGGCATCTCTTTTGCGTCTTCATTTTTGACTCGATTAATGAGGAAGTGTGCATTGACTCTAGCTGAGGATGAGAGACATGTGATTTTGCGGTGAAAACCTTTTGTCACTAAAGATGAGTGACATTGACTCGACTAGGGAAGTGTCCCTAGTATTGACATGTATTTTTTTTATTGAATTGAATGACTCACAAAGGCAAGTAAGTCATTAAGAGAGAAGAGAAGGAAAGCCCCAATTTGATTGCAAGGAATTGGGAGTATGCAGAAAGAATAGAAGTCCCTAGACTCGACAAGGAGCGCGAAATGATTTCAAATCTAAGAAAGTTGTTCAATCTTTTTGGTGATTAATTCATTGGCAAATGAATCGTACAAAGATGTCTTGACAAGTTCGAGATGAAGGCCGATCACCATAACGCGCTAGGGCTAAACATATCTTCTTTCTTGCAACCGGACCCGCAGGTTGCCTACGTTCCTCCAGTGTAGAGGCTCAGGTCACCGTAGTTCTTGTGGATTCTCCATTCTTCGTGATGAATTGTTGCTTCGTCCTTCGTTGGTGGATGATGATGATGATCTTGATGTGAATTTCTTTGATTGAGGGGAATTTTTTATTTTTTTTTGTGTGTGCTCTAACTTTTGCCTAGGTTGATTTGATGGTTTCAACCTAGCGAGCTCTTTTTTTTTTTTTTTTTTTTTTTTTTTTAATCCCCTTTTGAAAACTTTGCTTCATGATTGTTGCTCCACCTTTCTTTGTCTTGATTTCGTCATTGTTGATGTCTTCGTTGTTGATGCCGTCGTCGATGTTTAGCCCCTAGGCGTTCAAGTGATGGCCTTGTTCTAAAACTTGTTTAGACATTTTTTCATCATTTTGCCAAGAATTAGATTGAACAACTTGGAAGAGTGTATAAGGACAAGAATGACTTTTATTTGATAAGAAGACTCGATACTTAACATGGGACGAGAGAAAACATTAATGCACACAAAAGAGGACTTTTGACTTTTTTTTTTTTTTTTTTTTTAATTCCTATTACTAGGTAGAGAAAGAGAAACGGAGATTGTTGTTATAGTCCCCATTGTCGTTGTAGTCTCCTTGTGGCATGATTTCTTGAAGAAGCCCCATTTCGAAACCAAATCATTCTCCTTTGATGAGTTCTTGCATGTTGGCACTCTCTAAAGGTTACTCTTCACCCACAGTAAATTCGCCGTTGTTGAACAAATCTTGGATGATGTTTTGGAGAAGGAAGCACCCTTCGGTAGTATGGCCACTATGCTTGTGGTAGCCGCACCATTCACCATGTGCATGATTCTTCGGTATCGTCTTCGGCTTGTACCCCTCCAAAGGCTTGACCTTTCCACTTGCCACCAAAGTTTCAAATGCTTCGGCTTGGGTTACTCCTAGGAGAGGAGTGAAAACTCGGTTGTTGGCGGTACCTTTGTAGCTTTTGAGGGACGGGCCGCTTGAGCATGCTTTACCCTTAAACTTTGCCTTGTTGTTGGTGAGCTCTTGCAAACGGGCTTTGAGCTCGGAAACCTCTTCCTTGTGAATCTTCCTCTCGAGATCAAAACGGGCTTTCCACAAATCGTCTTTTCGGCGGGCATCCTCGGAAAGTCTATCCATTTGTTCCCCCATGGCTCTTATTATGTTGAAGAGTCTTTCGTTGGATACGGAGAAGTACCCACCATTGTTGTTGTTGCCGTTGGAAGCCATTGGACCTATTGGAAGAGCACGGTTGATCTTAGATTGGCCCCACAAACACATTGTGGATAAAATGAATTAACCCACAAACAAAGAAAAAGACTCAACCACATAAGGAAAAATGACTCTTTTTTTATTTATTTATTTACAAAGTCGGAAGGACGTGGCCCTTTTTGGGGTTTCTAGGAAAATAGTGGAATCGTCACACTAGTATATAGACCATCTCGCGGTCCCATATACTCATCGGATTCCAACACGCTTGTGAATCCTACATGTGTCGGGATTAAACTAAATTAATGTAGTAAATCATACATGCGGGGACGGATTTTTATTTTCATCCAAAATAACCACTTTTGGGGACGGAGTTTTATTTCGTCCATTGCAACAAGTTGGCATGTATGATTTGAAGACATTAGTTTAGGGAAATCTCGGTACATGAAAACCGACTTGAGTCACGGAGTGTTAGACCCTAGACTAGAATTGTGTGGCTTGTGCTCGGTTTGAATATGAGGCTCAAAGGTCACCCCCGGCATGTAGTCATGAACTACGCCACGGGCTGAGGTTTACCGCTTCGAAAGAGCCAAGGTCGAGTGGAGCTTGAAACTTTCTAGGACGGGCCTCGACGGGTTTGGGGTTGGACTTGTGCGACTCGATAGTGAGCAGTTGATAAGAATATGTGCATGTAGTGTGAGGTCTAACATGTGACAAAACATTTTTTTTTTCCAAAAGAAATAAAAAACAAATAAGCACATAATTACAACTTTCGAATCACCCGTGTGACCGATAACAATAAACAGAAAGTAAAAACTGTTTTGTGCAGGCCCGGTGCCCACACACTGTCAAAACCACTCTGTTCTGTACACTGTTCTGTTTCTGGAAAATGCCCAGAAGCGCGCGCATTGGGTTGCCTATGCGGAAGGCGCGCGCGTTAGAGGAAGAAGGGAAGAGGCGCCCGCTTCTGGGTGAGAACCTGCAAATCAGTGGGTTCAAGGGATTGCCTTGACCCTTAATTAAGAAAACTTTCCCCTGCAGTAATTGTTAGCACAGAAATATGGAATTGAAGGACAAGAAAGGAGGCGGGCGATTCTGGTAATAAGGGTCGGACGCGCGCGCTTTAGGCCAAGAAGGCCGGAGGCGCGCGCTTCCTACCCTTTTTACCAGAATGCCCAGAAAACAGTAATAAGAACACCAAAATTTAAGAACGCAAGTTTAACCCTCTAAATGATCCCCAGCGGAGTCGCCACTGTAGATACCCCGGGGAACCACGGCTTGGCTAGAGCGGTGAATTATCCTAGGATGTCTAACTTGTTTTAGATTGTTTAGAGTCGCCACCTATGTTTTTAAAGGAACATAAGAAAAACCTAGAAATAGCCTATTTTTAATGTTACGAAACCAAAGATTCGGGAAAGAGAAGGGTTCGGGGGTTAGGTGACGGAGTGGGAACTACTTAAACACCCACTCCGCCCCGCTTACGCGGGTCTTGCTACAATTGGTGTTCTAATGCTAAAAAGTCCTTCTATTTATTAATATGAAAATGTGCTAACGATAACAAGGGAAAGAAGAGGGAAATAAAAATAGAATTGTTTTATTTATTGATTTATGCTAAGAATTACATGTTGAACTATTGCTAAACCATTACATTAAGAAATGATCAATGATTGAAATAGAGATTGGAATGTTGGGATGTAACCTTGGTCAAACTTCAATAGTGAAGTGACCTTTTGGTTGTATCCCTTTTTATGGAGATTGCATACTCACTTAGAAGAGATGAGAAGATGAAGAAAGGAAATAAGACTTAGAATTTAGAAGAAGAGAATAAACCTTGTACCTTATGCTTGAATGGAGAAGAACCAAGTCTTTATGTTGACCACTTCTTGAAAAATAGACTTTTGTGTGTTTTGAAGTATTTTTGTGTTAAGAAATCATCCCCCCCTTCCATGATGGAATGAAGAGGTTTATATAGGTGTTGGAGAAGTGTTTGTGGTCACAAAGATGGCCATTCCCCGGATCAAGCCAAGGCATAATGGTCTTGGGGGTTACAAATCAGAAAAGGAGGGAAATTTGGCAAAATCTGAGATTCTGGAAGTGGGAAGCGCGCGCTTCCCACCCCCCCTATGGGAGGAGCACGCCTCCCACAAAGGAGGGCAAAGGCGTGCGCATCCCAGCTTCAGAAAATTCATATTTCAGCCCAAAAGTTAACCCCGTTATGCAGTTAAGCCCCAAAACTAACGGAATTAGTCCAAAAACTTAACGAACATCACGAAAGTCAACAAAAATAAATGAAACAAAGACTCAAGGTTGACTTTGCCACTTAGTCAAATCCAAGACTAACGGAGTAAGTCAGGAACTTAACGGAAAGTAACGAAAGTTAACGAAAAGTAACAAAACTTAACAGAAAAGAGGAAGACAAAGAATGTGTATGCAATCGGGACATGAGAGGTCCAAGGCGGGGTGTCTACACTTACTGCAGTTGACAAATCATGATCAATCAAGTTGCTGTTGTGCAGTACACAAGAGGACCCGGTAACCAGTGTCACTAACAAGAACAAGATCCACGAGGTGTTCACGAGTTTAGCATTCACTTTTATCAGGCGTATTGCTCTAATAAAGGAAGCTATGCCCTTACTATGGCCTGTAGTAAGGGGTCAAGTGCAGATACATAGGCACCCGATTATCACTTTGGCCCCAGCCTCATGATAAGCGTGAACCTATACATCTCCGAGCAAGCAAGGTGACCAGCTGGACTCACACAAGAATGCACAAGTAGATGTTTACTTGAACTACAAGAGTATAGAACTAAGTCCAAAAGTAGTGGACTAGCTCTTCATGAACCATGTAATTATGTGCTCACCAAATACAAGTACACGCACGCAATAATTGCGAATACAAATCAGTATAACAATGGCACGTAATGTGTCCACGTAACACAATCAAGCCAAATTAGAGTCTAATAATTACAGACCCCAACCAAGTAGTTGGGTATGTCATACTATATCACTTTGTCATATGAAATATTTACACGTACATATTCATATAATCTTTAACACACTAATGTGTCTATCACGATACCCTTACTTCCAAGTAGAGCCCAACATCTTAGACTCTAAGTACGTAGTCGAATAGGTCGTATTGTATCTAGTCACAATCATACCTAGCGTATATGTATCGTTAATAATCGAATACATTTTCCAACACATATTTTGTTCTATAATCATTGTTTTATGAATTATCTTCATATTACACTAGTCCCTCATTCTTTAGGAACTCAACACAAGAACAAGATATCTTCTTTATACTTTATATACTTCATTGAGTATATGCACGATTAAAACTAATTACTAGCACATTAGTGCTTATTCATAGCACTTTCAATACACACATATTAGATTCAAGTATTTAGTAGAGTTGATCATTCTCTATCTAGTTCCACATTCTAACTCTTTGGTTATTAATATCAAGTATCAAGTAATTAACAAGCCACATTCTATCAAGTAATTATGTGCAAGATTTGCACATACACATCAAGGATAGTTCTAACACATTAGTGCTTGTTCATAGCACTTTCAAGTTCATTACCATACACATGTATTGGTTTCAAGTCATGTACAAGATTTTATCATCTTACATTCAAGTTCTCAATCCAATTCTTTGGGATGTTCAGGCTCAAGACATTGTTCTAGTGCCCTTAAGGTACACAAACATTGGATTCAAGACACATATAACACATTAGTGCTTGTTCATAGCACTTTCAAGACAATTAAAATAGTTCTTACTCTTAGGCTCAAGTTCTCATTTTAATTCTATGAGTACTCATGTTCAAGACTAAGTTCTAATGCCCCAAAGGGTACATATACACTTGCTAGGACATCTTATACTAAGGCTCTATGCCTTAGGAGGGGTAAGGTTTCATTTCATTTTGGGTTTAAAACACTTTTGTAATAACAGGGGACTTGGGCGGTCGCCCACTCCCCACCTGGGCGGTCGCCCAGACTAGACTTTTGGAACCCCTCTTTCAGTAGTTTTGGGCGGTCGCCCAGAACCAAATTGGGCCAAGAACTCCCCATCAAGCTAGAAAACCAAATTTTTATCCATTCATTTAACAAGCTCAAATTCACCCGTCCCACAAGTACGAGTATAAATTACTAACACTCCCTAAACTTCAAGAGTGCATTTTAACATGCTCAGAACACTTCTTTAGGGATACTTTAATTAATTTTTCCGTCCCACAAATAATAGAATAATTTCCTTTTATTCCATTTAAATATTTCACCGTCTCAAAAGTATAAGTATAATTTTCTAATATACTAATATACTCATTTAGGGATACTTTCATTAATTTCCCCGTCCCACAAGTATAAATATAATTTTTCTAATATACTTGTATAAGCATTTAATCAAGTTAATATTTCACCGTCCCACGAATAGGAGTATAATTTTCTAACATACCCAGGACAAGTATCACAAAACTCATTCAAATCACGAAATTAACAAGTACAAGTACCAAGAATAACACGTAGGCATGTTATTACAAGCAAGGGGGAGCTAGTGACTTACCTAGTCCAAAATCAAATTCACCCAAACTATTTTCTGTTCGGCAGGAAATGCTCTACTCACCACCCTGATCATTTATGCGAAGTCGGATTTTCGAACAGAGGCATAATTAAACGAGAGAAGTCGAGAATAGGGTAAACCCTAACTTTTCTTTTCTGAGACAGAGAACATACGAGAAAGATTTTGGGGGAAACCATGTTCAGAGAAGGCAAACCCAATTTTTATCCTTTCATGTTTCCAAGAATTGCACTTTGGCCCCTCAAGTTTTACTTTTGACAAAAAGGCCCTTCAAGTTTTAATTTGAGCATTTTAGCCCCTAAACTTTATTTTTCACAAATGACCCTAATGTTTCAACTTGAACAATTAGGACCTAAACTTGCTCAATTAGTTAAATAATTAACTCAAATAAAATAGCATTAAATTATGCAAGACAAGAATTTAACAGGAATTAGGACGGGTGTTACATCCTCCCCTCCTTAAAGAAAATTCGTCCTCGAATTTTACTAATCGAGATTATAACACATATAAATAACAAATAGAACTCAAGAATAGCAAGAATATGGTATACCACACCATATTATCAATTACCTGCGAGTATTATTCTCACATAACCTTCTCGATACTGTGACTTTCCCATGAAACTTTCACAAGAAGTATTCGTGCTCAAGACAAAAATCAAGTATCCATACAAGCAATTACCCATTTACTAAGTAATTCGTGTGATGGAATTTCCACTAAATAGCAAGCTCATACAATAGCTACGAGGAAATCCACTTCACATGCCCGTAACATATGATCAACAAGCAACCTCGGTTAACTATCCAGAGTGCTCAGAAAAATTATCACAATCAAGATGTAATAAAAGGTGTAGAACAAGATGTAGAACAAGAATCCCTGTCATATATTATATCCACGAGTATCCCATGTAATCAAGATGTATCGATCATAACATCACAACACATAAAGTCAAGCAGATTTGATTAATCAATCCACTATAACCAATATCATCGGGACTTATCTATTAAATGATAATCCTTCCACGAAATCCATCGCAATGTATTCATATATTCACAAATCTCGAAGGATTATAACAAATCAAACGATCTCTGATATTCTGCTTTCAAATAATCGCAATTCAAGGATTTAGTTGAATATTCAGAAATTTTCTCCCATTCAGTACCATCAATCATGAAATACAAGTCTTTATGTTCAATGAATCCGCTAATATAATAGTCATAGGATCACAATCAGTTTCAAGTCATGAGTAGAATTATTCTATTCATAAAGATTCAATCTCCTCGAAGAATATACAAGTACGTTACCATTTTGAATTAACACACGTTTTATCTCTTGTTCGAGCTTCACTATGCATAATGAATTTATCATATCCACTATATTGGTGAATCTTGACACATACACGAGAAAATAGTAACACTGGTCATATCCTCCAAATAACCATCATATTAGTCGAATCCACTAGGCAAGGTCAAATACTGAAGTTATGGTCATCCATCATTTCAATATTTAAAAAATTGGCTTCACGTTTATCAATCCATCGGAAAGTGTAGCTTTCTGTGTCAAATAGTTAATAATAGAGCTACCTTCGAAATTCATTAATGAATATCTAACAAGATCAAGAAAATCTCAAGAATAATCGTACCTCGGTTGTTTCCACTTATATAGGTCAACAAAGACACTTACTTCAGGCATCCACTTCAAGGTAATAGATCCTTTATCTCTTTCTAGCTTTTGGAAACAATTGTTTCTCTCGAGAAATTTCAATACAATCAATTCTCAGTCTGCGACTTGGTATACACCACTAGGTCATTAATCACTTCATCGCAAAGAAATCAAATTATGGTTTGAAGATATCATTCATCAAATCCATCAATACTGCTAGATCATATATCAATCGAAATAGCATAATCACGAATTCATAACGAGCATACCTGGTATTAGAAGATGTTTTCAATATATCCTTATAGTTGACTTTCCCAAATAATGGTAGCCACTTATCAAACAAACACTGAATAGACCACTGATTAACTTCAGGGATCAAATAATTCATCCATGCACGATAACAAGTACTGGTTCATTATAGTCACCTGGTTGAATTCTTTGCATTCAATATGAAATCGCAAAGTACCATATCTCTTCATGCCAATCAATACAGATACACCCCACGCAGATATACTAAGCTGGGTGAATCCTCTATCAAGAAATTCCTCAAGTTGAATCTTCAACTCTTTTACTCAACCGATGCCATGAACATTGATTTAAATATCAGCACTATATTTGTACTGTAGCAACTCAAGATAACTCAAGGTTCCCATCATGTATCATGTACTACTCAGTAGAAATTATATCTGAGATCTCACAGAGAATGGATACATCCTTCAATTTTGGTGTAGACATTCTTCCATCAACCACATATGCTAAATATTCAGCACAACCATGATAATCATTTTCGAGCTTTCAATGCAGAACATGAATGTTATATATAGATCTATCATGCTCATATAAATAGTCAAGCATACTAGCATAGAAATATTCACCATCTATTGTGGCAAACAAGAAAGGCCTAACATATAGAAAGCCAAATCATAACACGTAAAAGCCAAGCCATAACACGTATCACATCAATGCCCCATGCAGGTAACATGACCAAGTTAACATATAACGTATAAGGTGTTATCACCCACACTTTTATCAAGCTCTTATAAATAAAGATATCAATCATGTAGTCTCTTACTAGAGAATACACTTTCACGTAAATCAAGAAATGAGGACAAGCATGCATATATAGCACGAAACAATGTCCACTGCACAAGATAGATATGCCTAAGTCTTTAAAGACTCGCGCTCTCGATTCTCAAACCATCTTATTCCAATTGGGATCAAACTATCAACACCAGTCCTATGCCTGGTATAATAACAAGTAACGAAGCACTCCGCGTCAAAACACACCCAAGATTAACCCAACCTAGGCCATAGACCCTATCCAGGCTTAGAGCTAAACCATAGCTCTGATACCAACCTGACACGCCCCCAAGTCCCGGGGTTCCCTAATAGAACCTCGAACCTGGTGCGCGTGACTAACAAGAAACGAGAAACTGAATGACATCTGCTTATATCAAACTGACATCATATATATACTCAAGAGGAACGAGCTAAGATAGCTCACAACGAGTTCTATACCAAGAAATTTAAACCAAATGGTTGTACACAGCGGAAAACATGCCTAGCACATACGCTGGCATTACAAGAACACTATACAAGTCTACCCAATATACTGAGTCTAAAAAACTGATATAAGATCGTCCTCACCAAAACTGGAAAGGATAACAATCCCCAACAAGAACAACCTGCCAAGTAGGCCCCCTGCTAAGTCGAGCCTCACAACGTATTACCACTTGCTTTCCTGGGGGGGGGGGGAACAAATAAATAAAGAACGGGGTGAGATAAATCTCAGTAAGTTACTAGATACAAGTATATAGCATGTTATCATGTAATCATGCAAATCAAGAAGATTATCAAATAATCATGCTCAAGATGTCATCAAGTAACAAGTATATGAGAGGTTAAGCCAACTCATCAAGTAACTAGCATATAAGGCTAAACTAACACGTTACAAAGGATATTCCAACCTTATTCCTCCCAAGTAAACCATTGTTGTCGTTGCTTACTGCAGTTGATAAATCACGATCAATCAAGTTGCTGTTGTGCAGTACACAAGAGGACCTGGTAACCTGTGTCACTAACAAGAACAAGATTCATGAGGTGTTCACGAGTTTAGCATTCACTTTTATCAGGCGTATTTCTCTAATAAAGGAAGCTATGCCCTTACTATGGCCTGTAGTAAGGGGTCAAGCGCAGATACATAGGCACCCGATTATCACTTTGGCCCCAGCCTCATGATAAGCGTGAACCTATACATCTCCGAGCAAGCAAGGTGACCAGCTGGACTCACACAAGAACGCACAAGTAGATGTTTACTTGAACTACTATAGATACCCCGGGGGGATAACACGGCTTGGTTCTAGAGCGCATGAGTTACCTAGGATGTCTAATTGATTTTAGATTTGCCACTCACGTTTTTGAGGAACGTAAGAAAACCTAATGTTTATGAGCCTCAGTTTGATTTACGAAAACAGAGATTCTTTAGGATGAGGGGTTCGGGGGTTAGGTTACGAAATGGGAAGTACTTAAACACCCATTTTGCCCGAGCAAAGTCGGTCTTGTTTGGTCATAATTCACTTTTAAAGATAAATGTGTTCTTCCTATTAAAATGATGATATAAAAGGGGTTTTAGAGTTAAAATGTAGGGAGATGACTCCTAGGCCAATTCAATGTAGTGAAAGGACCATTGGTGTCATGTCCAAAATGGTTTTGGGTGATTGCACATTTGATTGAAGAAGAAGAAGAAGAAGATAAGTGCTTAAGACATTTACCTATAGTATCCTTCAAAAGAGAACCTCTTGTAAAGACTTGAAGAAGAGGTTGAGTACTTTTGTCGAAGAAATACCAAAGGAAAGGTCTAGGCAAAGAGTGAGTAAAAAGTCTAACGTGATGAATTTCCAGGTCCTCTCCTCCTCCAATGATGGATTGGAGGGGTTTTTATAGTTGAAAAGTGACTGTTTTTGGAGCCAAACAGAGTCTCCAAGAAATCTTTCCCGGGCAAAATCATGTATAATGAGCAAGGGAGAGATTCTTGGGCAGAATCTGTAACTGACACGCCCCAGAAGCACGCGCATCCTACCTAGGCGGCGGAAGGTGCGCGCGTCTGGCCTCAAGGGGCGGAGGCGCGCGACTCTGAGAAGAAATTTTTGACAGAATGGACTAGAAAGTTAGAACTGTTATTCAGTTTAGTCCCAGGACTTAACGGAGTCCGTCTGGAACTTAACCAAAGTAATAGAAACTAACAGAAAACACTTAGAAGAGGGAGAAACACAAAACCAAGTGTGCAATCGGGGTGAACGGTCCGAGGCGGGGGTGTCTACAGAGCCCCTCGACGGCGTGAATTGCGAAGCAAACGCGCCGACGAAAGACAGACATCCGCCTAGGACATCACCAAGGAAAAGACTCGATAAAAGCAGGAATTTGAAATTGCGGAGGATAGAGGTGCGCTCCCTGTGTGAGCGGCTTTGCCAATAGCGGGATCCGTTTGCTGAGAGTGGGATCCGTTTGCTGGAAGCGGGACTTGTTTGCTGATAGCGAGATCCGTTTGCTCGAAGCGGGACCTGTTTGCTGATAGCGAGATCCGTTTGCTGGAGGCGGGACCTAGAGGACCGTTTGCTGAAGTGCGGGGCCTAAAGGACCGTCTGCTGGAGTGCGGGACCCAGAGGACCATCTGCTGAAGTGCGGGACCTAGAGGACCGTCTGCTGAAGTGCGGGACCCGGAGGACCGTCTGCTGAAGTGTGGGACCCAGAGGACCGTCTGCTGAAGTGCGGGACCTAGAGGACCGTTTGCTGAAGTGTGGGACCTAGAGGACCGTCTGCTGAAGTGCGGGACCTGGAGGACCGTCTGCTGAAGGGCGGGACCTAGAGGACCGTCTGCTAAAGCGCGGGACCTAGAGGACCATCTGCTGAAGTGCGGGACCCAGAGGACCGTTTACTGATGTGCGGGACCCGGAGGACCGTTTGCTAAAGTGCGGGACCTAGAGGACCGTTTGCTTTGGATGGATGTAGATTTTGTTCGATGAAGAAGCGGTGATTCTGTGGCTCATCCCGGACCAAATTGTTGTCGTGAGTCGTACTTTGACTGTTTGACTTTGACTTTTGACGGGGTGCGGGCACAGTTGACTACGGAGTTCTTTGTGCTGGGGATGAATTGTAAAAACTGATTTTTGAGAAAATAAAAGACACCCTACTTTGAATGGGAGTTTCTATCTTATTTCAGTTTTTAGACATGCCTTAAGGGCGGACCAAACTAATGTGTGCCCAGCTGGGTGTTTGCTGTCGTCGTTTGAGCTTCTCTTGTTGCTGGGATTGATCTTTTCTGCAGGTTGAAGGTGTTGGAATACCCGGGTTCTGTTCTGAACTGACAAAGGCTATTTCTGGAGCATTTTCTACCTGGGACGCGGGCGCTTCCTCTTTTGGATACGGGACGCGCGCGCCTTGTAAACTGGTGTCGGGAGGCGCGCGCCTTTGGGAGGCGGAATTCAGGGCCTGATATTTGCTGACCAAAAGATCCCCCAACAGCTATAATATCAGCTCCTGGTCGATGATTCGACTCCAACAGCCTTTTTCTGCCATTTTGAACACCATTTTATTGCTCAATTTTGCTTGTGATCTTCTTTCCCATGGCTTCCAACCTTTTTAGTCTTGGTGCCGAGGTCGTCAAGAGTTACGAGAAGGATTTGTCGACATTTGTTTATTCTTTCAAGACCCATCCCAAGAATGCTTTCATAAAAGATTTCGGATTTCGAATTCTTTTTACTTTGCGAACATTGAAGCCGGATTGGGATCTGTTGAAGGCTGCTGCATCCTTCTGGGATTGTGATGGTGATGCTTTCAACTTTTCGGCTAATGAAATGGTGCCGACTGTCGATGATTTTGGGGCCATTTTGGGCATGCCTTTGGCCGGTCGGATTGCCGTCCCTAAGTATCGTCACGGTGTTGTTGATTCTTGGGTTGACCTCCTGAATCTCCCTGTTGGAGAGGTGAAGAATATGATGCACGGGACCGTTGTTGACATAACTGAGCTTCCGATGTTTTTCAGTTTGCATTAGGAAGATGTCACGGTTCAGTCCTTTAAGAGAAATGCCATGGCTGTCTGCCTTTTCAGCGAGGTTTTGTTTGTCACTCCTCTGGGTACTGCGGATGCGCAGTTGGCTGAGATCGTGTTGCAGGCGAAAGGACAGCGATTTAGCATAGTTCCGCTCATCGTAGGAGAGACCTTGCATGGTTTGGACGAGTTGCACCGTACGGGCGAGATGCGGCGAGGAAGCCCCTTGCTTTTGACCATATGGCTTCGGGAGCATTTCAGGCTTTATGCGTTGGATGGAGACCTTTCTCCTTTTGCTGTTCATAGGCGACGGTTGCTGATTAGAGATTTAACCGAAGAGGGTTGGAGGAGATTTTTTGTTTCTCGTCTCACAGCTGATGTTGAGCGGTGTCCTTGGGGTGTTCGCCCTTTTGTGGTGTGGACCTTCGATTTTCAGCATGTGGTTTTACCCGGATTGAGGGACTCTTCGTTTTATCAGCCAGAACAGGTTTTGAGACAGTTCGGTCGTCAGCAAATAATTCCTTTCCCAAAGAATGGGGTACTTCATCCAGTTTCTTACATGGGTCCGGACTTCTCGAATGAGCTTCAGTTGGCTTGGGGAGATGATCGTGACCGTGGGTTTCCGCTCCATTGCACCGGGGCAGCATTTTTCTTCCCGAGAGTTACTTGGATCATTTGCTTGGTACCGTCTACCGTGGCATTACTTAGGTAGATGCTCTTCGGGCTGAGTTGCTAGGAAGGGATTTTGAGCCCAGCAGTGCTTTGAGGTACAAGGAAGCTGCTGCTGATGTGAACAACATCCTGACCGCTCTTTCGGTACCCCTTTGGATGACTTTTATGCTCGGAGGTGCTCGGTTGCGCAGGAGATATCGGTCCGCATCAGTGTCCCTAGGCCTCCCAAGAAGAGTAGGATTGATGGTCGTTCGGGTGGTCCTTCAAAGGCCAAGAGAAAATTAGATTTTTCCTAGTACCCCCAAGAGATTGCAATTAAAATAGACCACTTGTTAGGATTTTAATGTTTTAAGTCTTTTAGTAGCTCAACATTTCCGTTGTAATGATAAGAATGATTCAAGAAATGAATAAAAATTGCATCTCGTTAATTTGAAATGATTTGGGTATTTGTTTACGTTTTAGACTGCACCCAAAGGTTGCCTACGTTCCTCCAGTGTAGAGGCTCAGGTCTCCGTAGTTCAAACAAACGAAGACCATTTTTTTTTTGTGTGCACCCTGTTTTTTACCTAGACCGCCCTTTCGGGTTTTCAATCTAGCGGGCTTCTTTTTTGCACGTGCTCTAATTTTTGCCTAGGCCGCCCTTGCGGGTTTTCAACCTAGCGAGCTCTCTCTTTTTTTTTTTTTTTTTGGTCTTCGTTTATTAGACGTAAAATCTCTTCAATTTGTCGAGGTTGACTTCCTTTGGCAGCTGATCTCCGTCTAAGTCCACAAGTCGGACTGCACCGCCGCTTAGTATCTTCTTGACTACGTACGGACCGATCCATCGGGGTCCCCATTTTCCAAGGGGGTTCATGGCATTAGGAGGGTGTTGTCTTAGGACTAAATCTCCCACACTGATGTTTCGGGGCTTCACCTTTTTGTTGAAAGCCCTAGCCATTCTTTGTTGATAGGCCCTCATACGCTCGATTGCCCTTAGCCTTTTCTCGTCGAGTAGGGCTAGCTGTTTATATCGACTTTGCATCCAATCGACTTCGTTGACTTGGTTCTCGAGGAGGACCCATAGGGATGGGACTTCGAGCTCTATTGGTAGTACAGCTTCGGAACCATATACCAGTGCATAAGGAGTTTCTCCAGTCGATGTCCGTATCGACGTGCGGTAGCCCCATAACGCTAGAGGTAGCTTTTCGGGCCAATCCCTTCCAGTGGAGGCCATTTTCTTCACAATGGTCTCGATTGTCTTATTAGCTGCCTCGACAGCGCCGGTTGCTTGAAGGCGGTAAGGAGATGACTTGTGTTTAGTGATCTTGTATTCTACCAGGAGTGTGTCCATCTCTTTCTCGAAGTGAGAGCCGTTGTCTGAGATGATCTCATGAGGAACGCCGTATCGGCACATGATGTGGGTTTTCACGAATTCGGCCACTTTCTTGGCGTTGAGAACTCGGTAAGCCTGTGCTTCGACCCATTTTGTAAAATAGTCCACGGCTACTAGGACGAAAGATTGTCCGTTGCTTCCAGTAGGGTGAACTTTGCCGATGATGTCTATGCCCCAACAAGAGAAAGGCCAAGGCGTAGTCATATTGTAAAGCTGTGAGGGTGGAGCGTGCTGTAGATTGGCATGGAATTGGCATTTGGCGCACCTCTTGACTTTCTCGATGCAGTCCCTTTCCATGGTACTCCAATAATAACCCATGCGGAGTATCTTCTTGGTCAACATAAACCCGTTCATGTGGGGCCCACATTTACCTTCGTGGATCTCATGCATGATTTCTTGAGCTTCGGTCTCATTTGCGCATAGGAGATTGATCCCTTCGTAATGCCTTTTGTAGACTCGGTCCCCAATCAGTACATATCGGGAGGCTAGTCTTTGCAATGCCATTTGAGACTTCTTATTGCTATTCTCGGGATAAGCACCATCCTTGAGGAAATTCATGATATCCGCATACCACGGGGAGTTTGTTTGGACCTCGTTGATCTCGATACTCATGCAGTATGCCGGACTGTTCCTTCGGGAAATTTTGAAGGGCTTCACCATTTTACCCTCAGGTATTTCAACCAGTGAAGCGATGGTGGCTAGTGCATCAGCAAAACGGTTTTTGTCCCTTGGCAGGTAATTGAAGGTGATTTCTTGAAACTGTTCAACCAAGTCCTCGAGATGTTGACCATACCGTTGCAGAGTTGAGTCTTGAATCTTCCATTTTCCGGATGTCTGGTTGATGATGAGAAAGGAATCACCGAATACTTCTAAACTTGTGACATTTCTTTCGAGGGCTGCTTCGAGCCCCGCTATGCAAGCTTCGTACTCATCGGTGTTATTAGTGGCTTCAAATTCAAGGCGGATAGCGATTGGAGTATACATGTCTTTTGGATCAACAAGTAACATCCCTATGCCATATCCATGCTTATTGGCTGCGCCATCGAAAAAAAGTTACCACTTATTTTCTTCTGTTGTAGCACAAATTAAATGCTCGTCGGGGAACTGTACATCTTCCCCCTTCACTTCGTCACACGGAAATTCAGCAAGCTGAGCACTGAACACTTTCCCCCTGATGGATTTGAGTGTGACGTAAGTGATATCGTAGCCGGCGAGCATGAAATACCATTTGGCTATTCTTGTTGACATGAAAGGCTTCTCGAAGATGTAACGGAGCGGGTCCACTTTTGCTACCAACTTGATTGGGAAGGCCTCCATATAATGCTTGAGCTTTTGAGTAACCCAAACCAATGCAGCACAAGACTTCTCTAAGACAGAGTAGTTCTTTTCAGCTCCTTGAAACCGTCGGCTAACAAAGTGGATAGCATTCTCTTTTGTGGAGTCTCGCTGTTCTTGTGCTAACATAGCCCCTAAGGCTTCATAATTGACAGTGGGATAGAGCAAGAGAGGCTTCTCCTTGTGCGGTGGAACCAAAACTGGAGGGCATGTCAAGTAATGCTTCACTTGGTCGAAGGCTTCTTGGCACGCATCGGTCCATTCTAGAGCCACATTTTTCTTGAGTAGCTTGAAGATCGGTTCACACATGGAGGTGAGTTGGTGCACAAACCGACCGATGTATTGAAGTCTGCCCATGAAACCTTTGATTTCTTTCTGCGTCTTTGGGGGAGGCATGTCAATGATTGCCTTGATCTTGGAGGGATCGGCTTCAATTCCTCTTTCAGTGACCATGTAACCTAGAACCTTTCCTCTGATGACCCCAAAAGTGCACTTTGCGGGATTGAGTCTCATGTTGTGTTGTCGAAGCCTTTCAAAGAACTTGCGAAGGTCGATCAAATGTTGACCATTGGTTCCCTTCGAATGGATGATCATGTCGTCTACATAGACCTCGATCTCTTTATGAATCATGTCATGGAATAGATCAGTAACAGCCCTCTGGTAAGTAGCCCCAGCGTTCCTTAGTCCGAACGGCATGACTGTGTAGCAGAAAGTGCCCCACGGAGTTGTGAAAGCTGTCTTGTGTTGATCCTCTTCGGACATGAGAATTTGATTGTAACCGGAAAAACCATCCACAAATGAGCGGACTTCATAGTTGGCAGTTGAATCGACAAGCATGTCGATGTTTGGTAGTGGAAAATCATCTTTCGGGGAAGCTTTGTTCAAATCCCGGAAGTCCACACAAACTCGAACCTTGCCGTTTGCCTTTCTGACTGTCACAATGTTGGCTAGCCAAGTCGGATACTCAATGACTATGATGAAACCCACACTGAGGAGCTTTTCAATCTCTTCTTTGACTTGTAGAGACCATTCTGGCTTGATCTTTCGGAGCTTCTGCTTTACTGGCTTGGCGTCCTCTCTGATCAGAATTCTGTGCTCCGCGACCTTTCTGTCCAAACCCGGCATGTCCTTGTATGACTATGCGAATACATCCACAATTCTCTGAGCAGTGCAGTCAATCTGTCTTTGTCTTCTCCCTTGAAGAAGCTGCCAATCTTCGTTTCTTTCGGCTCTTCGTCGGTACCCAGATTAACAACATGCAATTCCTCATCAGCCCTTGGACCATTTTCACCACGACAACGGACCTGTTGAGCTAGTTCATTTAGGTATGTTATGTTTTCGTGGTCTATTTCATCATAATTTGAATCGTTATTAACTTGTTCATTAAGTTCGTTATTAGTTAATTCATCATTTATGATGTTTGCAATCTCGGGGTACTCAAAAATATCGAATTTTTCATTAGCAAAGAAAGGAAACACACGCTCGGCTATTGCCTCCATATCCTCTTGGGTGAGGGCATTAGAAACACTCTCGGACTCGAAAGTAAGTGTGAGCCGCTCTTCCTTTGTTGCTGTACGGGGTATGCAACCCATTTCTCGGACCAAGAAATCTTCGGACACTAAGGGCCCCTTTGTTGAATACCAGTTGTTGATTAGCTCGGAGCTTGGCGGGATCTCACTGATGATTTCCTTTCTGACAATGGTGTCGTAGATGCCGTTGACTTGACAATCGTTCATGATGGAAAATTCTTTAAACATGGAGGCTAGATTGGATAATTCTTCCCCCACGATAATCTCTACCTCAGACTCTATAGTCACTTTCTTGCCCCACCACTCTCAGGGTGACATTGGAGTAGGCTCCCTTTCTTGTGTCGGTATTTCACAATCAGTAAAGATCACGAGACCGGGCTTCCTGACGCCCTTGTCGATAACCCACGGTTCGGGAAAGATCATGTACGGGACATCTTCCCCTTGGCGAACAAAGTAACCGTTTAATGTGTAGCGGTAAGGTCTCAAGTCAGGGATTTCATATTGTCGACCTTCTTTGCGAGCTTGGGTCTTTTGATTCTTGACTGCTTGCTCGTATTTCAAGTTATCTTCAGTGGGCTCGTACCCCAGACCAAACTTGTTCTTAACAAAAGGAATTTCTACGGGGTGTAATATCCCTTGTTGATGCTTCCCTAGGCCTAGACCGGGGAAGTGATTCATGTTCCTCATCATGCGGAGGATTTTAGGATTGCTGAGGGTCCATTGTCTGTTTCCCCCTTCTTTGTCGATGGTGTTGACGCCGGAGAGAGTGGCATCTTCTATCCCGTGTTGGACTTGGTGAACGGGTTGTCCCCCAGTTCTGTGGATGGTGACATTCTCGGCCATGATGGTGACTATCTCATCCCCATTTCTGATCTTGACACACTGATGGAGAGTGGCAGGTACCGCATTGGAACTGTGGATCCAAGGTCGGCCCAGGAGTAAGTTGAATGAAGCAGGGACATCAAGTACTTGGAATGGGACGGGCATGATCATGCTTTCAAATTCGATATCAACTTCTATCATTCCCATGACCGTACGGGCAGTGCTGTCGTACCCTCTAATGACTTGTGCGGAGAGTTGTAAATCAGAGTTTTTAAGCCCCAGTATGCCCATGACTCGGCTAGGCATTAAGTTGAGTGCAGAACCACCGTCTACTAGAACCCTTGAGATGGGTCTCCCCCTTGCCCTTACTTTGAGGTAGATGGCTTCATTGTGTTCGGACCCAAATGGCGGGAGGTCCATGTCAGTAAAAGTGATGACATTGCCGAAGTGAATGTCACCTATCATTGCTGTGAGGTCTTCAGGAGTCGTGTCGGGAGAGACTGATGTGTCATCCAAGTTCTTGATGACGAGGTCTCGGTGTTTCTTTGATGATGAAATAAGGTCCCAGATGGATATGTTGGCTTGCGTCTTCTTGAGTTGTGTTAACAAAGGATCTTTGGGTATGTCGCGTGTTTGCGATCTTTGAGAAGAGGTGTTGGTTGCTGCGGTATTGGGATGGATTGCGCTCGTTGTTACTCGGCCACTGCGAGTGAGCACGTTCACGGTCCCTTGTAGCTTCTTCTTCCTATTCTCTAAGACTTCCCTCATAATCTCATCATAAGTCACAACATAACAAGAATTATCAAGTTTATTCATATCATCGGAGCCCTCATTCACAATTGGGATCGAATGAGTGGTTCTTTCAAACTCTCCTACCTCTATTACATTGACACCACCCTCATTAGGGATTATGAATTTCTTCTTGTCTATGAGGTCTTGGATGGTGTTGCGGATGGAGAAGCAATCCTCGGTGAGGTGGCCGGTGCATTGATGGTAGTCACACCATTTGTGGTGAGCATGATTGGCACGGAGAGGTTGTGGTTGCTTGTACCCTTGAAGAGGGGTGATTTGTTCCTTGGCCTTTAGAGCTTCATAGGCCTCAGTGATGGTCATGCCGTTGAGAGGAGTGTAGACGTGGTCGTTTTGGAACCGTGGTGGGGGAACCTTCTTGTAATTCCCCTTGTCAGTAGTAACGGCATTGACAGAAGCCTCTTTGTTTGAACTAGAGGCGGCCTTGTATCGGTAAGTAGGAGTGGCCTTTTTAATCTCCTTGAGCAAGTCATCCATGCGTACCCCCGCCTCATACATTTGGGAGAAGTCGGAGTAGCAAGCCCCACTTAGGTGGGTGCGGAGATCAATCTTGAGACACTTGAGAAAGTTGTCCATTTGCTCTTTTGTGTTTGGCCTCTCAACAATTTCAGAGAGCTTGTCATTCCATCTCCTTGTGAAGTCAATGAAGGACTCGTTGTCTCTTTGAGTGGTGTTCTCGAGCTCTTTTCTTGTGGGCCGGTGAGTGGTGTTGCCTTGATATTGATTTTTGAAGGAAAGCATAGCGGCATCCCAATCAAGACGGACGGTGAGCGGGAGAGTTGCATACCAATCCTTTGCCGCCCCTCGAGAGTGAGAGGAAAGCATTGAGCCATAACTTTTGGGGAGACCTTCTTCGGAACCATAGCCCAAATGTAAGTCTCGATGTGAGCCATCGGGCATGAGTTTCCCTTAAACTTGCTAATGTCGGGCATCTTGAATTTGTCGGGGAGAGCGGCCATCGTGCTCATGAGGATGGATGACTGATAAAGGCTTGTGTTGGAGCCTTTTCCCATGTTGAGGCCGTCGAATTTCTGATCAATGTAGGCCATGATGGAATCGACCATTTTGGGGTCGCTGTTGTCGGTGCTTGGTTTCCCCACTTTTTTGGTGCGGGTGCTGACATATGGGCTTTCAAACAAACCCTCGTTCCACTCGGATTCCTCATTGTCATTAACCCCCTTGTTCTTGGAGAGCTTGAGGAGCTTGGCTTTCAGTTGGTCAACCTCGGCCTCGTGGGCCTCCCTTTGACTGTCGACATGAGCTTGCCACAAGGCTTCTTTGGTTTTATCCTCTTGGTTGAGGGTAGAGACTTGTTGTGGGAGTGTTTGAACCATGGCAGAAAGCTGTTCGAGAGTCATGGCATTGTTGGTGCTGGAGTCGCCGGCCATTGGTGATGTAGAAGTTGTTGGAGTGATCGGTTCACGGACAAGCCTGTTTGATGAATCCCTGTAGATGCGGAGAGTACCAATCGGACCTATAATTGGAGAAGTAGCCCTTGTCAGTCTCGGTTCACACTTTTGGTCCATGAAGAGGTTGAGAACACACAGTTGGGCACACGACTCGAACCACATAAGAAAAAAGACTCTTTTTTAAGTCGGAGGGAATGGGTCCCTTTTGGGGTTTCTAGAAGATAATGGAATCGTCATACTAGTATATAGACCATCTCGCGGTCCCAAATACTCATCGGATTCCATCGCGCTTGTGAATCCTACATGTGTCGGGATTAAACTAAATTAATGTAGTAAAGCATACATGCGGGGACGGATTTTTTATTTTCGTCCAAGATAACCACTTTTGGGGACGGATTTTTATTGCGTCCGTTTCAACAAGTTGGCATGTATGATTTGAAAACATTAGTTTAGGGAAATCTCGGTACATGGAAACCGACTTGAGTCACGGAGTGTTAGACCCTAGACTAGAATTGTGTGGTTTGTGCTCGGCTTGAATATGAGGCTTAAAGGTCACCCCCGGCATGTAGTCATGAACTACGCCACGAGCTGAGGTTTACCGCTTCGAAAGAGCCAAGGTCGAGTGGAGCTTGAAACTTTCTAGGACGGGCCTCGACGGGTTTGGGGTTGGACTTGTGGTACTCGATAGTGAGCAGTTGATAAGAATTGTGCGCGTAGTGTGAGGTCCATCACGTGACAAAAAATTTTTTTTTTTTTTTTTTTGAAAAGAAAAGATAAAAAAAACACATAAGCACGTAAATTACAACTCTCGAATCACCCGTGTGACCGGTAAATAAAACATAAAATTAAACAGTCCAAGGGTTCAATTCTGTCCTGATGCAGGCAACTGTGCCCACACCCCACTATTCTGTTCAGTCAGTGAAACCTGTTCTTGCCTTGGAAATTGACCCAGAAGCGCGCGCCTCTGGCTAGTGTTGTGGGATGCGCGCGCCTGGCGCATTGTACCTGGGAGGCACCCGCTTCTGGGCTCACCTGTCAGATTATCAGAAACTTATGGACTCAGGGGATTGCCCTGGTCCTGATTGTGTGATGAAACCCCTGCAATGTTTGTCAGCACGAAATAGTAGGAAGAATAGGAAGAACACATGGAAGGCGGGCGATTCTGGAATTTGATGCGGGACGCGCGCCCTTTGGACCATGAAGGTCCGAGGCGCGCGCTTCCCATGTCAATTTCCAGAATGCCCAGAAAAGTGAATTATGAACAGAAACACAAGTTTAACCCTCAAGCTTCCCCAGCGGAGTCGCCACTGTAGATACCCCGGGGGGACACCACGGCTTGGCTCTAGAGCGCGTGAGTTACCTAGGATGTCTAATTGATTTTAGAGTCACCATCCACGTTTTTGAGGAACGTAAGAAAACCTAATGTTTATGAGCCTAAGTTTGATTTACGAAAACAGAGATTCTTTGGGATGAGGGGTTCGGGGGTTAGGTTACGAAATGGGAAGTACTTAAACACCCATTTTTCCCGAGCAAAGTCGGTCTTGTTTGTTCATAATTCACTTTTAAAGATAAATGTGTTCTTCCTATTAAAATGATGATAAAAAGGGGTTTTAGAGTTAAAAGGTAGGGAGATGACTCCTAGGCCAATTCAATGTAGTGAAAGGACCATTGGTGTCATGTCCCAAATGGTTTTGGGTGATTGCACATTTGATTGAAGAAGAAGAAGAAGAAGAAGAAGATAAGTGCTTAAGGCATTTACCTATAGTATCCTTCAAAAGAGAACCTCTTGTAAAGCCTTGAAGAAGAGGTTGAGTACTTTTGTTGAAGAAATCCCAAAGGAAAGGTCTAGGCAAAGAGTGAGTAAAAAGTCTAAAGTGATGAATTTCCAGGTCCTCTCCTCCTCCAATGATGGATTGGAGGGGTTTTTATAGTTGAAAAGTGACTGTTTTTGGAGCCAAAGTCTCCAAGAAATCTGTCCCGGGCAAAATCATGTATAATGAGCAAGGGAGAGATTCTTGGGCAGAATCTGTAACTGACACGCCCCAGAAGCGCGCGCATCCTACCTAGGCGGCGGAAGGCGCGCGCGTCTGGCCTCAAGGGACGGAGGCGCGCGACTCTGAGAAGCAATTTTTGACAGAATGGACTAGAAAGTTAGAACTGTTATTCAGTTTATTCCCGGGACTTAACGGAGTCCGTCTGGAACTTAACCAAAGTAACAGAAACTAACAGAAAACACTTAGAAGAGGGAGAAACACAAAACCAAGTGTGCAATCGGGGTGAGCGGTCCGAGGCGGGGTGTCTACAACTACAAGAGTATAGAACTAACTCCAAAAGTAGTGGACTAGCTCTTCATGAACCATGTAATTATGTGCTCACCAAATACAAGTAAACGCACGCAATAATTGCGAATACAAATCAGTATAACAATGGCACGTAATATGTCCACGTAACACAATCAAGCCAAATTAGAGTCTATTAATAACAGACCCCAACCAAGTAGTAGGGTATGTCATACTATATCACTTTGTCATATGAAATATTTACACGCACATATTCATATAATCTTTAACACACTAATGTGTCTATCACGATACCCTTACTTACAAGTAGAGCCCAACATCTTAGACTCTAAGCACGTAGTCGAATAGGTGGTATTGTATCTAGTCCCAATCATACCTAGCGTATATGTATCGTTAATAATCGAATACATTTTCCAACATATATTGTGTTCTATAATCATTGTTTTATAAATTATCTTCATATTACACTAGTCCCTCATTCTTTAGGAACTCAACACAAGAACAAGATATCTTCTTTATACTTTATATACTTCATTGAGTATATGCACGATTAAAACTAGTTACTAGCACATTAGTGCTTATTCATAGCACTTTCAATACACACATATTATATTCAAGTATTTAGTAGAGTTGATCATTCTCTATTTAGTTCCACATTCTAACTCTTTGGTTATTAATACCAAGTATCAAGTAATCAACAAGCCACATTCTATCAAGTAATTATGTGCAAGATTTGCACATACACATCAAGGATAGTTCTAACACATTAGTGCTTGTTCATAGCACTTTCAAGTTCATTACCATATACATGTATTGGTTTCAAGTCATGTACAAGATTTTATCATCTTACATTCAAGTTCTCAATCCAATTCTTTGGGATGTTTAGGCTCAAGACATCTTCTTTATACTTTATATACTTCATTGAGTATATGCACGATTAAAACTAGTTACTAGAACATTAGTGCTTATTCATAGCACTTTCAATACACACATATTAGATTCAAGTATTTAGTAGAGTTGATCATTTTCCTATTATTATTTGAGTAATTGTGTGCATTACATTTACTTACATTTCATTATTACTTGTCAAGTATGTGTTAGTTATTTTAATCTAGTAATGTGTCTAGCATTGTTAGGGTGTTCTTAATTAAGTTAGAATCTAAGGGAGCCTTAGTGTAAATATTAGTTCAAGGGTCATTTTGTTTATAATCATTGTTGAGGGGCTAGTATAGCTTTTGTTGGGGTAGTGGGTGGAAAATCCTAGCCCTTTGTGTCCAAAAACCTCACTTTCCCCTTCTTCCTTGTTGTTCTTGGTGAGCTTGAGAGTTAGAGGGAGAGTCTCCATTTTGTTCCCCAAATCCATCACCATTTCTTACCCAAATCAAGAGGGAAATTCAATTAGTTTTTCCTTGTGAAGAGTAGATCAAGAATAGCCAAGTCAAGATTCTTCATCTTCAATTTCTAGCTTGGAAGAGGTAAGTTACTACCCCTTTTTCCGTTTAGGTTGTTCATGCCATTCTTGATGAAATTCTTGGTGTTTCATGTTGTTTGTGATGGGTTGTAACTACTTGGTAGTATGGTATTGTTTGGTAAGGAAAAATGTGGTGGAATTCATCTTGGTATTGCTGGGTTTCTTTTCATGCTAGAAATGGTTGTACCTTAGGCTTTGGGGTGTTAGAACTTGTCCAAACCCAGAATTTCTGCAGAAAAAGGGCCAACCTGACTAGGAAGCGCGCGCACCCCTTTTTAGAGGGCGTGCGCACCCTTATTACACCAAATGGATCAAAACAAACTGATGGAAGGAGGCGCACGCACCCTTTTTAAGGAGGCGCGCGCACTCTTTTGGTGAGGGCGTGCGCACCCTTGCTCTTTCTGAAACTCTTTTCTTTCTTTTAATCCCCGATTAGTCCTTAGCTGGTATTTCTTCAAATCTCTCTCTAGTCCTTGTCTCGTTGTGACCTCTCAAACTTCTCCGCTTCTCGATAGTAATTGCCTCGGTATTTATTAACGCTTGGAATAGATATGAACCGTTAGTCTTGCAGGATTAAGTCCAAGGTGTGAACGATTGTATTTGGTATGGATAGGTAACCTTCTTGGCATTTGATGTGGTTTCATCTTTGTAATGTGATTGTGGGATTCCCTACTTCGAAATCCTTTTGTTTGATTAATTATTGCACAATGTTGTGGAACTCTTTATGAGAATTTTATCATCTTTATGACGTGTTTGGCATGATTCCCTCTTGTGGAATTATGTACAGTTTGTGCAATAGTTTAGAAAAGTCCAGCTGGTATGTTGTGTCGGGCAGTGTTAGGGATTATAATGGCACACGAGTCAAGTTCATTATAATGTCTCACTGGTCTCTGTTACCCACTATTTGGAAATAGTTGGGTCGGTCTTTTCCCATTGTGGAATTGTAGCCTTGTTTTGGGTTACGACTTTGTGTCATATTCTCCCCGTTGTTGTTCTTGTTGCTGTTTGGTTACGGAACCCCTGCTTCAAATATTGAAGATGATTGTTGTTGCGGTTGTTGAAGCTTCAGAGATTATATCCTTACGGAAAACCTTGACTCAGTATCCTTTATAATGTGTTTAATTCCGCTGCGTGACTATGTGTTGGTTATGGATTTTGAGTGTTCTATTATAATTTTTGACATGCCATGTAGTTGCATTAGTAACTTACTGAGATTTTATCTCACCCCGTTCCCTTTTTAATTGTTTTCCTTAGGTCAGGGTGAGCCAGGAAATAGGGCACTCTGAGCACGGAAAGGACGACTTGGTGAGTTGTTATCGGCAGGAGTTATGTCAGTAGGCATTATGTAAATGTGTTACTATGGGTAGTGTTCCCAAGACTTAATGTTTTGTGTAGGTGTTGCAAAAGTTTGTAAATATTTCAATCGTGGTATTCCCAGTTATGTGTTGGAATCTAGTATTATGTGTAGACAAAAGTATGTTCTTATTGTAATATAAAGCTTCCGTAAATTGTTTTAAGTTGTGTAATTGTAGTCGTCCGCTCGTGACCCGGACGTGGGACCAAGTAGGACCACGTGTTGGGGTCGCGACAGTTGGTATCAGAGCTATGGTTGCTCCGAGCCTAGGTTTATAGATGGTCTAGAACGACTAAGTAACCTGGGTGGGTAGTTGAGTTCGGAGTGAGTAACATTAGTTGATGTATGCAGGTACATAGTAAAAATGGTTCGAACGGATGGTGATGAGCAGGGTGGTCATGCCAAGCAAATAAATATTAGAGAAGAAGCCTATGCGATGTTTCAAGGGATGTTTGAGGCTGCTATGAAAGCAATGAATGACAATAACAATCGTCGGGAGATACCAATAGCACCAAGAGCGGGATTAGAACAATTTCTGAAGATGAAACCTATAGATTACGAGGGAGAACCTGATGTTACAAAAGCTGAGAGGTGGATAGATGCAATGGAGAAAATATTTGAAGTGTTAGGAAGCACGGATGATGAAAAGGTTCGATTTTCTGCTTATAAAATGGTTGGAGCAGCGGAGCATTGGTGGAAGGGACTAAAAGCTAGTTGGGATGAGGCACAG
This sequence comes from Campanula takesimana, assembly GCA_026119855.1. Taxonomy (NCBI): domain Eukaryota; kingdom Viridiplantae; phylum Streptophyta; class Magnoliopsida; order Asterales; family Campanulaceae; genus Campanula; species Campanula takesimana. The sequence continues at coordinate 283,284 of JAOWBW010001139.1, read as the reverse complement.
GTGGCTTATACTTGGGAAAATTTTATGAGGAAATTCAGAGAGCATTTCATCCCGAAGGTGGACCAAGATAAGAAGGAAGTTGCATTCCTAAATCTGGAACATGATATGATGACGGTGGCCCAATATGTAGCCAAATTCACGGAATTAGCTAGGCATTACACTTATTTGGTGGCTACGGAAGAGAGGAAGATTTTGAGATTTGTAAAGGGTTTAAAGACTGTTATTCGAACTCAATTGGTGGCTCAGAAATTTTTAGATTTTCAGGATGCCGTAGATCGTGCTTATAGAGTGGAACACGACATAGTTGAACATAAGAGGAAAACCGAGGGGACAAGTGTTGGGAAGCAAGTGGCTCAAGGAAGATCGCAGCCTCAGGGAGGTAATAATCGTGGTGGTCAAGGCATGTCATTTCAATTCAGGGGACAGTCCCAGGGACAACCAAACTTCAGAAATCAAGGTAATAATTCGGGAGGTCAAAGTAAGAAGATTTGTAATTTCTGTCAGAAGGAAGGGAATAGTGAAGAGAGATGTTGGAAAAGACAAGGAAAATGTATGAACTGTGGGCAACTCGGTCATTATCAGAGGGATTGCACTAGGGGAAAGAACCAACCAACAGGGAGTGGTACCGGGACATCACAGGGCCAGAAAAGAGATGCTGCGAGGAAACCGAAGGTGCAAGGAAGGGTATTCTCTCTTAATCAGCAGCAGGTCACCGATGCTTCTACAGTTATTGGAGGTACACTTTTGGTATCTAATTTGAGGGCATGTATACTTATAGATCCTGGGTCTTCGCATTCTTACATTTCTAGGCACTTTGCTTCTCAGTTACATTTACCTACCGAGTCTTTGTCTTATGTGCTAGAAGTGTCTACTCCTATGGGAAATTGTTTAATAACTGATATGGTGTTGAATGCTTGTGATGTGTATATATGTGATCATGTGTTACCTGCCGACTTAGTCATTCTTCCATTGCATGATTTTGATGTCATTTTGGGTATGGACTGGTTGAGTAGGTATTATGCCTCTGTGGATTGTCATAGGGAAGTTGTCAAATTTTTTGTTCCTGGTATAACCGAGTTTACTTTTGAGACCGTTCCCTGGGGTCGGGGTATTCGAGTTATTTCTTATTTGAAGGCTAGAAAGTTGCTGTCAAAGGGTTGTGCGGGGTATTTAGATAGTGTCTTGGATACCACTAAAAACTTGCCTGAGTTGAATGATGTGCCTGTTGTCACGACCGAAATCTAGGCTCTATTTTATTAGTAATTAAATGATTATTATTTATTTATTTGCTTATTTATATATTTAAATATTTATGCGTGCAAATTATGTGTTATAATATTTATGCTTAAGCATTTTATTTGGGTCTTAATTGTTAGTAGGGAGTGTAGCATTTGTATTAGTAGTGTAGTGGAGGGGGCTTAAGTGTAATCTTTTAAATCATTCCCTACTCCCTCCCTACTCCTTCCCTCACCTCCCCCATCCTCATACACTCCACCTCTCTCTCTCCCTGGAAACTCTCTCTCTCTCTCTAGCACTGGTAAGCTTTTTCTTCTCCTTCCTTCTCTCTTCTTTTTCTTCATCTTCCTCTTGTTATTTCTCATTTCTTAAAACGTGAACCTTGTTTAGATCGTCGATAGGATCGTAGGAAGCCAAAAAGAATTGAAATCCATCAACTTTGAGATTTATCAAGTAAGTTACTTTTCCCCCATTTTGATGCTAAAATGTTCATATCATGTTTATATGATGTTTGACGTGTTATATTTGAAGTATGATTGAGTTTGGAATTTATTGGGAATTTATTTTAGTTTTGATAAAAAATGGTGAAATCTAGAATGTGGGGATTTGATTCTTGATTTTGGTTGTTAAATGTTGTTGTATGAGTCTTTTTAGACTTATAAGTTGTTTTGGTACATTAGTAAGCTAGTTAGAAGGTTAGATTTTGGTTGAAATGTGTTTTGGTATGAAAATGGAAGAACCCATGTTGTTCTTCCCGATTTCTGGCAATTCGGAAGATTGGGCGGCCACACAAAATAGTCTGGGCGACCGCACATCTATCTGAAAGCTTTTGTTCTTGTTTTGAGGGATTTTGGGCGACCGCACAGTCCATTTTGGGCGGCCGCACAGAAACCCTGAAAGTTTACATTTGTTAATCTTGTGTGATTGAAGAATGCGTGTTGATCCAAATCTTGGGTGTCCTTCTAGTTGACCTTAGTGAACGTTGTAGTAGACACTAGTGATAGAATTGGGTCCTTTGTGATTACGTTTGTGTTGGAAATTTATTAAGTGTTAATTGAGATTGTTGGAACACTTTATTGATTGGATTTGATTCTTTTGTGAATAAAAACGATATGGAATTTGATTTATGTATCATTTTGGGAATGTGGTTCATCTTTGATGCGCGGTTTGTATTGGTTTACCTTTGTGGTAATTTATTTGGATTGGTTCCCTACTTTGGAACCTTAAGTTGTTTATTCATGCTAAATTATTATTACTTAGCATTTATTTGGAAGCCCAGCTGGCATATTTGTTGCATTGGGCGATGGGAAAGATTATAATGGCAAAGCCAAGTCCATTATAATCTTGACCATTGTTTTGCCCCCTTCTTTACCCTTTTCCAGATTGGCCTTGGAAAAGTCAAGTTAGCGTTCCTCTGTGAATGTATCTAGCTACCGGGCATGACTTTGTGTCATGGTCCTTATCCTTTGTGACACTTTTATGGTTATTGGTTCCGGTACCGGGGTTTTCTCTTCGGCTTTCATGCTATTATTGTTGGTATTGGTGCCCTAGGCACGTTTAATAAACGTTGTAATTGTTATCATTTATTTCATATCAATAAAAGAGATGTTTTGATTATTATTGTTGTTCATGTTTACTTATAATAATCCCTGTCCCTAGTACTTGTTAAAGCACTAGTATAAAGGCTAAATGATCATGAGATGATCATGTTAGATTTATGGGTACTTGTTTGGAACAAGGTACTGGACATGACCCGCTGTATGAGATTTATGTCATGGTCTATGTCGTACATATATCTCATATTAGTTATGTCATTTGAATCCTTAGACATGAAGTTATTATAGTCTTCCACTCGATGAACATTGTGTTTGACATATTCAAACGCTACCTTAACACGGTAGTTATAAAGGGTATGATTGGCACAATCGGATTCCCGTTGGGAAGAATAATAAGCTAAATGGATTTGTCCCTCCGCGGAGAGATGTCAAGCTTGGGCCCCTCGAAGGAATGATGTTGATGAAATGTTCGGCCGGACTCAAATGGATTGGTTGGATCAATAGCATTTGAATTATCAACATATTCGGAATCGAGAAAGTGTTGCACAAAACAAGTTGACTGTTTGACCATGACTTGTGTTCAATGACATCGTGGACAAAGGGATTATGACATATTCTAAAGGAATGCGAACTTGTATCTAGTTATACTATTTGGGTAGGTATGACGGTTTGCTAGAACCTAATCATATCTTATGGAATCATGTTTGAGCCCATTGCCAACTTAGTATAATCCTAGAGGGTCACACACAATAGAACGAATCTTAAATAAAAGGACTATATTGGCATTTAGGGTCGGAGGACTTCCAAGGAATTTCTGGAAAGATCTGGGCCTCCTGGTCAACCAAGCGGGCGCTTGGGTTGCACCAGGCGGGCGCCTGTTCAAGCCAAAAATGAACTGGAGTTTCTGCCCAAACAGGCGGGCGCCTGGGTGGTACCGGGCGGGCGCCTGGTGCTCCCGATTGGGAATTTCCTAATTCGATTTAGGAAGGTTTTTGGCACAAGATTCCTATTTGGAATAGGTCTTAATTGTGTATAAAAACCCCAATTCGGCCAGACCATATTGACAAGTGCTTTTGTGAGTCTCAAAGTGTTTGAGAGAGAATTTATTTTGTTCTAAGATATCCTTGATTGAGGAACAAAATAATTCACAAATAAATTCCATATAGTTCTTTATTATATTGTGAAAGTGTGTTTCATAATATTGGTCTAGCAACCAAGATCAAAGAAGTTCCTTTGATATTCGTTCGAAGTGTGGATACCGCTAGAGGGTGAAAATCATCATCTTCAAAGTTCGTGTTCAAGCTTTGTGATCGTGATCAAGTCTTCAAATCTCCACCAAAGACCAAGAGAAAATTCATAGCCATCAAGGGTTAGTTATTCCTCTATTCATCTTGTTGTATTTGATTTAATCATATGAACGGATCCATGGCTTTGGGTTTCTTAAAATTTTAATTGCTATATTCCGCTGCGCATGTTACTCGGAAACCCAACAGTGGTATCAGAGCCCCGTTCATGTTGATTAATTCAATACTTGGATCATGTTGTGTGTATATAAATTGTTTATGTGCCAAGCATGATATGAATATTGGATTATATGATGTTTATGTGTTTTGTGATTTTATGTGGTTTATTGTTTTGCAACTTTAATCGCACGATTCAATCGCAATAAAAATTATGGTGGATTCTGAATTATTTCGATTATTGATTTTTGATTGGATCAAAGTTTTAATAATCGAGGAAAAATAATTTTGAGACAAAATTTTCGAACTTTAAAATTCTATACTATTCTGGCCATTCAAGCGGGCGCCTGGTCCTTTGCAGGCGGGCGCTCGGTGGTCAAAATTTGTTCTGATTTTGGTTAAAATCTGAATATGGAATTTTCGATAAATCCAACAAAACCAGTAACAAGACCACTTCAGACTTGCTGATCTGGAATGAGTTTTGGGTAGTTGGTTTGTGTGTGGATTTTGGGGTTTGATTTTCCTATTTGTTTTAGTCTTGTGATTCCTAGATTGGTTCAAGTTTTGGATGGCTAATCTGCGTTCATCGAGATTGTGTTTCCCAAAATTGATCGCAATCAAAGTTTCAAAGACAAAACGAAGTTAGAATTATGAAGAATTCATAATTGCTAAAATTGAGAAAACAAAGTTCTTGATTCAATGATTGGAGATCCATGTGGAATTGTGAATGCAATTGGCCTACGTTCATCGAGACCATCTATTGCTTAGTTTCGGCCACATGGACTACTTTCTTGGTTTCTTGAATTAGTGCGGGATTGTGGTTGCCTAATGCTTAGTTCGACCGCACTTCTTGTTGTCTTGATTTGGAGATAATAACCAAAGTTGAAATAGTCTCATCCTCATAATTATAGAGAAACTAATGACACATAAATATTATGCTTAAATTAATGGGATTAATTTAGAGGCTAAACTTGATATATAACATGTTTATATTATGTGCTCATAAATGTGTTATATGTTATATGTGATGAACCTTCAAAGAAAATTTTAAGTCCTTTTGCCATGCCATGATTAAAACACTTGTTTATACATGAGTGATTTTATGTGGGCTCGCCAAAGCGAGGTGCATTGATTTTATTCATGTTTGAGCAAGATGAGTGAATAAGAGTTTCCTATGCGTTTAAAATGGTTGGACTTAATTAAGCGTCAAAACAGTTTTGGGCTTAAGGCAAAGATGAGATTTAACATGCTTTTGAAATTGGATTTCTTAAAGAATCTCATGAAAAGAAATGAGAGTCATATGAGATATGATTGACAAGAGTTGTCTACCTAATTGATTTAATTTTGAGCGGTGCGCCAAAGCGTACTCAAAATTAGATTAAAGTGGGATCTCAACCCAATTAAATTATATTATACATTGGATGTATAAGAAGGTTATATAATTTAGTGGGAGTATTTTGTTTAAAATACATTATTTATCTCTTTAATGAAAATCGGTACTTATTAAATTTTGGAAATTTTTGCATATTTGTAGATAATGACTAATAACACTCAATCAATGTCGTTGCGATCGATCCTTGAGAAGGATAAGCTCGAAAAGAATGGTACAAACTTTATGGATTGGATCCGAAGCATAAGAATTGTTCTTAGGCAAGAAGATAAGTTGTACATTCTCGATGGGCATCTCCCCGCTGAACCACCGCCTACTGCCCCTAGGGTAGAAAGAGACAATTACAAGAAGCATCGTAATGATTCTAGAGATGTAAGTTGTCTCATGCTTGCTGCTATGTGTTCAAAACTCCAACAAAGTATGGAACATTTGGAAGCCTATGAGATAGGCGTGGAGTTGAGAACCATGTTTCAAGAGCAAGCTAGGCAAGAGAGGTACAAGACCATTGTTGCATTCACTACTAGCAAAATGAATGAAGGGCAACAAGTGAGTCCTCACTTTCTTAAAATGAAAGGTTATGTAGAGCACCTTGAGAAACTTGGCTATCCAATCCCATTGGAGCTAGCCACGGATCTCATTCTTAATTCATTTCCTAAAAGTTATAATCAGTTTGTGATGAATTATAACATGCATGGAATGGATAAGAATCTCTCTGAGTTGCATGGGATGCTCAAAACTGCAGAGATGAAAATTGTGGAGAAAGGTTCTCCCGTGCTCTTGGTTCATGATGGGAAGAAGGCTAGTGCCAAAGGAAAGGGTAAGGCAAAAGTTGTCAAACCCAAGATAAGCAAGGCAAAGGTTGCCAAGGCTTCTGAGGCAAAACCTGATTCACAAAAGGATGCAATCTGTTTCCATTGTCAAGAAATTGGTCATTGGAAACGTAATTGCAAGGCTTTCTTGGAGGAGCAAAAGAAGAAGAAGAGCAGCAAGGCTGCGTCGACTTCAGGTATCTATATGATAGATATTCTCCTTTCTACCACTGATTCTTGGGTATTGGATACCGGATGTGGTTCTCACATTTGTCTAAATGTGCAGGGACTAAAGAATAGGAGACTGCTTAAAGAAGGTGAAGTAGATCTACGTGTGGGGAATGGAGCAAGAGTTGCTGCATTAGCCGTAGGGACTTATGAAGTCACTTTACCTTCCGGATTAATTCTTGTTTTGAACAATTGTTATTATGTTCCGGATTTAAGCAGAAATATTATTTCAATTTCTTGTTTGGATAATGAAGGTTTTAAGTTTCTTATTGAGAATAAGAAATTTTCTATTTATTTAAATGATGTGCTTTATGGTATTGCTAATTCATTTAATGGCCTTTATATCTTGGATGTCAAGAATGAAAATAATGTCTATCATGTAAATAAGAAATCTAAACCTAATGATGTAAATCATACTTATTTGTGGCATTGCCGTCTTGGTCATATTAATGAGAAGCGTATCTCAAAACTCCATGGGGACGGACTTTTGGGTTCATGTGACTTAGAGTCATATGATACTTGTGAGTCGTGTCTTCTTGGAAAAATGACTAAGACACCTTTTACCAAGTTGGGTGAAAGGGCAAGTGACTTATTGGGGTTGATACATTCCGATGTATGCGGACCATTAAGTAGCAATGCTAGGGGAGGATTTCAATACTTCATAACTTTCACTGATGATTATAGTAGATTTGGGTATGTTTACCTAATGAAACATAAAAGTGAAGCATTTGAGATATTTAGAATATTTCAAAATGAAGTAGAAAAACAACTTGGCAAAAGTATAAAAGCACTTCGATCAGATCGAGGTGGAGAATACTTAAGTCAAGAATTTGATGATCATCTAAAGAATTGTGGAATAGTTTCACAATTGACTCCACCGGGAACACCACAATGGAATGGTGTGTCCGAGAGGAGGAATCGGACTTTGTTAGACATGGTTCGATCAATGATGAGTCAAGTTGATCTTCGAATATCCTTTTGGGGTTACGCTCTAGAAACCGCTGCTTTCACACTAAATCGTGTTCCAACTAAATCGGTTCAAAAGACTCCATGTGAGATATGGAGCGGAAAGAAGCCTTGTCTATCTTTCATGAAGATTTGGGGTTGTGAAGTTTTTGTCAAAAGACTTATCTCAGACAAACTTGCACACAAATCTGATAAATGTATTTTCGTGGGATATCCTAAGGAAACTAAAGGATATTACTTTTACAACCGAGAAGACAACAAAGTGTTTGTTGCCCGAACTGGTGTCTTTCTAGAGAAAGAATTTCTCTCCAAAGAAGTCAGTGGGAGTAAAATAAATCTTGAAGAAGTTCGAGACCCAGAAAATAACATTGAACCAATAGTGGAGCAAGAACAAGAACCACAAGGAGTTGTGGAACCTGTTCAAAGTACACAAGCAACTCGCAGATCTAGTAGGTTACGATCTGAGCCCGAGAGATATGGATTTCTCGTAACGGATAGTAATGAGGTAGAAATCATTGAGAATGATGAACCGTCAACCTACCAAGAGGCGATGTCTTCTCCTGATTCGGACAAGTGGCTTGGAGCCATGGAATCCGAATTGCAATCCATGCAAGACAATCAAGTTTGGAATTTGATTGATGCGCCCGAAGGTGTAAAAACCATAGGATGCAAATGGGTCTTCAAGAAGAAGACTGACATGGATGGGAAGGTGCATACTTACAAAGCTAGGCTTGTAGCGAAAGGTTATAGGCAAGTTCATGGTATTGACTATGATGAGACCTTTTCACCCGTAGCAATGATCAAGTCTATAAGAATTTTGCTTGCCATTGCCGCATATCATGACTATGAAATATGGCAGATGGACGTCAAAACCGCTTTCCTGAATGGAAAACTTCAAGAGGATGTGTATATGACACAACCAGAAGGTTTTGAACAAGATTCTAAGGTATGCAAATTGCAAAGATCCATCTATGGATTAAAGCAAGCTTCTAGGAGTTGGAATCTTCGTTTTGATGAATCGGTCAAAGAGTTTGGTTTCATCAAGAACGAAGATGAGCCTTGTGTATACAAGAAGATTAGTGGGAGCATAGTGCTATTCCTTGTTTTATACGTGGATGACATAATACTCATTGGAAACGACATTCCTACACTTCAGTCTGTGAAGACTTGGTTAGGAAAGTGCTTCGCAATGAAAGATATGGGTGAAGCCGCATATATTCTTGGCATTAAGATCTATAGAGATAGATCAAGGAGGCTACTTGGTTTAAGCCAAAGTACATACATTGACAAGGTCATTAGAAGATTCCGTATGGAAAATTCTAAGAGAGGAACCTTGCCCGTGTTACATGGAGTTTCTCTAAGCAAGACTCAATGTCCTAAGACAAAAGATGAGCGTGAGAAAATGAATGATGTTCCATATGCTTCGGCAATTGGGTCCATCATGTATGCCATGATTTGTACTAGGCCGGATGTATCTTATGCTTTGAGCATGACAAGTAGATATCAATCCGACCCTGGCGAAAATCACTGGATAGCCGTAAAAGCGATTCTTAAGTACTTGAGAAGAACTAAAGACTCGTTTTTAGTCTATGGAGGAATGGAAGATGATCTCGTTGTAAATGCTTACACGGATGCAAGCTTCCAAACCGACAAAGATGATAGCCGATCGCAATCGGGTTTTGTGTTTATGTTAAATGGTGGAGCTGTAAGCTGGAAGAGTTCCAAGCAAAGTACAACCGCTGATTCTACAACAGAAGCTGAGTATATTGCTGCATCGGATGCTGCAAAGGAAGCTGTTTGGATTAAGAAGTTCATAACTGAACTTGAAGTGGTTCCTAGCATTGCTAATCCAATAGACCTTTATTGCGATAATAATGGTGCTATTGCTCAAGCAAAGGAACCAAGAGCACATCAAAAATCCAAACACATACTTAGGCGTTTTCATATCATTCGAGAGATCGTTGATAGGGGAGACGTAAATATATGCAGAGTACCTACTGATGACAATGTTGCGGACCCGCTAACAAAGGGACTTCCACAAGCTAAACATGATGGTCATGTTAGGTCCATGGGTATTAGATACATGGGAGATTGGGCCTAGGGCAAGTGGGAGATTGTTGGTATTGGTGCCCTAGGCACGTTTAATAAACGTTGTAATTGTTATCATTTATTTCATATCAATAAAAGAGATGTTTTGATTATTATTGTTGTTCATGTTTACTTATAATAATCCCTGTCCCTAGTACTTGTTAAAGCACTAGTATAAAGGCTAAATGATCATGAGATGATCATGTTAGATTTATGGGTACTTGTTTGGAACAAGGTACTGGACATGACCCGCTGTATGAGATTTATGTCATGGTCTATGTCGTACATATATCTCATATTAGTTATGTCATTTGAATCCTTAGACATGAAGTTATTATAGTCTTCCACTCGATGAACATTGTGTTTGACATATTCAAACGCTACCTTAACACGGTAGTTATAAAGGGTATGATTGGCACAATCGGATTCCCGTTGGGAAGAATAATAAGCTAAATGGATTTGTCCCTCCGCGGAGAGATGTCAAGCTTGGGCCCCTCGAAGGAATGATGTTGATGAAATGTTCGGCCGGACTCAAATGGATTGGTTGGATCAATAGCATTTGAATTATCAACATATTCGGAATCGAGAAAGTGTTGAACAAAACAAGTTGACTGTTTGACCATGACTTGTGTTCAATGACATTGTGGACAAAGGGATTATGACATATTCTAAAGGAATGCGAACTTGTATCTAGTTATACTATTTGGGTAGGTATGACGGTTTGCTAGAACCTAATCATATCTTATGGAATCATGTTTGAGCCCATTGCCAACTTAGTATATAATCCTAGAGGGTCACACACAATAGAACGAATCTTAAATAAAAAGACTATATTGGCATTTAGGGTCGGAGGACTTCCAAGGAATTTCTGGAAAGATCTGGGCCTCCTGGTCAACCAAGCGGGCGCTTGGGTTGCACCAGGCGGGCGCCTGTTCAAGCCAAAAATGAACTGGAGTTTCTGCCCAAACAGGCGGGCGCCTGGGTGGTACCGGGCGGGCGCCTGGTGCTCCCGATTGGGAATTTCCTAATTCGATTTAGGAAGGTTTTTGGCACAAGATTTCTATTTGGAATAGGTCTTAATTGTGTATAAAAACCCCAATTCGGCCAGACCATATTGACAAGTGCTTTTGTGAGTCTCAAAGTGTTTGAGAGAGAATTTATTTTGTTCTAAGATATCCTTGATTGAGGAACAAAATAATTCACAAATAAATTCCATATAGTTCTTTATTATATTGTGAAAGTGTGTTTCATAATATTGGTCTAGCAACCAAGATCAAAGAAGTTCCTTTGATATTCGTTCGAAGTGTGGATACCGCTAGAGGGTGAAAATCATCATCTTCAAAGTTCGTGTTCAAGCTTTGTGATCGTGATCAAGTCTTCAAATCTCCACCAAAGACCAAGAGAAAATTCATAGCCATCAAGGGTTAGTTATTCCTCTATTCATCTTGTTGTATTTGATTTAATCATATGAACGGATCCATGGCTTTGGGTTTCTTAAAATTTTAATTGCTATTATGAAGATGATGATTTGTTAATTATTGAAGCTGCGCAGCGATCCTTTATTTGGATGTTCCGGTTTGGAAAACCTTGGCTATATCCTTTGTTATGTGTTTATTTCCGCTGCTATCTGTTATGTGATAAATGCTATGTGCTATGTGATATTTATTATTGCTTATCGCTTCGTGCATCATAGCATGTCATGTAGTTGCATTAGTAACTTATTGAGATTTATCTCACCCCCTTTCTTTTTATCTTTGTTTTTCCTTAACCCCCCCAGGTGCTAAGGATTAGTCTCGCTGATCACGAGAAGAGGACGTCGAGTGTGGATACATTCTTTTGGGGAAGGTTGTCATAGGTTGGTTTACATTATGTAAATGTGTAACCATTTTGGGATAGTTGTACCAAACAATGACGTCACTAAGAATCGTATGTTTGTATTTTGTTGGGCATAAACTTGTGGAAGTTTATGATAGTTGTATTTGGTTTTTATCAAACTTGGTTTTGTAAAACTTTGGATCATTACCTTTTGGTATCAAATGGAATTTTTAACTTTGGTATTTCACAGTTTTTGTTTTAGAGTCGACGTCCAGATCGCGGTCTCGGGCCCGCGGGGTCCGGGGTCGCGACTGTTGGTATCAGAGCTATGGCATTAGCTCTAAGTATAAGTCTAGGTGGATTAGTATGACCTGGTGGGTAGTAGTGTGCGGAGTGATTAACGGTTGATGTTTTATGCAGGTAATTGTTCTCAATGTCTAGAAGAAGAAACAGAGGAGGTACTAGTGGGGCACCGAATCAGAATGATACAAGGGAAGAAGCCCGTGCCATGTTTCAAGGCATGTTCGAGGCGGCCATGAAGGCCATACATGATCAAGGTCCGAGGGTAGAACAAGCACCACCCCGCTATGGATTGGAGCAATTTCTCAAACTGAAACCGGTTGAATTCAATGGGGAGCCCGATGTAAGGAAAGCTGAATTGTGGATTGAATCGATGGAGAAGATTTATGAGGTATTTGGGTGTTCGGATGAGGAAAAGGTCCGGTTCGCGGCTTATAAACTTGTGGGAGCCGCAGAGCATTGGTGGAGAGGTGTTAAAGCTACTTGGGATGATACTCACACGGTGTATGCGTGGGAGTTGTTTGTGCGCAAATTCAAGGAGCATTTCATTCCGGTTGTTGATCAAAACCGAAAGGAGATTGAGCTACTCAACCTGGAGCAAGGTGTGTTGTCTATAGCACAATACTCGGCGAAGTTCATAGAATTAGCCCGGTATTGCGACTATTTGGTGAGGACCGAGGAACAAAAAGCTATGAGATTCATTCGGGGATTGAAGACCTCCATCCGTACTCAACTTATTGCTCAACGGATTGTGACTTTCCAAGATGCGGTGGACTGAGCCTACTTAATAGAGCAAGATATTGGGGATCATAAAAGGAAGACCGAGGTTATGGGTATGGGTAAACCGGGAAGCCATGTTAAGTCTCAACCTCAACACCGTTCCGACAATCGAGGTAACCCGGGAGCATCATCTCAGTTTAAGGGGCAAACCACACCGAGAAATCCGGGTACTACTCCGGGGATTCAGAATAGGAAGCCTTGTACCTTTTGTCAGAAGGTAGGCCATTCGGAGGATAGGTGTTGGAAAAAGCAAGGCAAGTGTACCAATTGTGGTGAAATGGGGCACTTTGCGAGAGAGTGCACGAGGTACCGAGGACAAGCATCTGGGTCAGGGGTTGGTACTAATCAGGGTCAGAAAAGGGATGCCGCTGGGAAGCCCAAAGTTCAAGGGAAGGTTTATGCTATGAATCAACAAAAAGCTACCGATGATCCATCTGTTATTGGAGGTATTGTTTCTGTGTCTAATGTGAGCGCACGAGCATTAGTAGATCCAGGATCATCTCATTCATACATTTCTGTGCAATTTGCTTCCATGTTAAATGCTGCATTCGAGTCTTTACCGTACGTGCTAGAGGTGTCGACCCCTATAGGAGAATGCTTGATTTCTGATCGAGTCTTTCGTGCTTGTGACGTGGTTATTTCTGGTCGAGTCCTTTGTGAGGATTTGGTAGTTCTTCCTATCCAAGACTTTGATGTCATTTTGGGTATGGATTGGTTGAGCAAGTTTCATGCGTCCGTTGATTGCCGTAAGAAAACTGTTACTTTTTCTATTCCCGATGTGCCTAAATTTGTGTTTGAGGCTAGTCCTCTGAGTAGAAGGGTTCGCTTAATTTCTTTTATGAAAGCGAGAAAATTATTGCATAGTGGTTGTGAGGGGTATTTGGCTAGTGTTCTTGATACTAGGAAGGAATCCCCTAGTTTTGATAGTGTTCGGGTAGTTCGGGAATTTCCCGATGTTTTATCTACCGAGTACGATATGTCTCCCGATCGTGAGATTGAGTTTTGTATAGATCTTTTGCCGGGTACGTCTCCGATTTCGAAAGCACCTTATAGGTTAGCTCCCGCAGAGTTGAAGGAACTGAAGGTTCAGTTGCAAGAGTTGCTTGATCGAGGGTTTATCCACCCTAGTGTTTCCCCGTGGGGAGCACCGGTTTTGTTCGTGCGGAAGAAAGACGGTTCCTTGAGATTGTGCATCGATTACAGAAAATTGAATCCGGTTACGGTGAAGAATAAGTACCCTCTACCCCACATCGATGATTTGTTTGATCAGCTTCAAGGGTCCGTGGTTTTCTCTAAACTTGATTTGAGGAGTGGGTACCATCAGTTGAAGGTTCGATCGGAGGATATTCCGAAGACTGCCTTTCGCACTCGTTATGGTCATTATGAGTTCTTGGTTATGCCGTTTGGGTTGACTAACGCGCCGGCCGTGTTTATGGATTTGATGAACCGAGTTTTCCATCCCTATCTTGATTCGTTCGTGGTGGTTTTTATTGATGATATACTCGTCTACTCTAAATCTCGAGAGGAGCACGAGCAACATTTGAGGACAGTTTTATCCGTTCTTGCGAGGGAGAAATTATTTGCGAAGTTCAGTAAATGCGAATTTTGGCTCGAGAAGGTGTCATTTCTGGGTCATGTGATTTCTAAAGATGGGATTTCGGTGGATCCGTCAAAGATAGAGGCTATAGTGGATTGGAAGAGACCCGAATCAGTGACAGAGATTCAAAGCTTTCTTGGTTTAGCCGGGTATTACAGAAGATTTATTGAAGGGTTTTCGAGGATTGCTACTCCGATGACTCAGTTGACCCGGAAGAATGTTCCGTTTGTGTGGACCGAGAAATGTGACAAGAGTTTCGAGGAATTGAAGAAGAGGTTGACTACCGCACCGATCTTGACTTTGCCTAATGGGAGCGATGGCCTAGTGATTTACAGTGATGCTTCGAAAGAGGGTTTGGGTTGTGTGTTGATGCAGAATGGGAAAGTAATTGCGTATGCTTCGAGGAAGTTGACCCCTAGTGAACAGAATTACCCCACCCATGATATGGAGTTGGCCGCGATAGTATTTGCGTTGCACAAATGGAAGCACTATCTTTATGGAGCGAAGTTTGAGATTTTTACCGATCACAAGAGTTTGAAGTACCTTTTCTCCCAGAAAGAGTTGAATAATAGACAGCGCCGATGGATGGAATTGTTGAAGGATTATGATTGCACGATTTCTTATCACCCGGGAAAGGCGAATGTGGTAGCCGATGCGATTAGTAGAAAATCTTATGTGGCTTCGATGATGGCCCGGGAGTGGAAAATGCTTGAGGATGTTCGAGATTGGTCTCCTCGTGAATCGAGACATGGGGCTATTTTTGCGAATATTAGGGTGTCTCCGACCCTAATTCAGAGGATAAAGGAAGCTCAGAAAGAAGATCCCGAGTTGGTGAAGATAATGGGTAAATTGAAAGAAAAGAACTTCGAGGATTTTTCATTGAGTTCGAGTGGAGGGTTGACTTTCCGTGGTCGTTTGTGTGTACCCGATGTTGGTGGATTAAAGAGGCAAGTTTTAGATGAGGGTCACAAATCGAGGTATACTATTCATCCGGGTAGTACGAAGATGTATCAGGATTTGAAGCAACAGTTTTGGTGGATTAATATGAAAAGGGAAATAGCCGAGTATGTATCGAGGTGTTTAACTTGTCAGCAGGTCAAAGCCGAGCATCAGAGACCCGCGGGACTACTTCAGTCGTTAGAGATTCCCGAGTGGAAATGGGAGCATGTGACTATGGATTTCGTTACGGGGCTACCTCGTACCCGTAGGAAGTATGACAGTGTTTGGGTAATAGTGGATAGATTGACCAAGAGTGCCCATTTCTTGCCCATTGACATCAGATATTCGATGGAGAAGCTTGCAACCCTTTATATCGATGAGATTGTTAGATTGCATGGGGTTCCGGTTAGCATTGTGTCAGATCGAGACCCGAGGTTTACTTCTAGGTTCTGGAAGGCGTTTCAGGAAGCTTTGGGTACAGATTTGCGATTCAGTACAGCTTTTCATCCTCAGACCGACGGTCAATCCGAGAGGACCATTTAGATTTTGGAGGATATGTTGCGAGCTTGTTCGTTAGACTTTTCCGATTCTTGGGATTCGCACCTACCGTTAGTGGAGTTCTCTTACAACAACAGTTATCAGGCTAGTATCGAGATGGCATCGTTTGAGGCCTTGTATGGAAGGAAATGTAGATCGCCTATTTGTTGGGATGAGGTCGGTGAAGCGAAAGTTTTGGGTATCGATTTGCTTCGGGATTCAGTTGAGAAAGTTAAAGTTATTCGGGATCGATTGAAAACAGCCCAGAGTCGACATAAGAGCTACGCAGATAATCAAAGGCGAGATCTTAGTTTTCAGGTTGGTGATTTGGTATTCTTGAAAGTGTCTCCGAAGGTGGGTATTCGTAGGTTTGGGAAGAAAGGCAAGTTGGCTCCGAGGTTTATTGGCCCGTTTGAGATTTTGGGAAAGGTTGGACTTCTAGCGTATCGTCTTGCGTTACCGTCATCCTTAGACCGGTTGCACAACGTTTTCCACGTTTCTATGCTTCGGAAGTATGTTCATGATCCATCTCACGTGTTACCGAGGATACCGGAGGATATTGAGCCCGATATGACTTATGAGGAACGACCGGTTCGGATCTTAGATGCCAAAGTCCAAGAATTGAGAAACAAAAGCATTGCGTTGGTTAGAGTTCTTTGGAGGAATCATAACATCGAGGAGTCGACGTGGGAGCTTCGTGACGAGATCGAGAGGAAATTTCCGTGGCTTTTTGTTTGAGGTGAGTCTCGTTAAAATTCGGGTCGAATTTTCTTTAAGGGGGAGTGAATGTCACGACCCGAAATCTAGGCTCTATTTTATTAGTAATTAAATGATTATTATTTATTTATTTGCTTATTTATTTATTTAAATATTTATGCGTGCAAATTATGTGTTATAATATTTATGCTTAAGCATTTTATTTGGGTCTTAATTGTTAGTAGGGAGTGTAGCATTTGTATTAGTAGTGTAGTGGAGGGGGCTTAAGTGTAATCTTTTAAATCATTCCCTACTCCGTCCCTACTCCTTCCCTCACCTCCCCCATCCTCATACACTCCACCTCTCTCTCTCCCTGGAAACTCTCTCTCTCTCTAGCATTGGTAAGCTTTTTCTTCTCCTTCCTTCTCTCTTCTTTTTCTTCATCTTCCTCTTGTTATTTCTCATTTCTTAAAACGTGAACCTTGTTTAGATCGTCGATAGGATCGTAGGAAGCCAAAAAGAATTGAAATCCATCAACTTTGAGATTTATCAAGTAAGTTACTTTTCCCCCATTTTGATGCTAAAATGTTCATATCATGTTTATATGATGTTTGACGTGTTATATTTGAAGTATGATTGAGTTTGGAATTTATTGGGAATTTATTTTAGTTTTGATCAAAAATGGTGAAATCTAGAATGTGGGGATTTGATTCTTGATTTTGGTTGTTAAATGTTGTTGTATGAGTCTTTTTAGACTTATAAGTTGTTTTGGTACATTAGTAAGCTAGTTAGAAGGTTAGATTTTGGTTGAAATGTGTTTTGGTATGAAAATGGAAGAACCCATGTTGTTCTTCCCGATTTCTGGCAATTCAGAAGATTGGGCGGCCGCACAAAATAGTCTGGGCGACCGCACATCTATCTGAAAGCTTTTGTTCTTGTTTTGAGGGATTTTGGGCGACCGCACAGTCCATTTTGGGCGGCCGCACAGAACCCCTGAAAGTTTACATTTGTTAATCTTGTGTGATTGAAGAATGCGTGTGGATCCAAATCTTGGGTGTCCTTCTAGTTGACCTTAGTGAACGTTGTAGTATACACTAGTGATAGAATTGGGTCCTTTGTGATTACGTTTGTGTTGGAAATTTATTAAGTGTTAATTGAGATTGTTGGAACACTTTATTGATTGGATTTGATTATTTTGTGAATAAATACGATATGGAATTTGATTTAAGTATCATTTTGGGAATGTGGTTCATCTTTGATGCGCGGTTTGTATTGGATTACCTTTGTGGTAATTTATTTAGATTGGTTCCCTACTTTGGAACCTTAAGTTGTTTATTCATGCTAAATTATTATTACTTAGCATTTATTTGGAAGCCCAGCTGGCATATTTGTTGCATTGGGCGGGAAAGATTATAATGGCAAAGCCAAGTCCATTATAATCTTGACCATTGTTTTGCCCCCTTCTTTACCCTTTTCCAGATTGGCCCTGGAAAAGTCAAGTTAGCGTTCCTCTGTGAATGTATCTAGCTACCGGGCATGACTTTGTGTCATGGTCCTTGTCCTTTGTGACACTTTTATGGTTATTGGTTCCGGTACCGGGGTTTTCTCTTCGGCTTTCATGCTATTATGAAGATGATGATTTGTTGATTATTGAAGCTGCGCAGCGGTCCTTTATTTGGATGTTCCGGTTTGGAAAACCTTGGCTATACCCTTTGTTATGTGTTTATTTCCGCTGCTATCTGTTATGTGATAAATGCTATGTGCTATGTGATATTTATTATTGCTTATCGCTTCGTGCATCATAGCATGTCATGTAGTTGCATTAGTAACTTATTGAGATTTATCTCACCCCCTTTCTTTTTATCTTTGTTTTTCCTTAACCCCCCCCCCCCAGGTGCTAAGGATTAGTCTCGCTGATCATGAGAAGAGGACGTCGAGTGTGGATACATTCTTTTGGGGAAGGTTGTCATAGGTTGGTTTACATTATGTAAATGTGTAACCATTTTGGGATAGTTGTACCAAACAATGACGTCACTAAGAATCGTATGTTTGTATTTTGTTGGGCATAAACTTGTGGAAGTTTATGATAGTTGTATTTGGTTTTTATCAAACTTGGTTTTGTAAAACTTTGGATCATTACCTTTTGTTATCAAATGGAATTTTTAACTTCGGTATTTCACAGTTTTGGTTTTAGAGTCGACGTCCAGATCGCAGTCTCCGGCCCGCGGTGTCCGGGGTCGCGACACCTGTAGCTCGAGAGTTCCCTGACGTATTTTCTTCAGAATATGTGATGCCTCCCGATAGAGAAATAGAATTTTGTATTGACTTACTCCCCAGGTACTGCTCCTATTTCGAAGGCACCTTACAGAATGGCCCCGGCAGAATTGAAAGAATTGAAATTACAACTGCAAGAGTTACTTGATAAGGGGTTTATCCAACCGAGCGTCTCACCGTGGGGAGCTCTAGTATTATTTGTGAGAAAGAAAGATGGGTCCCTTCGACTTTGTATTGACTACCGGAAATTAAATCAGGCTACTGTCAAGAATAAATACCCTTTACCACACATCGATGATTTGTTTGACCAACTTCAGGGGTTCGACCGTTTTCTCGAAACTGGATTTGAGGAGTGGGTATCACTAGCTAAAGATTCGTTCCGAGGATATTTCCAAGACCGCCTTTTGTACCCGTTACGGTCACTACGAGTTCCTTGTTATGCCATTTGGGTTGACCAATGCTCCGGCTGTGTTCATGGATTTGATGAATAGGGTGTTTAAACCTTACCTTGACTCGTTTGTTGTGGTGTTTATTGATGATATTCTGGTTTACTCCAAATCGAGGGAGGAACACGAACAACACTTGAGAAGAGTTTTATCTGTGCTCTGGGAAAAGCAACTGTTTGCAAAATTTAGCAAGTGTGATTTTTGGCTTGAAGAAGTTTCTTTCTTGGGCCATGTTGTTTCAAACAAGGGGATTTCTGTAGATCCATCCAAAATTGAAGCTATAGTGGAATGGAAGAGGCCTGAGACAGTAACAGAGATTCGTAGCTTCCTGGGCTTAGCCGGGTACTATCGCAGATTTATTGAGGGGTTTTCACGAATTGCTACACTGTTGACCCAGTTGACCCAAAAAAATGTCCCGTTTGTATGGAGCGAAAAATGTCAGAGTAGCTTTGAAGAGTTGAAAAAGAAGATAACCACAGCTCCTATTCTTGCGTTACCAAATGGGAATGACGATTTAGTAATTTACAGTGACGCTTCAAAAGAGGGTTTGGGTTGTGTTTTGATGCAGAATGGGAAAGTGATTGCTTATGCTTCAAGGAATTTGACCCCTAGTAAACATAATTACCCTACTCATGATATGGAACTGGCTGCGATAGTCTTTGCGTTGCATAAATGGAAGCATTATCTTTACGGAGCGAAGATTGAGATTTTTACGGATCACAAGAGTTTGAAATATCTCTTCTCTAAAAAGAATTGAACAACCGGCAGCGTAGGTGGATGGAGCTTTTAAAGGATTATGATTGCACCATTTCGTACCATCCAGGTAAAGCAAATGTGTGAGAGCCCGCGCCCGAGATGATCGGATTACCGCGAAATGACCGCCCGTGAAAGCGGTTCGCGCCCGTCTCGTGCTGATGCGCTTTTGGAAATGCGCTCAGTTCTCACACAATGGTTTGCTCTTGATGCTGTGATTTGATTGCAAGAGTCGCCACCTCATTTTGATTTTAGGAAAAATGAAGAAAAAACCTTTTTTGAGAAAATGGGTTCGGGGACTAAGTTACAAGAAGAGAAGGGGTTAGGCACTCTTCTCACCCGTGATGGTCTCTATATGCGTGCTACTTATATTCAATTTTATGCCTTTTAATTTGGATTTTATGCCCTACCAAAAAATGGTGATGAAATATATATGGAGGTCTTCCTATTCTAGGAAGTTTCATTTTTATTCACAACCGGGAACTCGGTTTGAGTGGATTCCCCGATTGGTTTTCAAGAATGGTTTTCATCATATCAGGCAATAATACATCCACAGGAGGGGATATTACACAATTACACATATACAAAAAATAGGGGAGACAAATCCCACAAATAATAATAAATATCCTCGACGGTGCTTTTGTTGATTTCGGTGACACTTTCCGTCCCCGAGCCGTCGTACCTGTCCTAAAATCAATCCGATTCCAAAACTAAAAATTGGGGGTTAATCCTGAATACTAGGGATCACAAGGGAGTTTTTGTAGACTTTTTGGACCAAGAATTTTAGGCCATAAAGTTGATCACAAAATTCAAGTTTCATGCCAAAATTCAGCCCAGAAAAGGCAAACAGAAACCTTAGCATGTTTATCACCAATTTTCACCATCTTAGCTTGGGAATCTGACAAACCCAAAGAAAAAAGTTGAATACCACGAATAAAAAATGAATATCCCAAAATTTGGAGTTCATAGGATGAGATTTATTGGTTCAAAAGGTTTCTGACATTTCAATGTCAGAAACTGGAAGTGCAGAATCTGAATTTTTGAGTTTGAAACATATGTTTGAAAGGAGCACTTAAATTGATCCAAAAAATGTATAAAAAATATTATAATAATCATTAGTTAATTTAGAACAAAATCCATGTTTTGATCTTTGTCCAGAAAATTATTTTTCATCAAGTTTGAAGCCCAAGAACACAGCAAGGTACCACAGTGAATAAACAACTCAGAATCACTGAGACCCAAATTTATGCATGAAAATATGATCTAGGCATGGAATCTGAACATGAAACTTTCGGATAATATATTTAAACATGTTATAAACAACCTTTGTTCTTTGACATAAACCTGAAAACCAATCTAAGATGGATTTACAAGCTCATCAAAATCAAGACTCTATACAGAAAGTAAAAACTGATTATATGAGGCATGATTATAGACCTCAAAACACTACTATATCTTCAAACCAAGGCATGAAACTCAAGGAATTTGATATTTAACATGTTAAAAACATTATCCAAGAGATATTTCTCAACAAATAATGATTTTCACATGCATGATCATGAAGGAAAGCCAAAGAGAGCAGATTTACGCCCTTTGAGAGAAACATGAAGATTTTCATACACAAATTAAAGCATATGAATATTATGACTATTATGAACATATATAAACATAATAAACTGAGTATTAGCATCACATGATCATCATTTATATACATAAACAAAGCTTTACAAAGCTAAAAAAACATGGAAGATGAAGGAAACCTAGTCATTATTTGACTAGGTTCCAAACCACTCCCAATATTGCTTACATATCTAAAGAGCCAAGGTTTACATAGAGTTTTACCTAGCTTTTGAGATTATGGGTGCTCCCTTTGTCAACCAAGGGAAGACTTTTTCTTTTCTTTTTGCTTTGTGTTTGATCAAAGTTTTGGCTTTGATGTGTTTTTTGTGGTTTATTTGGTGATTTATGGGTGGTGTAGGGGTGGTGTATGAGTGGTGGTGTGGTGATGGTGTGGTGGTGGTGTTCTTGTTGAGAGAGAATGAGAGTGGAGGATGGTAGGGTTTTTTTTTCTTTTTTTTTTTTGTCTCTCCTTTTTTGAAATGGATGAGAGTGGTGTATATAGGAGGAGGGAGGTGGTAAATTGGTTGTAACTTGGAGGGGGAGGTTGTAAATTGGTGGATTCATCATCTATCCTTCTTGACTAAGGCTTAAAGTCATCTTCCTTATCTCTGTTCCGGCTTTCCGCTCCGCAACTGCTCCGTTGTGCGCATCTCCGATGTCCCGGTTGTCCGCGAGTCCAACATGAAAGTTGCTCGGAATATTTTTCTGGTCAGGCCGGTATATCTGAAATATTTTATGAGCAAGGAACGACAATAATATATTTTTTCCTCTTCTTGACCAATTGATAAGATATTTTGAGATATTTCCAATTTAGATAACCATCTTTCCGGCTCCGGCTTTTCGCTCCGTAACTGCTCCGTTGTGCGCGCTCCGGTGTCCCGGTTGTCCGCGGGCCCAACATGAAAGTTGCTTGGAATAATTTTGTGGTCACGCCGGTATATCTGAAATATGTCAATTAGCAAGGAAAGGTAATAATATATTTTTAATGCACAGAATGGATAACAGCGAGCAGTTCGGGGGGTTGCGGGCCCTGTTTCCGGTCCCGCACCTCGAAATACGAAATTTTTGCCTGTTTGCTCGTTTTTTCGCTCTGATCATGAATTTGAAGTCCGTTTATCCATTCAATGCACCGATAAGGTGCACGGCAGTCCCGTACAGCCAAATCGAGGGTTTTAGGTCAATTTTCGGGTTTAGACCGATTCAAGGTGGGTTTTTAGGGGTGCGAGATCAGGGTATCTACAGAGCCCCTCGTCGAATCTCCTGGTTAAAGGGGATTCTACGATTCACTAAGAGACACTCAATCTCATCTAGGGTGTAACGGCTGGGTCCAAGGTAGGACTTCCTACGTATCTCTTTCGAGAATCAAGCCTCCGTAGTTCTAACTCAAACTATCAATCAAACACAGACAATGGTCGGTTCCGGTTTCCCGGTTTACCTACGTATCTCTCTCGAGAATCAGACCAAACGTAGTTCAGGTTTATTAAAATTTAAAGCAGGGGGTAGCATTGAGATGCGATATCTCTTTGCTGGGGATGGGGGTTGGCATTGAGACATGGTTATGAGAATGGGCGACTGAGCTCACCAAGGTAAGCTGCCTACGTATCCCTTGCGGGAATCAAATCGCGGCGTAGTTCTGGGGAGGTGCAACTCAGGCCCCCGAGATGACCAATGTGGAATAACATAACTTCAACTGGGGAACGTACGACGTTGCGCAGTTCGGGGGAGGTAATCTCGGGCGCCCGAGAAGACCAGGGTGGAACAACATAGAATTGGGGAGTTGCATTGAGAAGCGAAGTCTCTTTGCTGGGGGGTTGGTATTTGACCAACAAATTGCGAGAATTGGCGACTGAGTCCAACGTTGTGAACTGCCTACGTATCCCGCCGTGGGAATCAAGTCGAGTCGAGGTTCTGATTAGAACCGACTCGAACAATTAAGAGAAGGTTTAAGACCAACACGACTCAAGGGTTGACGCAAGGTACAATCCGAGTAAAGGGTGCATTGAGATTTGATCTCTCTTTGCAAAGGGATGGAAATCATGAAGGGAGAACGTACGACGTTGCGCAGTTCGGGGAGGTAATCTCGGGCGCCGGAGAAGACCAAGCTGGAACAACATATCTTTTAAAAAGGGGGACCTACGACGTTGCGCAGTTCGGGGGAAGTAATCCCGATCTTTCGAGAAAACTGAGGGCAATAAACAACTGAAGCCATTTATGTACACAAACTAAAATCAAGGATACGCTGCATTCTGCGCCGTCCAGATTCTTCTGCCTTTGTTTTTGCTATGTGATGAGATTTTTGTACTTTTTTAAGCGAGAGACCACCGCTTTGTGTGATCCACTGGTGCTGTTTTAACCCCGACTGATTCTTTTTTGCTATTGGGAGGGATAACAGGATCGGCTTCGTCCGTTGATCTGCAAGTTAGCTTTGCATGCAGTGGCAGATGTGATTCACACAGATAAAAATTGGATTATTTTGACCGAACACAATCTTTCTTTTATTCTGAAATTCCGGATACTCTTTTTTTTTCTTTTTTTTTTCTTTTTTTTTTTTAAATGACACCGACTCGCGATTAATGACCAACACTGAATCAAGCCCGGATTTCAGAGGGCGGCTGCGGTTATATTCATGATAAAAGGGACAAGGTCCAATGCCTAGGGATGAGGACAAGGAAAATGTCAGCTTTTCTAAGAGCCGCCGTACGGACGACTGACACCTTCTGCTGGGTTTTTGACTTTTCGAACCTTGCTTTTGGCTAGGGGGGACGGGGAGACAACCACTTTTGGAATACTGATGATTTAGGCCGAGTTTTTGGGAGGTTATAAAAGGGGAGGGGGAGCTCTTCTTATTTCTCACACCAACCAACTTCTCCTTCTTTCCTGCTTTGCCTCCTTTAGCTCATTTCCCTTCTAAAATGGCTAATCTTGGCCAAACCCTGGTTACCATCGAAGAATACCGGGTAGGACTCGACTGCTGGGTGAATTCATACCCAAATAATGTACGAGCGGTGCTAGAAGAAAACTATCATTTCAAGTTGCTCTTTACTCTGAGGAAGCTTCCCATTCAGTGGGAGATGATCCGCGGTGCTTCTGTTTTCTAGTCAACCCGGACCCACTTGTTCAATTTCAATCAAGACGAACTGTGTCCCACCTTTGAGGAATTCTGCGCCATTACAGGCAATACCATTTACGGCGAGGCCATGGTGCCCACTTCCCGCAGGACACCTGCTCGGTGGCTCATTGAAACCTTCGGCTTTGATATTGACTTCTCAAGGGTTCTCCTTCATGGGACCCACCTTGACATTACTTGCTTCCCCGAACTCTTTGGCGAGGCTGACCCTCATAACCCGGTGTACTCCGACCGTACGGACTTTGCCTTGGTTATGTGCCTATTTGCAGAGATGTTTTTCGTTTCTTACGATGGCTTCATCGACTCAAGGATGGTGGACATCGTTGATTCTTGCAAGCGTGGTTCCGGCAACGTGATGACTGTCCTCTTGGCTGAGACTTTGTATGGGCTGGACGGCTACTATCCCAGAGGTGATGCTTTCACGTCGGGCAGCCCCATTCTATTGCAGATCTGGCTTCAGGAGCATCTCAAGTTCATTCGGCCGGTGTCGAATCCAGACTATACCCCTTCTATGCTTCCAAGGCGAGGTTTATACAGGCAAAACTGCACTACCGTCAAGGAGTGGGTTGGACACTTTTGGCGGATTACATCGGCAGACATCACGTGGGTGCCTCCGCATTGGGGTTTGAGCAGGTATCTCATTACGAGTGCGGGTCATTCCTTCATCTGGCTGGCTGGGCTTCGCTCCACCACTTTCTACTTGGGCCAACGGGTGGCTCGCCAGTTCGGACAAGTCCAAGGGATCCCCTTTTCTGACCTTCCCATCACAAATAATTTGTCGGTGAGTACCAACATATGCAACTTGATCAAAGAGGTTTGGTATCAGAATGGTGCACACATCGGTCGAGGCAGGCGCCGGGGTGAAGGGGACACATTTTATGAACCCACTTTGGAATATCTTGAGTGGTTGGGCCCTCAAATTGCTGAAGAAACCGCTACCATTGCAGCTTTGGTACTGGAGCTCGTAGGTCCAGAAATTATGTCTGGGGATTACTATTCCCAGATAACAGGGCCGACAGTTTTCCAGAATCAGATTGGCGGGAGTCAACCACGCAGCGGTCATCGATCCGGACGCCGCAGAAATGATCGGGGCTCAACTTCAAGGAACACCCAGCCTGATGCAACGAACTCTGAGAATCAAAAGGGAGAAAGCTCGACGGGTCCTTATCCGAACGTGTTCGATCGTCTCAGTCCCTGAATAAAGTTTCAGTTATTTTCGCTTTAATCCTTGGTTGCCACGCCAAGATGATGTGTTTTTATTTCAAAGTTTGTTGTGTTTGTTTTTCCTTTTGAATGTAATGTTTGCAAGTTCAACGTGGGGATTAAAAAGCTTTCTTTACTTTTAATGACCGGACCCGAAGGTTGCCTACGTTCCTCTTTAGAGGCTCAGGTCAACGTAGTTCGACACAGTTACATGAAATTTTGCGTGCCTCCTGTTTTTTTACCTAGAACTGCCCTTTCGGGTTTTCACCTCTAGTGGGGCTATCTTTTGCGCTTTTTTTTTTTTTTTTTTTTTTTTTTTTACAGACTTGATAGGAAACACAAATCTCTGCGTCTTCTACGCATAATACTTCTTCAATTTGCTGAGGTTGCAGGGCTGAACAAGGTCTTCTCCAAATTCAGTTTGCAGGAACACGGCTCCACCAGACTGTATCTTCTTGACAATGTAGGGGCCCAACCACGGAGACTTCCATTTCCCTCGGGGGTCGACATAACTTGGTGGCTTTTCTCGCAGCACAAGATCTCCCATTTTGATATTGCGGTCTTTCACTTTCTTGTTAAATGCTCTGGCAATTCTGCGCTGGTACGCACGATTGTGCTCAAGGGCCAACAACCGATTTTCATCGAGCAATGCTAACTCTTCATGGCGACTTTGTAACCAATCAACTTCAGACACTTGATTCTCAAGTAGCACTCTCATAGAGGGGATTTCAATCTCAATCGGGAGAACTGCTTCCATGCCATATGCAAGTGAATAAGGTGTAGCCCCAGTCGGTGTCTGAACAGATGTGCGGTATCCCCACAAGGCTAAAGGCAGCTTCTCGGACCAATCTTTTCCAGTGATAGCCATCTTTCTAATGATGTTCTCCAGGGTTTTGTTCGCCGCTTCTACCGCTCCATTGGCTTGGGGTCGATAGGGGGATGACTTGTGTTTGACCACCCAGAATTCGTCAAGCAATCGGTTGACTTCCCCTTCAAAGTGAGTTCCATTATCTGAGATCATCTCATAAGGGACCCCATATCTGTAGAAAATGTTGGTACGAATGAACTTGGCTACCTTCTTGGCATTCAAAACTTTGTAAGCAGCGGCCTCAACCCACTTGGTGAAGTAATCGATAGCTACGAGCACATATTCTTGCCCACCCGAACCTTTTGGTTTGACCTGACCAATAACATCTATCCCCCATGTGTAGAAAGGCCAAGGAGCAGTTGATTGATAAAGAACATGTGGCGGCAGATGTTGTAGACTAGCGTACCGCTGACACTGATCACAGGTTCGCACTTTCATCATACAATCCTTTTCCATCGTGATCCAGTAGTACCCTTGCCTCACTATCTTCTTAGCGAGCATGTGCCCATTCATGTGGGGTCCACACAGTCCCCCATGGATTTCATCCATGATTCTATTGGCCTCAGTCTTATCTACACAGTGCAAATTTGGTCCGTGATGATACCTTTTGTACAACTGATCTTCGGAAATCACAAATTGGGAGGCCCATCTGCGCATTGTAATCCTTGCCCTTTTGTCCCTTTCTGGAGGGTAGGTCCCATTCCTGAGCACATTCCATACGTCTGTATACCACGGCTCTTCATTCTCTTCTCTTTCTAGCTCAATATCCAGGCAGTAGGCTGGGATTGATCTCTTACTAACCACAAACGGCTTTACCATAACATCTGCAGGGAATTCCATGATGGAGGCTAGGGTAGCCAATGCATCTGCGAATCTGTTTCGGTCCCTTGGGAGATAATGGAATGAGATATCTGAGAAGCGTTATGTGAGCGCTACCAGTCGAATATGATACTGCTGTAGTCTTGGATCCAGGATTTTCATTTTCCCTCGACCTGATTGATGATCAAGGCGGAGTCCCCGAACACATCATGGTTAACTGCCGTATGAATCTGCTAATGTATTGAATCCTTCCCAAGAAACCTTTCACCTCTTTTTGAGTTCAAGGTTGAGGCATTTCTGTGATGGCCTTTATTTTGTCGGAGTCGACTTCAATCCCTTTTTCAGTTACCAAGAAATCTAATACTTTGCCTCGGACAGTACCGAATGTGCATTTAGCAGGATTCAATTTCATGTGGTACTTCCGCAACCTTTCGAAGAACTTTCTGAGGTCAATCAGATGCTGAGCGCCTTCTTCAACTGAGTGCACAATCATGTCATCCACGTAGATTTCAAGCTCTTTGTGGATCATGTCATGAAAAAGGGTCGTAGCACCTCTTTGATAAGTGGTTCCGGCATTTTTAAGACCGAAAGGCATCACAGTATAGCAGAACGTCCCCCACGGGGTGATGAAGGAAGTTTTCTCTTGATTTTCTACTGCCATCTTAATTTGGTTATAACCCGCCATTCCATCAACGAACGACTTCACTTTGTGCATTGCAACCGAGTCCACCAAAATGTCAATATTTGGTAACGGGAAATCATCCTTCGGGCAAGCCTTGTTGAGGTCTCTGAAATCAACACATATCTGGACTTTGCCATTCGCCTTTTCAACTGTGCCCATATTGGACAACCATTGGGGATACTCCACAACTCGGATGAAGCCTACTTGTAGAAGCCTCTCGATCTCCTCTTTAACCTGAAGGGCCCACTGCGGCTTGATTCGGCGTAGTTTCTGCTTGACCGGTTTGGCGTCAGGAAAGGTAGGAATTCGGTGTTCCACGATCGTCGGATCTAACCCTGGCATGTCTTCATACGACCAGGCAAACATATCAAAAAATTCTTTGAGTAAACTGATCAGCTGTTCCCTGTCAGCCCCTTGCATGAAGCTCCCGATCTTCATTTCTTTGACTTCTTCATTCAGCCCCAGATTGATGGTAGACAGATTTTCCCCACAGGCTTCTAATTTTCGTTCCCCACGCTGTTTTGCTAACCTGTTTAACTCGATTAAATAGTCTTTTTCATCTTGACTTATGTTTTTTAAAGATTCATGATTAACTTTAGTTGTTGTTAAATTTTCATTTGTTAAATCATTTTTTAAAATATTGGCAACCGAGGAGTAAGCGGAAATAGAGAAAACTTCATGCACAAAAGAGGGGAGTACAAGCTCGGCGACCGCGTCGAGGTCCTCGACAGTGAGGTCCTCTTCGGGAGTTCCGGAAACAACATTATATAGCACAAAGGGTTCAAAAGCGGGGCCATCAGGGCGAACATAACCAAAATGCTCCACCAGAGTGTCAGTAGTAGCGAGGGGGCCAGTGGTTCTGGACCAGTTATTAAGTGGTTCCACTGCCGGCTTGAGGTGCTTCACCGGGTCATAAGCTTCACCATTACCATTTTCGATCATAACCACATATCCGTCTTCAAGACCAATTCCTTCAAACAACCCGAAGACATCATCTTCTTCATCAATATTCCACGGAATAATCGGGTCCAGTTGCTTATAGGAACCGCCCACATCAAAGTTTTCATCGACCATCTTGATATTCTCAAATACTTCCCATCCAGCATGAGGCTTTTCATTAATGCCAATAACTGGCTCAAAAGGCATAACATACGCGACATCTTCAACTTTGCAAACAAAATATCCCTTCCAGGACTTTTCATAAGGACGGAGTGGGGGGAGCTTATAGGTCCTTCCACTTTTGATAGCAGTCTGTCTCTCCCTTTTCTGACGTACAGCTTCGGCGATTTCGGCAGGAGTCGGTTTGTATCCAAGCCCAAAAGGAAGGAAGAAAAATGGAACATCATCCTTGATAGGTTCAATACACCCTTGTTGCTCTTTTCCAAGCCCCATCATAGGCAGGAACTTCATCTTCTTGACCATATTCAAGGCCATTGCGTCTCCATACCTGGTCCGCTTTCTACCAATTAGATCGGTCTCCTTGACATATTCAATAGCATGGATCCGAGCTTGTGGGATCATTTCAAAACCACTCAAGAAGATGCCAGTATCTTTGTGCTCAATTCCCAAAATCGGGAGGTCATGAACTTGCGTATCATCTTGGGCATGAACTACCACTACATGATTGTCGTGGATGAACTTGATGCACTGATGGTAGGAGGAAGCTACCCCTCTTACTCCATGGATCCAAGGGCGTCCCAAGAGTAGACTGAATGAGGACTTGATATCAATCACTTGAAATTCAATCGGCATGACAAGAGGGCCAATGGTGAGAGTGAGAAGGACAACACCCAGAACACAGCGACTGGTGCTATCGTAAGCACGAACCACTTGAGAAGATGGGGCCAAATCAGTTATCTTGATTCCCAAATCTGCGAGAACATGCACGGGGCATACATTTACTGAGGAGCCATTATCGATCAAAACACGAGCTAAGTGCTCACCTCCGACCCCAACTGTGATGTGCAGAGCCTCGACATGATTAAGACCAATTTTTGGTGCATCGAGATCGGTAAAAGTGATGATATTCCCAAAATGAATGTTGCCGATCATGTGGACAAGGTCATTGGGAGAAGTCTCGATCGGGATGACAGCTTGAGCAAGAGCTTTAACCAACACGTCTCGGTGCTCCTGTGAAGACGAGAGCAAACCACAAATGGATATATTAGCCTGGGTTTTCTTTAACTGGGTCAAGACCGGGTTCTCGGCGACCTTCTCTTTCTGAGCGGGGACTTCTTCTTTATCCTTTCCCAATTCACTTGCCTCGGGATTTGGAGGCTGATAGGCTCTTCCCGAGCGAGTGAGGTGATTCACATTTCCGCCAACCCAAGCGGCCTTTTTAACAGGGGCCTTTTGCTCCTTAAAAGCTTTAGCACTAGACAAAATCGAATCCCAAGAGATCATATGGCATTCAAAATCTTCGGAGATAACAGGAGTTACAGTGTAATTTAAAGCTTTCTTCGGAACGATGAAACTAGTCCTTGAGTAGTTTCCTTCAAACTCGATCACATGGATCCCTGGCAAGGGATTAGTCACCACATTTGGTTGGGGCGGCTTCTGAATGAGTCCATCGTCTATCATGTCTTGCAGAGTGTGTCTCATACTCCAACATTCATTTGTCGCATAACCAGGTGATACGTGGTATGCACAATATTTACTTGTATCCCAATTCTTAGGAGGCGGATTAGGCGGGCGGTATCCTTCTATCGGCTTTAGTACTCCTTGGGCGACTAATACTTTAAAGATAGTAGACAATGGAGCGCTGAATTTATCAAAATGGCGATCTCTCCGATTTCCACCATTCCTTCGCTGATCGGTGACAGAGTTCACAGACCCGTCTTGATTATAACACGGAGGTGCCCTATTGTAGCTGCTCCGGCTTGGTCCCATATTGCTGTTCCAAAAAGGAGCAGGGGTCATGGCAACATTGTTCACAACTGGTGCCGGGGCTTTAGCAGCGGATCGGAATCTGTAGGAGCTAGGAGAAGAATCTAGCTTGATCACCCCAGTTCGGACATCTTCGTCAATATGAGAACCCACATCAAGAATAGAAGCAAAATCTGGAAACGGGAGATATTTCATCTTATCTGCATACACCGGCTGAAGATTCTTAAGGAAAATACGAGTTTGCTCGGCACTGTCAGGCCTCTCCAGAGTTTGAGAAACTTTCTTCCTCCACCTACTTGGAAATTCAGAAAAGGATTCCTTCTCACGCTGAGCACACGAATCGAGGTCACAACGGCTCTTCTCCCAGTTGGAGTTATCTTTGTATCGCTTCTGGAATTCATCCACGAGCTTCCCCCAATTATCAACCAGATTGGCATCCACAGTCATAAACCACTGCTTAGCGGCTCCTACCAAAGTCAGATGGAAGTTGGAGGCCATCGCACCAACATTAGCCCCACGAGACTGCATTGCATGAGCGTAAGATTTAGGTGGGCCATTGGGCAACCTGTACCGTCAAATTTCTCCACATCGGGCATTTTGAATTTAGGAGGCAGAACAGCAAATGGAGATAATTTCAAGGAATCTGCAGAAAGCTCCCCTTTATTCATGACCTTTCTCAACATTTCTTTCATTTCGCTCATTTCAATCTCAGCTTTAGTAAGGGGTACATATGGGACACCCTTGCAGAACGCTTCCATTTGGCGGACTAGGTTAGGATCTTACCCCTGGGAAGTTCCTTGATTAATCTGAGAGGCACCGCTAGCAAACGCACCATAAGCGTTGGGCTGCTGATTCGGATACAGAGTCTGCATATACTGAGCAAAGGCATTATGATCAGGCGGATACTGAGACGGATGCACAGCAAAATTTGCTGGATTCGGGATGAAGGGCTTGTGAGTGCCACTGAAGTCTGGATGAGCCACATTACCCTGAGGAGGGATGTTCTGGTGATGACTCTGGCCGATGGTGTTGCTACCAATAGGATTCAAGTTGATGGTAGGGATGCCACTTCCATTGGGACCTGTATTTCCATTGGGATTAGGATTGGGAACCCCATTTCCAGTCTGATTAACGCTCGGATCGCCATTGGGATTTCTGTTGGGGTTGCCATTGGGAGCCCCATTACTATTTTGATTCTGCATCTTCACAAGTGTAGCCAGTAGCTCATCTTGCTGAATCCTCATCTGACCCAACACATTCTGCTCCAATCATGCTTGAAGACCTGGTGGCGGCACATAGGCTTCCTCATTTCCTTCCTGGGCCATTGCAATAGTTTCTTCGGTTACAGGCACTGTCTCGGCAACTCGGATCAACCTCCCCTTACTGTTTCTAGTTCCCCCTTTCCAAGTAGATGCCAGGCTTAGAGTATCTGAAAGGGATGGTGTTTAGGGCTGATTAGAGAGTGAAAAGGATCGAGATTTTCCGAGTTTGATTCAAAAGGAGTTCAAAAATCAAAATCAATCCTAGAATGCCGGATAAGCACTTGCTTTATTTTGACATGTTTTTGCATGAATCTTGGAATAGTGGATACCATCTCCAAAGTATAGGACCAACGTTTTTCACATGTACTGTACTATTGGCCGTTCGAGCCCCTAGTGAAGGGCCTATACTCTTTCTGGGATCCACCATTCGGTTACGGTCTATGTGAGGGTCTTGACAATTTCAAGTCAATCCAAGAATTTCAACATGATATCCACAATTGAGGTCGATTATAACCTTTTGGGAATTCATAGGATTGAAGTAAAATTGTTTAGACAAAAACCGACATGAAGTCTGTGACGTGTTATTTTCGAAAGAATATGGACATCGCATTTCGGCTTTTGAAGCTTGGCTTACACCCATCACAGCGACCGTAGGCGCTGCTAAGGGGGAAACAGTATACCGTTGACCCTATGGGGAAGTCAAGTGAGCTCCCTTATGCCCCAGGTTTACCGTCTCGGGTTTGAGATTCTAAGACGCTTTTCAAAAAACGTGCATGTGTGTGAGGTATCTATGAGTTCGAAAAATCATTTTGAAAGCACGTAAAGAAACACAAGAAAATCATTTTTTTCCTTTTTTTACTTGTTTTACCCCTTTTTTGGGGAATCACTCACCACGCAATGCATATATATATATACAAATAAGATAAGCGAAATAACGCCCCTGCAAAACAGAGGTTAGGGCACAGATATATACACCCCAAGTAAGGCACATAAAGCACGGCACACACAAAGATTTAGAGTCTAGCCCACTTTAAAACAACTCCCCAGCAGAGTCGCCACTGTGAGAGCCCGCGCCCGAGATGATCGGATTACCGCGAAATGACCGCCCGTGAAAGCGGTTCGCGCCCGTCTCGTGCTGATGCGCTTTTGGAAATGCGCTCCGTTCTCACACAATGGTTTCCTCTTGATGCTGTGATTTGATTGCAAGAGTCGCCACCTCATTTTGATTTTAGGAAAAATGAAGAAAAAACCTTTTTTGAGAAAATGGGTTCGGGGGCTAAGTTACGAGAAGAGAAGGGGTTAGGCACTCTTCTCGCCCGTGATGGTCTCTATATGCGTGCCACTTATATTCAATTTTATGCCTTTTAATTTGGATTTTATGCCCTACCAAAAAATGGTGATGAAATATATATGGAGGTCTTCCTATTCTAGGAAGTTTTATTTTTATTCACAACCGGGAACTCGGTTTGAGTGGATTCCCCAATTGGTTTTCAAGAATGGTTTTGATCATATCAAGCAATAATACATCCACGGGAGGGGAGATTACACAATTACACATATACAAAAAATAGGGGAGACAAATCCCACAAATAATAATAAATATCCTCGACGGTGCTTTTGTTGATTTCGGTGACACTTTCCGTCCCCGAGCCGTCGTACCTGTCCTAAAATCAATCCGATTCCAAAAATAAAAATTGGGGGTTAATCCCTGAATACTAGGGATCACAAGGGAGTTTTTGTAGACTTTTTGGACCAAGTTTAGGCCCCAAACACATGCAATAAAGTTGATCACAAAATTCAGCCCAGAAAAGGCAAACAGAAACTTTAGCATGTTTATCACCAATTTTCACCATCTTAGCTTGGGAATCTGACAAAACCCAAAGAACAAAAGTTGAATAACACACATAAAAAATAAATATCCCAAAATTTGGAGTTCATAGGATGAATTTTATTGGTTCAAAAGGTTTCTGACATTTCAATGTCAGAAACTGGAAGTGCAGAATCTGAATTTTTGAGTTTGAAACATATGTTTTAAAGGAGCACTTACACTGATCCAAAAAATGTATAAAAAATATTATAATCATCCTGAGTTCGTTTAGAACAAAATCCATGTTTTGATCTTTGTCCAAAAAATTATTTTTCATCAAGTTTGAAGCCCAAGAACACAGCAAGGTACCACAGTGAATAAACAACTCAGAATCACTGAGACCGAAATTTATGCATGAAAATATGATCTAGTCATGGAATATGAACATGAAGCTTTAGGATAATATATTTAAACATGTTATGAACAACTTTTGTTCTTTTACCTAAACCAGAAAACCAATCTAAGATGGATTTACAAGCTCATCAAAATCAAGACTCTATACAGAAAGTAAAAACTGATTATATGAGGCATGATTATAGACCTCAAAACACTACTATATCTTCAAACCAAGGCATAAATCTCAAGTACTTTTATATTTAACATGTTAAAAACATTATCCAAGAGCTATTTCTCAACAAATAATGATTTTCACATGCATGATCATGAAGGAAAGCCAAAGAGGGCAGATTTACGCCCTTTGAGAGAAACATGAAGATTTTCATACACAAATTAAAGCATATGAATATTATGACTATTATGAACATATATAAACATAATAAACTGAGTATTAGCATCACATGATCATCATTTATAAACATAAACAAAGCTTTACAAAGCTAAAAAAAACATGGAAGATGAAGGAAACCTAGTGATTATTTGACTAGGTTCCAAACCACTCCCAATATTGCTTACATATCTAAAGATCCAAGGTTTACATAGAGTTTTACCTAGCTTTTGAGATTATGGGTGCTCCCTTTGCCAACTAAGGGAAGACTTTTTCTTTTCTTTTTGCTTTGTGTTTGATCAAAGTTTTGGCTTTGATGTGTTTTTTGTGGTTTGTTTGGTGATTTATGGGTGGTGTAGGGGTGGTGTATGAGTGGTGGTGTGGTGATGGTGTGGTGGTGGTGTTCTTGTTGAGAGAGAATGAGAGTGGAGGATGGTAGGGTTTTTTTTTCTTTTTGTTTTTTTGTCTCTCCTTTTTTGAAATGGATGAGAGTGGTGTATATAGGAGGAGGGAGGTGGTAAATTGGTTGTAACTTGGAGGGGGGAGGTTGTAAATTGGTGGATTCATCATCTATCCTTCTTGACTAAGGCTTAAAGTCATCTTCCTTATCTCTGTTCCGGCTTTCCGCTCCGCAACTGCTCCGTTGTGCGCGTCTCCGGTGTCCCGGTTGTCCGCGAGTCCAACATGAAAGTTGCTCGGAATATTTTTCTGGTCAGGCCGGTATATCTGAAATATTTTTATGAGCAAGGAACGACAATAATATATTTTTTCCTCTTCTTGACCAATTGATAAGATATTTTGAGATATTTTCCAATTTGGATAACCATCTTTCCGGCTCCGGCTTTTCGCTCCGTAACTGCTCCGTTGTGCGCGCTCCGGTGTCCCGGTTGTCCGCGGGCCTAACATGAAAGTTGCTTGGAATAATTTTGTGGTCATGCCGGTATATCTGAAATATGTCAATTTGCAAGGAAAGGTAATAATATATTTTTAATGCACAGAATGGATAACAGCGAGCAGTTCGGGGGGTTGCGGGCCCCGTTTCCGATCCCGCACCTCGAAAAATGAAATTTTTGCCTGTTTGCTCGTTTTTTCGCTCTGATCATGAATTTGAAGTCCGTTTATCCATTCGATGCACCGATAAGGCTCACGGCAGTCCCGCACAGCCAAATCGAGGGTTTTAGGTCTATTTTCGGGTTTAGACCGATTCAAGGTGGGTTTTTAGGGGTGCGAGATCAGGGTATCTACAAAATGTAGTAGCCAATGCGATCAGTCGAAAATCTTATGTGGCATCAATGATGGTTCGTGAATGGAAATTGCTAGAGGATGCTCGGGATTGGTGTCCGCAGGAGTCGAAACGTGGAGCTATCTTTGCGAATCTTAATGTATGTCCCACATTGATTCAACAAATAAAGGATGACCAGAAGGATGACCCAGAGTTGAAGAAAATTATGGATAATGCTCGGGATAGACAATATGTGGACTTCCAGCTTGACTCCAAGGGAGTGTTGACTTACCGAAATAGATTGTGTGTGCCGGATGTCGATGGGGTTAAACAGCGAGTTCTTTATGAGGGTCACAAATCCTGGTATACCATTCACCCCAGGAGTATAAAGATGTACCAGGATTTAAAACAACAATTTTGGTGGATTAACATGAAGAGAGAAATTGCGGATTATGTATCAAAGTGTTTGACCTGTCAACAAGTCAAAGCAGAGCATCAGAGACTCGCAGGTCTACTTCAGCCTCTTGAGATACCCGAGTGGAAGTGGGAACATATCACGATGGATTTCGTAACCGGACTACCCAGGACTCGAAGAAGGTTCGATGCAGTTTGGGTAATTGTGGATAGGTTAACTAAATCTTCTCATTTCTTACCCATTAACATTTCTTATCCAATGGAGAAACTTGCGAATTTATATATTCATGAGATTGTCAGATTGCACGGTGTTCCTGTTAGTATTGTGTCGGACCGAGATCCCAGGTTTACATCTCAATTTTGGCAGGCGTTACAAAAGGCTTTGGGTACTAATTTGAGGTTTAGCACAGCATTCCATCCTCAGACTGACGGTCAGTCTGAAAGGACCATTCAGATTCTCGAGGATATGTTACGGGCTTGTACAGTTGACTTTTCAGATTCGTGGGATATACATCTACCGCTTGCAGAGTTTGCCTACAATAATAGTTATCAGTCGAGTATACAGATGGCACCGTATGAGGCTTTGTATGGAAGAAAATGTCGATCACCCATTTGTTGGGACAAAGTTGGGGAAGCTAAACTGTGGGGTGTTGACATGGTTCAGGACTCGGTGGAAAAGGTTAAAATTATTTGGGATCGACTGAAGACAGCCCAGAGTCGACAGAAAAGCTATGCTGATCATCGGAGACGAGACCTTGAGTTCCAGGTTGGAGATTTTGTGTTTCTGAAGGTTTCATCGAAAGCGGGCATAAAGAGGTATGGTAGAAAGGGTAAGCTTACTCCTAGATTTATTGGGCCCTTTGAAATCATAGAGCGAATTGGAAAGCTAGCCTATCGACTTGCGTTACCACCTTCCTTGGGAAAGATGCATGATGTGTTCTATGTCTGAATGCTTCGCAAGTATGTCCACGATCCATCTCATGTGTTGTTGGAAGTACCTGAGGATATTGAACCCGACATGTCTTACGTGGAGCAACCTATTCGAGTAATCGACACCAAAGTCCAAGAATTGAGGAATAAGAGTATTCCCTTTGTTAGAGTTGTGTGGAGAAACCATCTTGTAGAGGAATCAACTTGGGATCTTCGGGAGGAGATGGAGCGTAAATATCCTTGGCTATTTGGTCTTCCGGGTAAGTTCACCAAAATTTCGGGACAAAATTTTCTTAAGGGGGAGAGACTGTAACGACCCCAAACCAGGACCCTATATTTTCCTATTATTATTTGAGTAATTGTGTGCATTACATTTACTTACATTTCATTATTACCTGTCAAGTATGTGTTAGTTATTTTAATCTAGTAATGTGTCTAGCATTGTTAGGGTGTTCTTAATTAAGTTAGAATCTAGGGGAGCCTTAGTGTAAATATTAGTTCAAGGGTCATTTATAATCATTGTTGAGGGGCTAGTATAGCTTTTGTTGGGGTAGTTGGGTGGAAAATCCCAGCCCATTGTGTCCAAAAACCTCACTTTCCCCTTCTTCCTTGTTGTTCTTGGTGAGCTTGAGAGTTAGAGGGAGAGTCTCCATTTTGTTCCCCAAATCCATCACCATTTCTTACCCAAATCAAGAGGGAAATTCAATTAGTTGTTCCTTGTGAAGAGTAGATCAAGAATAGCCAAGTCAAGATTCTTCCTCCTCAATTTCTAGCTTGGAAGAGGTAAGTTACTACCCCTTTTTCCGTTTAGGTTGTTCATGCCATTCTTGATGAAATTCTTGGTGTTTCATGTTGTTTGTGATGGGTTGTAACTACTTGGTAGTATGGTATTGTTTGGTAAGGAAAAATGTGGTGGAATTCATCTTGGTGTTGCTGGGTTTCTTGTCATGCTAGAAATGGTTGTACCTTAGGCTTTGGGGTGCTAAAACTTGTCCAAATCAAGAATTTCTGCAGAAAAAAGGCCAACCCGACTAGGAAGCGCGCGCACCCCTTTTTAGAGGGCGTGCGCACCCTTATTACACCAAATGGATAAAAAAAAACTGATGGAAGGAGGCGCACGCACCCTTTTTAAGGAGGCGCGCGCACCCTCCTTATTCCAAATCAGCCAAACAATCTGATGCAGGGAGGCGCGCGCACCCTTTTGGTGAGGGCGTGCGCACCCTTGCTCTTTCTGAAACTCTTTTCTTTCTTTTAATCCCCGATTAGTCCTTAGCTGGTATTTCTTCAAATCCCTCTCTAGTCCTTGTCTCGTTGTGACCTCTCAAACTTCTCCACTTCTCGATAGTAATTGCCTCGGTATTTATTAACGCTTGGAATAGATATGAACCGTTAGTCTTGCAGGATTAAGTCAAACGTGTGAACGATTGTATTTGGTATGGATAGGTAACCTTCTTGGCATTTGATGTGGTTTCATCTTTGTAATGTGATTGTGGGATTCCCTACTTCGAAATCCTTTTGTTTGATTAATTATTGCACAATGTTGTGGAACTCTTTATGAGAATTTTATCATCTTTATGACGTGTTTGGCATGATTCCCTCTTGTGGAATTATGTACAGTTTGTGCAATAGTTTAGAAAAGTCCAGCTGGTATGTTGTGTCGGGTAGTGTTAGGGATTATAATGGCACACGAGTCAAGTTTATTATAATGTCTCACTGGTCTCTGTTACCCACTATTTGGCAATAGTTGGGTCGGTCTTTTCCCATTGTGGAATTGTAGCCTTGTTTTGGGTTACGACTTTGTGTCGTATTCCCCCCGTTGTTGTTCTTGTTGCTGTTTGGTTCCGGAACCCCTGCTTCAAATATTGAAGATGATTGTTGTTGCGGTTGTTGAAGCTTCAGAGATTATATCCTTACGGAAAACCTTGACTCAGTATCCTTTATAATGTGTTTAATTCCGCTGCGTGACTATGTGTTGGTTATGGATTTTGTGTGTTCTATTACAATTGTTGACATGCCATGTAGTTGAATTAGTAACTTACTGAGATTTTATCTCACCCCGTTCCCTTTTTAAATGTTTTCCTTAGGTCAGGGTGAGCCAGAAAATAGGGAACTTTGAGCACGGAAAGGACGACTTGGTGAGTTGTTATGGGCAGGAGTTATGTCATTAGGCATTATGTAAATGTGTTACTATGGGTAGTGTTCCCAAGACTTAATGTTTTGTGTAGGTGTGGCAAAAGTTTATAAATATTTCAATCGTGGTATTCCCAGTTATGTGTTGGAATCTAGTATTATGTCTAGACAAAAGTATGTTCTTATTGTAATATAAAGCTTCCGTAAATTGTTTTAAGTTGTGTAATTGTAGTCGTCCGCTCGTGACCCAGACGTGGGACCAAGTAGGACCACGTGTCGGGGTCGCGACAGTAACTCTGCTTATAGAGTTAACATATTGGCATTGCCCGTTATAACTCAGCCGGGTGAGTCT
Organism: Campanula takesimana; assembly: GCA_026119855.1. Lineage (NCBI taxonomy): Eukaryota > Viridiplantae > Streptophyta > Magnoliopsida > Asterales > Campanulaceae > Campanula > Campanula takesimana. The sequence continues at coordinate 243,308 of JAOWBW010001139.1, read as the reverse complement.
AGCATATTAAATCTTTTTCCTTTTCTCTAAGACTTCCTTCAGAATCTCGCTGTGAGTTCTAACAAGAATCATCAAATTCATTCATATCATCGGAGCCTTCATTTAAAACCAAGAGGCCTTTTGACTGGAAGTGTTGAGGGACCATTGAAGTTTGATCCCTTTTCATGGATCCATAAGACTACTCCTAACTTGCATTGCTCGGGTACCACTGCCCAAAATCTTGTTAATTGCGAGGCCTCAATATTGCCCTTTGCTTGGATTGTTGTAATGCCGTAGCCCGAAGGATTGTAGATTGCGAAGCCCCTTGAGACCTTTGGTGCCGAATTGATGAAGATTCCAATGTTGCACATGACTCGGCTGGGGACACTGAAGTGAATTTCTTCTTGCCGAGGGAGCCTTTAAAACTTGATCGTACCCCCTAGTGTGACACCATTGATTAGGAGTGGAACGAGAAGGGCCTATCCTTGATCGGGGGAAAGAGTATGAGCATACATGACAAGAAGGTGCTTCTCGACATTCCTTTTGAAAGACTTTGAGGATAGTCTCACACATTTTTCTTGAGCGTAGCCCTAGGGCTCATTAACTGTCGAATGAAGCAAGAGAAGTTTTCTTTCTCGAGTCACATAGCCCCTAGGGCGTCATCACTTGTTGAGCAAAACAAGAGACTCGTCCTTGTGTGGGGGAACAAACACAAGGGGACATGGCAAGAGCTACTCCATTGTCGGGAGTCTTTCGGCATACTTTAGAGCGACATGCTTCTAGAAGCTTGAATTACATGTTGTTGCTCGCTGCCCAAACCAACTGACTAGCTGGGGATTATTTTGTACAACCTCGTACCCCTTCAATGATAGGCTCGTTCTCGGACGGATCTTGGTTACCACGGGCTTTCTTTCTCATGAGCCCAAAGATTCACATTGCAAGAACAATCTTTCAATAACCCAAAATGACCTTTGATGGTGCCATATCTCGTCAAGCCTTTTGCAATTCCAAAGTTGGCTCGGTGGGGATTGACTTGCTGAGGAGACCCAATGTAGAACTTGTGCAGTTGTCTTCCTTAGAGGCCGGAGATCTCCATTTCTCTTTCCCTTATCTCTCTCACTCTCTTATTTTTTTTTATGACGCACCCTTGCCTAGACCTCCCTTTCGGGTTTTCAATCTAGCGGGCATCTCTTTTGCGTCTTCATTTTGACTCGATTAATGAGGAAGTGTACATTGACTCTAGCGGAGGATGAGAGACATGTAATTTTACGGTGGAGACCTTTTGTCACTAAAGGTGAGTGACATTGACTTGGAAAGTAAGTCATTAAGAGAGAAGAGGAAGAAATCCCCCAATTTGAGTGCAAGAAACTGGGAGTATCGCAAAAAGAAGAGAAACCCCTAGACTCGACAAGGAACGGATAGCGATTCCAAATCTAAGAAAGTTGTTCAATCTTTTGGTGATTAATTCATTGGAAAATGAATCGTACAAAGATGTCATGACAAGTTCGAGAGGAAGGCCGATCACCATAACGCGCTAGGGCTAAACATATCTTCTTTCTTGCATGAGACCGGACCCTTAGGTTGCCTACGTTCCTCCAGTGTAGAGGCTCAGGTCACCGTAGTTCTTGTGGATGCTCCATTCGTCGAAATGGTTGTTGCTTCGTCCTTCATCGGTGGAATGATGTTGATCTTGTACTTCCTTGATTGATGGGGATTTTTTTGTTTTTGTGCTCTAACTTTTGCCTAGGTTGATTTGAGGATTTCAACCTAGCGATTTTTTTTTTTTTTTTTTTTTTTTTTTTTTTTATCCCCTTTTGAAAACTTTGCTTCATGATTGTTGCTCCACCTTTCTTTGTCTTGATTTCGTCGTTGTTGATGTCCTCGTTGTTGATGCCGTCGTTGATGTTTAGCCCCTAGGCGTTCAAGCGATGGCCTTCATTCCAAAACTTGTTTAGACATTTTTTTATTATTTTGCCAAGAATTAGATTGAAAAACTTGGAAGAGTGTATGAGGACAAGAACGACTTTTATTTAATGATTGACTCAAAATTTAACATTGGACGAGAGAAAACATTAATGCACACATTAGAGGACTTTGACTCTTTTTTTTTAATCCTATTTCTAGGTAGAGAAAGAGAAACAGAGATTGTCGTTGTCCTCATTGTCGTTGTAGTCTTCATTGTCATTGTAGTCTTCCATGTCACTACATTCATCCATGTCGTTGCTCGGATTGCTCGGGAACCCTTTGTCGTTGAAGCTTGTGTGATAGGAGGATTTGGCCACTTCTCGGAGCAAATTGTCAAATCTCCTTCCCGCATCATACATGCTTGAAAAATCGGGATGAAAAGCACCACTAAGATGAGTGCGGTAGTCCATTTTTAAACATTTCAAGAAGATGTCCATTTGTTCCTTCATTGAGGGCCTATCAACAATCTCGGCCAACTTGTCATTCCAACAGCGAGAAAAGTCCCCAAATGATTCATTGCCCATTTGCACGGTGCTCTCCAATTCCTTCTTGGTGGGGCGAAATATGGAGTTGCCTTGATATTGTGACTTGAAGGCAAGCATAGCGGCATCCCAATTGAGGCGGGTGGAAACTGGAAGACCCATATACCAATCTTTTGTGACCCCCTCGAGAGTAAGCGGGAAGCATTGTGCCATTCTTTGAGGAGACACTTTCTTTGGTAGCGTGGCCCAAATGTAGGAGTCGACATGAGCGTCGGGGCAAGAGTTGCCGTTGAACTTGCCAATATCGGGCATCTTGAACTTTTCGGGAAGAGCCTCCATTGTGTTTATGAGGAGAGAAGCTTGATGAAGATCGGTGCTTGGGCCCTTGTGCAAATTTAACCCACTAAGCCTTTGGTCAATGTAGGACATGAGAGTGTTGGCCAAACCGGTATCAATGCTTTGGACCTTTCTTTCATTCGTGAGCCCTTTCAATTGGTTCTTGAGTTGAGAAACTTCTTTTTTTTGGACCATTTTCACATGCTCGTAACGGGCTCGCCATAAATCATCCTTGCGGCGGACATTCTCGGCTAGTGTATCAACTTGCCCTTTCAATGCTTCCACCATGCAGAATAACCCTTCGTTGGACACGGGAACGCCGTTGTCGTAGCCGTTTGAAGCCATTGGACCTATGGAGAGAACACGGTTGATCTTAGGTTGACCCCACAAATACCTTTTGGGTAAAAATAATTTGACCCACAAACAGGAAAAGACTCAACCACATAAGGACAAATGATTTTTTTTTATTTACAAAGTCGGAAGGACATAGTCCTTTTTGGGGTTTCTAGAAAAAATAGTGGAATCGTCATCACACTAGTATATAGACCATCTCGCGGTCCCATATACTCATCGGATTCCACCACGCTTGTGAACATGTGTCGGGATGAAACTAAATTAATGTAGTAAAGCATACATGCTGGGACGGATTTTTTATTAGCGTCCATTATGACCACTTGGGGACAGATTTTTTTTTCGTCCATAACAACGAGTGGCATGTATGATTTGAAGACATTAGTTTAGGGAAATCTCGGTACATGAAAACCGACTTGGTCACGGAGTGTTAGACCCTAACTAGAATTGTGTGGTTGGTGCTTGGCTTAAGAGAGGCTTAAGGTCACCCGCAGCATGTAGTCATGAACTACGCCACGGGCTGAGGTTTACCGCTTCGGGAGAGTCAAGGTCGGGTGGAGCTTGAATCTCTCTAGGACGGGCCTCGATGGGTTTGGGGTTGGACTTGTCCGACTCGATTGTGAGCAGTTAATAGGAATTATGTGTGCGTAGTGTGAGGTCCATCACGTGACAAAAAAAATATATATATATATATATATATATTTAAAGAAATAATAAAAAACAATTAAGCACGTATTTACAACTATCGAATCACCCGTGTGACCGATAAAAATAAAACAGAGAATTAAAAGATGGCTTTGTGCAGGCCGGTGTCCAAACACTGTCAAAACTGCTCTGTTATGTGCACTGTTCTGTTCTGGAAAGTTGCCCAGATGCGCGCGCTTTATGCTGTGAGGATGGGAGGCGCGCGCCTTAGGCACTAGAGGGCATAGGCGCCCGCTTCTGGGCAGTACCTGCAAATTCATGGGTTCAAGGGACTGCCTTAACCCTAAATAAAAACACTTTTCCCCTGCAGAAACTATTAGCACAATAACATGAAATTTGAAGGACAAAATGAGAGGCGGGCGATTCTGGTGGGGAAGGTGGGATGCGCGCGCCTTAGGCCAAGAAGGTGAGAGGCGTCACCTTTTTCCACCAGAATGCCCAGAAAACTGTAAAAAGAACACCAAAAATGAAAAACACAAGTTTAACCCTCTAAGTCCCCAGCGGAGTCGCCACTGTAGATACCCCGGGGGACCGCGGCTTGGCTAGAGCGCGCGAGGCCACCCACGTTTTAGAGGAACGCGAAAAAACCTAAAGAAAGCCAATTTTTGTACGAAAACCAGAGATTCGGGAGAGAAAGGGTTCGGGGGTTAGGTGACGGAGTGGGAAGTACTTAAACACCCACTCCGCCCCGCTTACGCGGGTCTTGCTACTTTTGGTGTTCTAATGCTAAATGTCCTTCAATTAAATAAATAGTGCTAACAATTATAATGGAAAAAAGGGGAAAATAAAAGAGAAATAAAAGAGAATTTGTTTTATTTATTAATTTATGCTAAAGATTACATGTAAAAATTATACTAAACAATTACATTAAGAAATGGATAGGAAATTAAAGTAGAGATTGAAATGTAGGGAGATAACCTTGACCAACTTTAATGTAATAAAGTGGTCATTTGGTCATGTCCCATTTGATGGGGTTGCATACATCTAAAAAGACATAAATAAACTAGAAGAAGAAGAAGTGTACCTTTAGAAAAGAGGACTTCAAACTTTGACTTGGAGTTGTTGTAGAAAAATTGTTGTGTAGAAATTTGTGAAGAGTTTAGTTGCTAGAACTCTTGTTGGGGAAATTTGTGTAGGGAGAATGGTGTAGAGTTTGTGTAGGGAGAAAGTTCAAAGTTCCAGGTCCTTTCTAAGGTAAAAAGAAGAGGTTTAAATATGTGAAAAAGAGAAGAAAATAAGCTTTTCTAACCAATATGAGAAAAGTGCTAACAATTATAATGTAAAGAAAAAGAGAATTACAAAAGAGAAATAAAAAGAAACTTGTTTTATTATATTAATGCTAAAGATTACATGTAGCAATTACATTAATATGAAATGGGGAAATTAAAGTAGAGTTAGAATGTAGGGAGTTAAACTTAACCAACTTTAATGTAATAAAGTGATTAGTTGGTCATGTCTCATTTGATGGGGATTCCATACATTGACTAAGACAAGTAAGATAAAAGAAGAAGAATTAAGTACCTTTAGAAAGGAAGAACTTCAAACTTGACTTGAAAAGAGTTTGTGTAGCGTTTTGTTGCTTGAATAGAATTCTTTGTGAAGAACTCTTGGAGAGAAATGTGTATAGTGTATTTGTGAAGAAATTTCAAGTCCAAAAAGATTCCCCTTCTAAGGTAAAAAAGAGAGGTTTTTATAGGTGAAAAAGAGAGGAAAAGAAGCTTTTCTAACCAATAAGAAAATAAAGAAAATCCAATAATAAAGAAGAAATCAAATAAAATAAAGATCAAATATTTGGTTTTAAGGAAAAGGCTAGACTATGGGATTTGGGAGTATGAAATAACGGGGATGAATATGGATGTAAAAAGAGTTCTTTGTGATCAAGAAAAATGAGGGAAAAGACAGAATGACAGAAATGACTCTAAATTTAATTCTGTTACGCAGTTTAGTCCAAAACTAACGGAATCAGTTAGGAACTTAACCGAAGTAACATAAATTAACAAAAATAAGTTAAATAAAAATACTATGTATGCAATCGGGGTGAGAGGTCCAAGGCGGGGTGTCTACAGAGCCCCTCGGTGACGTGGATTGCAAAGCAAAACGCGTCGACGAAAGAACAAAAACACCCGCCGAGGACATCGACAAAAGAAAATAATGACTCGATAAAAGCAGGATTTATTGAAATTGCAAGGGATAGAAATGCGCTCCCTGTTTGAGCGACTTTTGCTGATAGAAAGGGTGCGGTGAAAGAAATCGGCCCACCGTGGCCAAAATTTAGAGTCCGTATAGAGGACTTGGAGGGACTCGAGAGTCTGTCTGCCGATGTAGAGGAACTCGAAAGTATGCCTGCTGATGTAGAGGGACTTGAAAGTCGGCCTGCTGATGTAGAGGGACTCGAAAACCTACCTGCTGATGTAGAAGGACTCAAAGGTCTACCTGCTGATTTAGAGGGACTCAAAAGTCTGCCTGCTGATGTAGAGGGACTCGAAAGTCTGCCTGCTGATTTAGAGGGACTCGAAAGTCTGCCTGTTGATTTAGAGGGACTCGAAAGTCTGCCTGCTGGTGTAGAGGGACTCGAAAGTCTGCATGCTGATTTGGAGGGACTCGAGAGTCTGCCTACCAATGTAGAGGGACTCGAAAGTCTGCCTGCTGATTTAGAGGGACTCAAAAGTCTTCCTGTTGATTTAGAGGGACTCGAAATTCTGCATGCTGGTGTAGAGGGACTCGAAAGTCTGCCTGCTGATTTGGAGGGACTCGAGAATCTGCCTGCCGGTGTAGAGGGACTTGAAAGTTTGCCTGCTGATTTAGAGGGACTCAAAAGTCTGCCTGCTGGTGTAGAGGGACTCGAAAGTCTGCCTGCTGATTTGGACGGACTCGAGAGTCTGTCTGCCGATGTAGAGGGACTCGAAAGTCGGCCTGCTGATTTAAAGGGACTCAAAAGTCTGCCTGCTGATTTGGAAGGACTCGAAAGTCTTCCTGTACCTGTTATACATATGCTCTGCAAATGCATGTGCTCGTGTGAGATGAGAGAAAATTGTGCTTGTAGTGTGGAATGTGATTTGAAAAGCAGAGATTGCTTGAGAGAGAGAATTTGCAAAGATGGAGAAATTGCTTTTGTGTGTGATGTGATTTGAAAGGAGCTTTGATGAATGATGTTCATACCTTCACTTACGATGGCCGCTTGATTTGGGATGGATTTCTGATGCCGTGGCTTTGATGAAGGATGCCGACACTTTTGATGAAGATGAGTCACTTGTACCTTGATGGAGTGTTGGTGAGATGACATTCTGGATGATGGGTTGGTCGCGCCAAAAGGCTGCCTACGTATCCCTTGGAAAGGAATCAGACCAGCGTAGTTCAGGGATGATGGAGAATGCTGGGGAAGAATCTAGGAGCAAATTGAAACACATACTTTTACGCAAGTAAGGAGACAAAGAAAGTTTATTTGCAAGAAAAAGAAAAATAAAAATCTTTTTTTTTTTTAGTTCGTGGGTGAACCATTTTAACCATTGTGTGTTTGTAAAGCCAACCCAAGATCAAGTCATGTTCGATCGAAGTCCGGATTGCCTCGCTTGAATTCTATCATAGCTGTTGTGCCCAACGAAGATTGATGTCTAGCCCCAAGAGATTTGTCGATTATGGGGATTCAAAAAACTTTTGATGTCGAGATACAAAGGGTTTGCTGATTGTAAAGCCCCTAGAATGCCTTTGATGCCAAACTTTGAATGGCTTGCATGGCCCCAATATAAATCAGCTCTTGGCCCATTCAAATAAATCGCCTTTTGTTGTTGGCGTGAGAAAGCCCCAATAGAAGACTATTAACACCGAACTTTGAGACATTGCTAAGCCCCAAATGTCATGTACTTGTTGTTTGCGAGCTTCAAGACGGTGGAATGTGAAGACCTTTCGATGTAAAGCCCCAAATTATCTTGGAATCGGCTCGGCTGTTAGGCCCAATTGGTAGGAAAATAGGCTAGAGGGGGGGGGGGTGAATAGCCATTTTAAAACTTTTCAAGAAACACTTTTATATATGCAAAGTCACTTATCAGTTTGCAAACTATTATCAGTAAGTGCAGCGGAGAAGATATGACTAAGTTTTAACTCACACTTAAATCGGTAAGAAATGGTTTTCAGAGCTTAGTTTAAACACAAAGTTGTTTCCAAAAGTTCAATGCAGTTTCAAGAGATTGGTCAAAGGAAAATACAATGAATCAGTATGAACAGTTAGATCAGCTGGTGAGAGATTTTCAACCGGCAAGAATAAAGTAGCTGACAAGAGACACCCAGAGATTTGGAGAGGTTTACAGTGTAAATACTGCTACGTCCTCTACCAAGTTTGGTCAGAACTTGGATTTGGGTTAAGAGTACTATTAGATATTTCTAGTCTATTACAAGCAAGGCTTTGCCGGTATACAAAGACTAAGTTCTAGAAATTTCTAATGGATCGTAAAACAAATACTGACCAAGTGTTTTTGAGCGGCAAGTTCAAAAGAACTTATCTCACTCAGGTGGGTGTGTGAATAACTCAATCACAATATTCCTTATATAAGTCTAACTTGGGAATATTAACAAAGTGATGAGTTTGTGCATGAGTGTATGTCCTATTAATGTCTAATGATTATCTGGACGGAATGTTGAGCTTCAATGAATGCTTCAGCAATCAACTCTCTTCAATGCACCAACCTTCTTCAATGCAGCAAGTCCTCTATTTATAAGAGGAGCAGATGTCTTAGCTTGTTGAAGAAGGATAATATTTGAATTTTCAGCTGGGTAGGTGAGGAGCATTTAATGCGGTATCTTGAGCATTAATGGCGAAGATTTGTTGTACACGCATGCTTGGAAAAGTCTGATGGGTAAAGACCCCTTTGTCTCAACCGGTTACCTGCAAAAGCAAGTAGAGACAGAGTATAGCTAAAAGTAGCTATGTGTCAGACGGCGCAGTAATCACTACAGAGCAGGTAAACTACTATTTGATAAAACAGTATGAAAGGATAGGGACAATCAGCAAGGTTTGAATTTAAGATGGAACGATGTAACCTGACTGACAGTACAGGCTGCCTTTTTTTATCAGCATGTTGAGGACGGAGTTGATCGGCAACTTGTGTAGCAAGTTGATCGGCAACTTGTCGCATGTTGAGAATGGAGTTGGTCGGCAACTTGTTTACTGGTTTGCTGATTTGCTTCCTCTTGCTGGTTTGCCTTGTTTGAAGAGATGTAATACACCTGTGCAGGTCACAAAGAATCCTATGGGTACCTAAAGAGGTTCTAATAAAAATTGGGGGATCCTAAGTGTAGACATGATTGGGATTAAGTAATTCTAGTGACTAGGAATCTATTTGAACAACAATCTCCTCCTAATTACTTACGTCCAATCACCCTTAATACTAAGGACATCTCTTATCCTAAGTGTAGACAATGAATCGGCAGAAATGTTGATCTGCAAAAACGATTAGCATAGAATAATACAGATAAGACATGTATATAAGAATAACATATTTGAACAATCAAAATATCATTAGGCGAAGAAATTTGTCTATGGAGGTCTTCGTAAGATATCTACATCATAGGCTATGTCGACTCAAGAATCAGCAGCTGGATCTGAAGTCTTGGGATCTTCTGATGGAGTCGAGTCCTTTGGAGTAGATTTAGTCTTTTTCGCCTTCTTCTTTGCTCTTTCCTCTTCCTTTTCTGCTTTTCTTTTCGCCTTGCACTGTCTTCTTTGAGCACTCTCCAATCTTTCAGTCAACATCTTGTTGTTCTCCTCAAGTTCAGCAATCTTTAACTTGGCTTGAAGAAGTTCATTCTGATGTTCAGCAAGTTTCTCAACTGAAACCTCAAGTTTATTGCGGGTATCATTGTGCTCAGCAAGTAGAGTCTTCTGCTGAGTGACAAGAGAGCCATTTATCTCTGACAGATTAAATACACGTTCAGTTCTGTCTTTCAGCAGATCTTTCATATCATTGTATACTGATGTCCTGATCCTGATAACATCCTCCTCCTGATTGGACTTACGTATCTGCTTGGTAAGCTCCTTGGTGGATTGCTTGAACAAATCCATAATGGAATGGGAGAAATCAACCAAATCACCACGACTAGCAGGTTCGTTCTGATTATAGTCATATCCTCCTTCAAACAGATGGAAGTCATAAATGCTGTTGAAGATGATAGGCTTATCAACGTAAATCGGTGCAGCGAAGATTTTGGGATTTTTGAGAAATAGAGAAGAGTCAAAATCCTTATTTTCTAAGTCAGCATCCTCGATCTGTACATCATCAACAACAATCTGCATCTCATTATCAGAAATAACTATAGGCAATGGAGAAGATGGAAGAGGAGCTGGAGGTGGAGGTAAAGGAAGAACTTGATGAAGTACAGGATCCTCATCGGCAAGAACAATGGCATCGGCAGAGATAGCATCAGCAGAGATAAAGTCAGCAGGAATTGAAGTGGAGACAATGTCGGCAGAAAGTGGATGGACAATCACCAGAGGATAGTTGGGATGGACAATCATATCCCTGTCTCCTGGTAGATGAAATATGCCGTTGTCTTCCATAGACATTAATAGAGCAAGCTGAAACATCATACAAGCAATGCCTTCCATAATCATAATCACTAACCTGGCATTCATCAGCCTAGTGGTGTAAACCAAGTGATCGGCACGTTGCTTCTTCAAAAACATAGGCAATGTTATAGATAGAGCAGCATTCTTTACCAAGTACAGTAGCCCACGAGGATCAGTGTGGCTTACTTCAAGAATGTCAATGAGCTCATCGTCGATCATTAGGCATTTCCTCATCCAACCCTTCGTGGTAATGCAAACTTCCTTGGGAGATGGACCTGGAAGGTGAATTTTGTCTCCAACTTTTAGCTTCCTAGGTAGGCAGTGGAGAGGATCGTAGACAGGTTTCTTTTCCTTGAGCTTTGACACTCTAGGAGCTTTCCCTTTCTTCCTTCTGAAGTCTGGTTTAATCCAGGGCATAAAGACCAAGCCTTCATCTGCAGATTCACTAGCAAGAAATTTATGCTTGGTGAAATGAGGATGTTCTTTGCCGAAAGGAGAGGTAATCCTCTGAAGTGTAGATCAGAAAGACCTGATAGGTTGATGAATAGGAAATAACTATTGGCCATAACTGTTTGTAGGAATAGAGATGGCTGTAGTGTACCAGTTGGAACTCATCATCTCCTTAGCATGAAGCTCAAAATTGTACTCAGGAGGTGGAGCAGAATCAGCTTCAGCAAGAACAGGTGGCTCTGCATTCATAAGAACAGGCAATTCCACATAATCAGCAGGATCTATTTCATCGGCACTATCATCATCAGCATCAGTAGCAATTGGAGCGGGTAGAGGAAGAGGGGTATCAGCAGACGGTAAGGTGAGAAGAGGTTGCAAAAGCACTTCCTCAAATTGCAAACTTGCAGCGATTTCAGCATCAAGATCAGTAACTCTTTCCTCAGTACCTCCTCCTAACTCAACAATCTCCTTAATTCTAGTAGGTTCAAGAATCTGTAATCCAGGAGTTACCGTTACTAACTGAGTGTCTGTAGTTTGCTCAGCAAGATGAGTGTCGGTAGTTTGCTCATCAGTCTCATGTTCAGCAATTACTCCACCTGAAACAGATACATCAATAACTACATCATCCAGTGGTTGAGTGTCCATAGTTTCCTCAACAGGTGCAGGTTGGTCGGCAGATCCCTCAATCAGAGGTTGAGTATCTGGAGTTTTCTCAACTTGAAATCCCAGAGTCTCCATGACAGGTTCATCGGCATGACTACCTTCATTACTACTTTCACTCACCAATACAGATTCAGTAAATACTTCAGTAGAAGAGGGAGCTTTAGTCATAACAATTCTTATCGGCATCTGGTCATTGCTGATTGTCTCAAAAGTGCAAGGAGAGTTATCAGCAACTCTGTGAGCACAAACCAATTCTTTTTCATACAAGTCAGCACCATCATCATCATCATCATCATCATCATCATCGTCAGCACCAATATTATCGGCAGAATGAGCATCGGCATCAGACACAGTCTTGCTGCTGCTAGGTAAAGAAGCCTGAGTGACTTGATCGGCAAGAACTTCGGCAGCACGACGATCGGTATCTCGCTTTAGCAGAAATTCGTTTGACTGTTCAATTAAAGCCAAAGTGACCTTCTTGACTAATCGGTAGAAATGAGCATTGAGAGGACTATCAGCAGGAGCCTCATGATCATTGTACATCAGCAAGTCTTCATCATTTTCCAGTCTGCCAATCTGATAAGGATCAAATTCAGTGAATTGGGAGAGCTGATTGAATGTTCTGGCATATATGATCCATACATCCTGAACCATCAAGTCTTGTCTAATTCGATCTTGAAATAGATAGACTGGTTCTAGTGAAGCGGCAGATAGTCAAAGTAACGACCAAAATTCAGCTTCAGTTCAGCTGCTTTCATCTGCTTGAACTTTAAGAGAGGGACGAACTTCTCATTCCACACATCAGTGCGATTGTCAATCCTCTGATAGTCAACATAATCAGCACTTTTCCCTGATGGCACAGTGTCCTTCATTTCTTCATGAAACTGAAGTAGACGACGAACAAAAGGGGGCACATGATCAATAGGAAACACCCAATTTTTGGACAAGACTTTGTTAGTCAAAGACCAAGGGTTTCTGTAGAAAGTGTGGAAGGTGGGATTTCTGATAGGAGCACATTTTCTCGGAGTTTGAGACTTAAGCTTCTCAATAACAGCTTCAATGCTTTTACCACCGGCAAAGTCATCGGTAAAATCTTCATCTGGAATTTCAACTTTGACTGCAGGATCGGTAGTGAGGGAAGTACCGGCAAGATGAGAAGGAGAAAATCTGATCAACTTAGCTCTTGGATCGGCAGAAGAAATAGGAGCAGAAGGAACTTCATCGGTAACTGGCTTTTGCTTCTCCATCGGCAAGCCCGTCTCATCGGCAACTTTTGCCTTCTTGGATTTCTCCTTATCAGCAGCCTTAACCAATTTTCTTTTCCGTGGAGCACCAGGAGTAGAGTCAGCAAGAACTCGATCGGTAGAAGGAGCAGGAGTAGAGACTGCAGAAATAAAAGCGACTGATGGGATTGTCTTAGCTCTTTTCCTTCTTTGAGCGATAGCAGGTGCTGGTGCAGCATTAGGGGCAACAACACTAGAAGCCTTCTTTTCTATTCTGTTCCAATCTTTAGCATCAAAAGATTTTAATTTGCTGAAGGCGATGCTGGATGGAAAACGATCTGCTTTGACTATGTTGATATTTATTCTCAAGATCATACTGATCAGGAGATAATGACATCCTTTCCCAGGATTGGGTTTATTTTTGCTTCTATCAGAAGACCATTTGTTAGCAGCAGTAGCAATGATCCTGAAAATGTAAGCACACCAGTTGAACTTGATCTGTAGAACAATGGCGGCCATAGCTTCAAATTGCACATCAGTTACATTGCTATGTGAACCAGATCGGCAAATGAGGCATCTATCAACTATCTCAGCAAGAGCATAGTATCGGCGAGGATAATGAATCTTCAAATGATTAGTGCCACTGAGTCTTGGACCGGCTCCTCTCATAAGGTTCCATACCCTGTCCAACTCCTTATCATCAACAAGAGCACTCAACCCTTCATTCCCAATAGAGGGAAATACCTCAGAAATAGAAGAGGGAGTAAGAGAAATTTGCACGCCTAAGACTGTGGAATTGACGGAGATGATGACTGACGAGTCAGCCGGAGAACGGACAACAATGGAGTTGGAGAAGAATTCTTTAACTAGATCCAAGAACACAGAATCAACTCTAGATGGAGTAATAAAAGAGTTGGGCAAAGACCCAATAAGAAGATTCTTCAAGAAAACCCCGTCGGCTTCGTCATTAAAGTAGTCGGAGTCAACATAACCTCCGTAGATATCTTTTTCGCCGGACATTTTTTGCAAGTTACTCAAAAATCTCACAATGTTAGAAACAAAGGTAAATCAAAACAAGGATGATTTGAAATGAGCAAAGTTTAAACATTATTAATTACCAGATTATGAAGATATAAGTAAATAGGAAGTTGAATCAAGTAATCCGGTTAGAGGAGTGAGAGAGAGAGAGAGAGAGAGCAGTTAAAATGGCGGAGAAAATTTGAAAGATATTGAAAGGGCGTTATATATGATATGGGGGGAGAGAGAATATGAGAAGACAAGAATATTTAGAAGAAGTAACTGTAGCAATTTACTCGGAGAACGTGCGCACGCATAAATTTAATGCGCACACAAATCAGAGAGAAATGAACAGTTAAAAGTTAGAGGGAGAAGGGGTAAATCGTCATAACTAAAAAGTGATTGATGACCTGTTACCTTACTGATGTCTTGTAATAAATGGGAAACATCATGACACGATTTTGGGGTAGATCGGTACACACACGTGTCAGGAGAGTGTGACTGATTTGTACCTTTGATTTGACTGCTTACGTCATGTGTCAGGAATCTTATATTTTTGGAGAGACGTGCTGATTTGATACTTTTTAAATATCGGCAAGATAGTTGAATCGGTAAGATATGATGATCGGCATGTTGTTGTCAGCAATATTATGTCGGCAAGATAATTTGGTCGGCAAGATTTTCACACTTGCTGATGAGATCGGCAAGACTAGCACAATCGGCAGAGTTAGCACAGTTTTAACCATAGAAATCAATCATACCTAGTTCACCTCTTAGGAATTCAAATATTTTCTGGTCTAAGGGCTTTGTCAGTATGTCTGCTCTTTGGTAATCAGTATGGACTTTGAGCAGCACCACGTTTCCCTTTTCAACATGTTCCTTTAGAAAGTGATACTTGATGTCTATGTGCTTGGTTTTGGAATGCATGACCGGGTTGTTGGAAACTGAGATGACAGATTGATTGTCACAATAGATGGGACAAACTTGAGATGGAACTTCATAGTCAACAAGCTGCTGCTTCATCCAAAGGATCTGTGAACAGCAACTGCCGGCAGCTATGTACTCAGCTTCAGTAGTAGAAGTGGAAATTGATGCTTGCTTTTTACATGACCAAGACACCAACCGATCACCAAGAAATTGGCAAGTTCCACTAGTACTCTTTCTTGTTACCCTGCAAGCTGCAAAGTCTGCATCTGAATAACCTATTAGATTAAAAGATGAATCTCTAGCATACCATAATCCAAGGTTAGTAGTGCCACATAGATATATAATGATACGTTTAACAACTTGCAGATGAGATTCCCTTTGGGTCAGCTTGGAACCTGGCACAAACACAAACAGCAAACATAATATCTGGTCTACTGGCAGTAAGATAGAGGAGTGAGCCGATTATACCTCGGTAGACAGTCATATCTACTTTCTTACCAGACTCATCCTTATCTAAGTGAATGTTAGTGCCCATAGGTGTGCTTTGAGAGTGAGCATTTTCAAAGCCAAACTTCTTGATTAATTCTTTTGTGTACTTGGCTTGACTGATGAATATTCCCTCATTGGATTGCTTGACTTGAAGTCCAAGGAAATATGTTAGTTCACCCATCATTCTCATCTCGAACTTGCTCTGCATTAGCTTCTCAAATCTCTTGCAAAGTGATTCATTAGTAGAACCAAAAATAATATCATCGACATATATTTGAACAAACAATGAATGACCCTTGTGCTTGGCAACAAATAAAGTGGTATCGATTTTACCTCAAGTGAAACCTAAGCCATCACTAAGTAAGAACTTAGAAAGGGTTTCCATACCATGCCCTTGGAGCTTGCTTTAAGCCATAGAGAGCTTTCTTCAATCGATAGACATGATTAGGCTTCTTGGAGTCTTCAAAACCTGGTGGTTGTTCCACATAAACAAGTTCTTGGAGTTGTCCATTCAGGAAGGCACTTTTCACATCCATTTGATACAGTTTGAATTCTTTGAAGGCGCAATAGGCTAAGAAAAGTCTTATAGCTTCTAATCTTGCAACGGGAGAAAATGTCTCATCATAGTCAATCCCTTCTTCTTGTCGATAGCCTTTAGCAACTAACCTTGCTTTGTTTCTAATAATATTCCCAGCTTCATCCAATTTGTTCCTGTAGACCCATTTTGTACCAATAACTTGCTGAGAAGTTGGTCTTGGTACAAGTTCCCATACATTGTATCTTTCAAACTGATTTAGCTCCTCCTGCATAGCTTCCACCCAGCCAGGATCAGCAAGAGCTTCTTCAGTCTTCTTTGGTTCTATATTGGAAACCATAGCAGATGAGAAAAGACTCTCGACGAATGCTCTACTAAGGTTTCTTGTTAATCTTGGTCCAAAGACATCACCAATCACATTTTCTAATGGATGATCGCGAACTGTTCTAACTTCCCTTGGTACATCTTGTCTGACAGTATCTTGTTGTAAAGATTCGAGAGGAGGGTCAAGATCAGCAGGTGGAGTAAGAGAATTAGAGTTTTGGGTGAGAGGTGGATTAGATTGAGAGCTTGTTGGGAAGGGCCTTATAACAGAAATTGGTTGAGGGCTAGATCTGTTTTCAGTATGATCAGCTAAATTTCCATCGGCAAATGGATTGTGAAATTCATCAGCAGATTTTGGTTCTGCCGATGAAGGGAAGTATTGAGCTTCAGCTGATTCTTCTACTGATATAACTGGATCAGCAGTTGGAACTTGTCCTGCATGGTTAGAATTGTTGGATTCACCTGTCTCATAAGCACTAGATTCATTAGTACTATTTGGAGCTTTGTCAGACTCTAGCAAATCAAATTCATCAAAGGTTACATGAACAGATTCAACAATTTTCAAAAGTTTCTTATTGAAAACTCGAAAGGCCTTACTGTGTTTAGCGTATCTAACAAAGATTCCTTCATCAGCTTTCTCATCAAATTTACCTCTGTGCTCTTTACCGTTGTAAAGCACGTAACATTTGCAGCCGAATATTTTGAAGAATCCAATGTTGGGAGTTTTGCCTCTCCAGAGTTCATAAGGAGTCTTGTTATGGAATTTGTTGATAAGAGATCTGTTCTGAGTGAAGCAGGCGGTATTGATGGCTTCAGCCCAAAAATATTTCGGCAGCCTGGCTTCAGCA
Organism: Campanula takesimana; assembly: GCA_026119855.1. Taxonomy (NCBI): domain Eukaryota; kingdom Viridiplantae; phylum Streptophyta; class Magnoliopsida; order Asterales; family Campanulaceae; genus Campanula; species Campanula takesimana. The sequence goes on along the minus strand of JAOWBW010001139.1, from coordinate 226,455 downwards.
ATCATGGTCTTACCAGCATCTATAAGAGTTCTGTTCTTTCTCTCAACGACACCATTTTGTTGTGGTGTACCGGCAGCTGAAAAGTTGTGGTCTATGCCATGATCATCACAGTACTGAGCAATACCATTGTTCTTGAATTCAGTTACGTTGTCTGATCTCATACTGATTATATCACTCTCCTTTTGGGTCTGTAGTAGTCTAAATAACTTGGTACCAACAGCATAAGTATCATCTTTGTTGCTGAAGGTTTCTACCCAAGTATATCTTGAATAGTCATCTACTACCACCAGAGTGTATCTACTTCCCCCAATACTTGCAGTAGTTGTGGGGCTAAATAGATCCATGTACAGCAGTTGGAGGCACTTAGATGTAGACATGCAGGGCCTGCTGTGGAAAGATGACTTGTGTTGTTTTCCGAGTTGGCATGCCTTGCATTTCTTTCCATGATCAGTAGACACTTGAGGCAGACCAGTTACCAGATTTGAACCGGCAAGCTTGGATAGATATTTGAAGTTCAAGTGATTGAGTCTCTTGTGCCATAGCCATGAGTTCTCACTGATGTTCTTAGCTACAAAACAAACATTAGTAACACCAGTAATAGTACTTAAATCTACTGCATAAATGTTACCTTTACGTTTGGCAGTGAGAAGGGTTTCATTGGAAGCAATGTCTTTCACATAGCAACTGGAAGTAATAACTACACATTGCATCCCTTTATCAAAGAATTGTGAAATAGATAGAAGGTTATGTTTCAAGCCATCTACTAGAGAGTCCTTCTGTACAGTAACTGCACCTCTCTTGACGGTACCAGTACCGATGATTTTTCCTTTGGCATTATCACCGAAAACCACTGGGGGACCTGATGCTTCTGAGATATCGGCAAGTAGATCTGCAAATCCTGTCATGTGTCTTGAACAGCCACTATCTAGAATCCACAAATCCTTGCTTGCACCAGTTGAGGCCATGAAGCATTCCTGAAATAAAACGGTATGCTTATGGTCCCCCTTATTCTTGGGTCTGAGGGTTAGTTCCTCTTTGGCAACCACATCTGGCCACCACTAGAGGATGTAACCTCAGTGGGTCCAGATAGGTTCTTCAGGAGGAATTCATGAGCCTTGTGACCATAATCAGAATAATTAGAACATCTCACTTGACTGATAGCCTGTGGAGTCGGTAGAACATCATTTTGTTTAGTCAGTGCATTGGCAGAACTAGGGAATTGAGCAGGCACAAACTTAGTAGGTTTAAAGGTGATAGTGTTGCCTTTCTTTCCATTCTGTTTACTTTTGGCAGTTACCTTTTTAGGTACTTGTCCATCGGCAGCAGAGGTGGTTAGACCGGCAGCACTTGCTCTGCTGATGTATTTACCAAGAATACCGTTATCGGCAGACTCAGTATCAGCAACCTTAAAATATCTTTGTTTGTGCTTATCATTCCTTTTGTTCTGGTTCTTAGGATACTTCATTGCCACAGCACTGTATATTGTCTTAGCATCCTTATGCATTGAGTTAACAGGACTACATTCAACTTTCTCATCCTTTTTCTCGGTCGCACAAGTTTCAATAGAGCTACTGCTGCTGGAATCAAATCCTAACCCAGATTGGTCCTTATATGACATTTGGGTCTGTAGGATTGTTTCAACAGCAATTCTAGATTTTGTGTAAGAATCAACAATCCTTGAGAGATGATTGTTTCTTTTCACAAGATCTTCGATCTGAGCTATCAATACTGCTACTTGGCTTTTAAGATCCAGGTTTTCTTTCTTTAGAGAAATAGACTCAAGCTCGTGTCCTTTGAGAACTGAAAGTTAAGACATAAGCGAGCTATTCTCGTTAGAAATTCTTTTGAAATCAGCAGCCATCACTTTATGAACGTTACTCAGCTTCTCATAATCAATAAAAAGTTCATCCAATGTCTCTACCATCTCAGCCTTAGATAATTCTGGAAGAGGGTCGGCTGAATCTTTTAAAGCAGAGAGAATGGGTTTAAGTGAGAAGTCAGGTAGGGAAGAGATAGGTTTCAAAAGGCTTTTGGCAATATTGGGGTATTCGGTGAATGAGAATTTTCTTGTCATCAGCAAGTGTTTTGCTTTAGAAGCATTGAAGTGAGAAGAGTTACACTGTCCATAGAGTGAAGTTCCCACTTAATGAACCTTGTATCCTATTGGGTTTTCTGCTTTGATGCTTACTTCCTTGAAGTATGATTGAACTCTTCCAGTTGGTACTTCTTTGACTGGAGTCTTTGGCGGTGAGGGATCTCGGTAGATTGGAGTCGGCAAGGATGAAAGATCGGCATCATCTGAATCTAATGCAACGAAACTTACATCGGCATCTGCATCTTCATCGGCATATTCGTCTGAATCGGTTTCACACCAGACCGACAAGGCTTTTTCTGTGCTATTATCGGCAACATAACTTCGAGACTTTGGATATATCTTGTTTACTAATTTCCTCACATATTCATACTTTGGCTGAGGACATTTTGAAGCAAATTGACCAGGTTTTCTGCAGTTGAAGCAGGCAAGATCACCTTTGCTGTTTTTGCCATCGGTAGCACTGGTACTTGGTTTGTTGTAGCTTGCTGATTTTTGAAATGGTGGTGTAAAGGATTTTTGTTGCTGGTGACTTTTTATTTGCATCCTTTTGAAGTCTTTAAACCTCTTGTAGTTTCTGGCGAAGGCGGCAAATTCGTCTTCTTCCATTGTTTGTTCTGAAGGTGTTTTTGAGGTTTTTGAACAGCAGTGTGTTTGATGGGGATCTATAGGAGGGAATTTGGTTGAAGGAAAGGATACCTGAGATTGAGCTGATAGAGACAAGTTTTTGAAATTTTTATCGAGAACGTTAAGTTTTTGCAGTTCTCTCTCATACAAGAACAGACTAGACACAAGATTCTGAATAGAGGTCTTGTTTAAGTCTCTAACTTCTCTAACAGCAGTGACCTTGGTATGATACTCATTTCCTAAAGAGCTTAGAAAACGAATATTAAGATCTTTCATAGTATACACTTTACCTAATGAAGCACATAAATTACTTACCTCGCAGAATCTGTCGTAGGCACTTCTGAGAGATTCACCATCTAGTTTCTTGAAAGATTCAAACTCAGCAATGCAGCCGTAGAGTCTGTTGTCTTTCACCTTCTCATCTCCTTCAAAGTATGCAAGGAGTTTGTTCCAGCATTGTTGAGCCGTGGAGCACAAGTCAATTAGTTTATATTGCTTGTCGTCCAATCCACATGAGATAATATGGCACGCCTTTCCATCTAGAGCAACTGAAAGTTTATCTTCATCAGTCCATTCTTCTCTAGGTTTTTCAATCAATGTCACGACCCGAAATCTAGGCTCTATTTTATTAGTAATTAAATAATTATTATTTATTTAATTGCTTATTTATTTATTTAAATTATTATTTATTTAAATATTTATGTGTGCATTTTATGTGTTATAATAATTATGCCTAGCATTTTATTTGGGTCTTAGTTGTTGGTGGGGAGTTTTGAGTTGGGTAGTATTAGAGGAGGTGGTCTTTGTGTAAGTTTTTAAATCATACTCCTACCCTCTTCCTACACCTCCTTCTCCCTCATTCACTCCACCTCCCTCCATCATCTCCCTGGAAACTCTCTCTCTCCCTCCATTGGTAAGCATTTTCTTTCTCTTTCCTTCTCTCTTCATTTTCTTCTTCTTCCTCTCATAATCTCTCATTTCTTAAAACGTGAAATGTGTTTAGATCGTCGATAGGATCGCGTAGAATCAAAAATAATCGAATTCCGTCAACTTTCATTATTTTCAAGTAAGTTACTTTTCCCCCATTTTTATGCTAAAGTGTTCATATCATGCATATATGATGTTTGAGTTGTTATATTTGAAGTTTGGTTGGGTTTTGAATTTGTTTGGAATTTATTTGGATTTTGGGTTAAAAAAATGGTGATTTATCAATGTTGGGTTTGATTCTTGATTTTGGTTGTTAAATGTTGTTGTATGAGTCTTTTTAGACTTATTAGTTGTGTTGGTACATTAGTATGCTAGTTAGAAGGTTGGATTTTGGTTGAAATATGTTTTGGGTTAGAAAATGGAAAACCCAGTTGTTCTTCCCGATTTCCGGTAGTTCAGAACATTGGGCGGCCGCACAAAAATGTATGGGCGACCGCACATCTATCTGAAAGCTTTTGTTCTTGTTTTGAGGGATTTTGGGCGACCGCACAGTCAATATTGGGCGGCCGCACAGACCTCTGAAAGTTTACATTTTGTTAATTTGTGTGATTGAAGAATGCGTTGTGATCCAAATCTTGGGTGTCCTTCTAGTCGACCTTAGTGATCATTGTAGAACACTCTAGTGATAGAATTGGGTCCTTTGTGATCAAGTTTGTGTTTGAAATTAATCAAGTGTTAATTGGGAATTGGAACATCTTATTGAGGTATTGTTGGTTTGACTTATCTTTGTGATGATCATTTGGTATATGTTTGGGAATCTTATGATGTGTTCGAGATTGTTCCAATCAAATTGATTTTCGAGTGAGTCTTGGTCTAGGTTTTAGGCGATGCCCTATAGTACCTAGGGGGTGGTTACTGAACACCAAAGTGTAGGGTTTAGTCCAGTCGTGATAATGTTCTAATAAGTGTAACCTTTTGGATTCGTTTGGGGTGTTTAGAATTGGTTCGTTATGGGCGGAGGTAAAACGTGAATTGGTGATTGGATACTTACGGTTTGATTAACCTTAAGGTGTATTCATTCTGATTTCCTACTTTGAAATTCCAGGTGTGATGAGATGGTTGAGTTCATAGTCCTAGTATATGTTTATGAGTAAATGTTTAGGGTCATTTTGGTAATAGTCATTGTGCCATTTGTGAGCGACCGTTTGGGTTGTGCTCTTTATGTGTAACTTGTGGGTATCATCTTTGGAATGTATTTGGTATGGTTCCTCTTTATGGAATTATCGTGTTCTAATAATCATTGTTGTTGTGCTCTTTATGAGAAATTCCGTTTATCGTTGTTGTGCTCTTTTATGAGAAACTCGTTGTGTTTATTGTTGTTGAACTCTTCTTGAGTAATCGTTTGCATCTTTATGGTGATTTAATTGGTGTGATTCCCTACTTTGGAATCCTTTGTTGTTTATCGTGCTAGTATTTTATTACTTAGCCTTTACGTGAAAGTCCAGCTGGTATTTTGTGTGTGTTTGGGCGATGCGAAACATTATGATGGCACGGCCAAGTCCATTGTGATGTTGACCATTGTTTTGCCCCATTATTACCCTCCTCCAGATTGGCCTTGGATGTGAGAAGAGCTAGCTCCTTTGTGTGCATTTTAGCTTTACTTGGAGCATGACTTTGTGGCATGTCTCCCGTCCTTTGTGACACTTCATTTGGTTATTGGTTCCGGTACCGGGTTTTTCTCTTCGAGCTTTCATGCTGCTATGAAGATGTTGATTGTTGATTTTTGAAGCTGCGCAGCGACCTTTATTTGGTTCTTCAGTTGAGTGAAACCTTGGCTACGTATCCACTTATGAGTGTTTATTTCAGCTTTATGTGTTGCATGATGAGCTGGTCGTTATTTCCAACCGGTATGGGACGGTTGGCGATAGGGAGCCTCTCATTTGTTGTTATATGTTTATTTATATGATTGATTATTGGATGTTACCGTTCGTCAGCATGTCACTTATTATTCTGCTGCTATCTGTCTTATGTTAATTGCTATTGGTCATTGCATATTAGCATGTCATGTAGTTGCATTAGTAACTTACTGAGATTTTATCTCACCCTGTTTATTTCCATCTTTGTTTTTCCTTAACCCCCCCAGGAGAAAAAGGATTAGGATTCGCGGTTCGAGGAGGACGTCGAGAGGTTTGAGATTTTGGGGCAGGTTGTTATGGATCGGTTTACATTATTTAAATGTATAACCTTTTGGGGATAGTTTTACCATTATTGACGTCATTAAGGATTGTATATTTTATTCTTTTGGGCATAAGCTGTGGAGCTTATGTTAGATGTACTTTGTTGATTTAAACTTGGATTTGTAAAACCTTGTGTTATCATCTTTTGGTTCAAATGGAATTTTTAACTTCGGTATTTCATAGTTTTGGTTTTAAGTCGACGTCCAGCTCGCGATCTCGGGCTCGCGGGGTTCGGGGTCGCGACAGTTGGTATCAGAGCTATGGTTTAGCTCTAAGTATAAGTATAGGTGGACTAGAATGACCTAGGAGGGTAGTGGTGTTCGGAGTGAGTAACGGTTGATGTTTTATGCAGGTATTTGTTCGAAATGGCTAGAAGAAAAATTGGTGAAGCTTCTAGTGGGACTCAGAATCAGAATGATCTTCGGGAAGAAAACCGTGCAATGTTTCAAGGGAGGTTTGAAGCGGCCGTGAAATCAATTCATGACCAAAGGCCGAGAGAGGAACATGTAGCACCTCCGCGATATGGGTTGGATCAGTTCTTAAAGTTGAAACCAAGTGAGTACGACGGTGAGCCTGATGTGAAGAAAGCCGAGCTATGGATAGAATCGATGGAGAAAATCTACGATGTCTTTGGTTGCACTGATGAGGATAGGGTTCTGTTTTCAGCTTATAAGCTCGTGGGCGCTGCGGAACATTGGTGGAAGGCACTGAAGACCAGTTGGGATGCGACTCTTGTACCATATCCTTGGGAGTGGTTCGTGAGGAAATTCGAGGATCATTTTATCTCTCTAGTAAATCAAAACCGGAAAGAGATCGAGTTCCTCAGCTTGGAGCAAGGCATGATGTCAGTAGCACAGTACTCGGCTAAGTTCGCAGAATTAGCCAGGTGTTGTGACTACCTAGTGCGGACCGAGGAGTAGAAAGCGATGAGATTGATCAGGGGTTTGAAGACAGCTATTAGGACTTAACTTTTAGCCCAAAGAATTCAACCTTTTTAGGATGCGGTGGATCGAGCCTACTTGATTGAGCAGGATATTGGGGAACACAAAAGGAAGACTGAGATGGTTAACCCGGGTAATCAAGGAGGGCAGAGTAAGTCACAACAGCAACATTCGGATAACAGAGGTAATTATGGAGTGCAAACTCGATTCAGAGGGCAACTTCAAGGGCAACCAACAGTAGAAAATCAAGGGTCTAATAAGGGGACACGAAATGGGAAAGTCTGCAGCTACTGTCAGAGGAAAGGACACTCAGAAGATAAGTATTGGAAGAAACAAGGAAAATGTATCAATTGTGGTCAACTGGGTCACTTCATAAAAGACTGTCCGAGGTTTAAGGTTCAATCATCAGGAACAGGAACCAGTACTTCACCGGGTCAGAAAAGAGATGCTTCGGGGAAGCCCAAGGTTTCGGGTAGAGTATTTGCAATCAATCAGCACTCAGCGGGTGACTCATCAGTTCAGAAGGTATTGATTTTGTGTCGAGAGAGCGAGCGCGTGCATTTTAGGGTCATCGCATTCTCATGTTTATGTGCATTTAGTTGCATTTATTTCTCTTGAGTCATTGACTTATGTGTTGTAGGTGTCTACTCCTATGGAGGAGTTAAGGGTATCTGATGAAGTCTTATGTGCTTATAATGTGCTTAATTATGGTTATATCTTACCTGCTAAATTTGTCATATTGCTATTACAAAGATTTTGATGTTACTATTGCTTTAGTCTATTGTTGTAGGGGGATTGTTATATTCTCCATTTCTAATTTTTTTTTTAAAAAAAAAAACTGTTTGGGACCGTTCCTTTGGGTAGTTATACATATCTTTTCTTAATTGAAATCCGAGTATTTAGCTTCGGTCAAATTGTTGGGTGTAATTATCATTCGTAAGACTTTCGTTTTCTTCCGAATAGTACCCAGTGTTTGAGGAGAAGCTTGGGTTAAATTGGGTTGTTGTAGTACAAGGTTGTAGTGCTAATATTTAGATCAATGTCCTTATGACATCAGTTGGGTTATAGGAGTTTAGAATTCAATGAGGACACCTTGGGAAAATTTTGGTCACTTTTAATACATCTCCGTGAATGCATCTGAATGGATTAGTATGGAGAGGTGTACGATTTGTTATGGATGATGAGTTTGTTGTAGGAGTTATGATTAGTAATGGTGGTAAGCGTGTTAAGTTAGAAAGGACTAAGTACATTTTGAGAGAGTAATAATTTCTCAATCTATGTTAAAGGCATTTTGAAATTTTGGTTAAATGGTGGTTCTTTGGTCCTAAATCTCTCCTTGGTGACGTTTCGCGATTTGGACCAAGGGTATGTGAGGAAAGTTGAGTATCAATATTTGGGCATAATTAAAGAATATTGTGATTTGATAATGGATCTATTTGAATGAAGCTAGCTAATTGGTTTATGATTTTAGTAGTACCATTGAGCTTAAATATCATTAAGTCAATAAATGTATGCGTGAGAGACTAACTGGGGTTAGCTATTGAATTTAGAGTTCGTTGATTTCCTTTGAGTGTATGAGCACGGATTATGACTTAAATGGGAGTTAGAGAAAATCTTTTGAAGATGAAATTTGGATCGTTTTGTGGACTATTGAGTATATTGAATGGTTTAGGCTTCAAAACCAGATTAATGAGGGAATGAGAGTATAACATAGATTTAAGTGGACACTTTGTACGAGAAATTTTGGGGTTTGTATGGTACTGTTTATTTAAGGTGTTAACTCAAAGTGAAGACACTATAATGGTAATCCATAGAGATATAGCCATTTCGGTGGATATTGTGGAAATAGAAATTTCTTTATCATTTTTATATTTTAAGAGCTAATTTAGCTCGAGATGGTAAGGTTTTGAATTTCTGGGGAATAATACTAAGTATGCGATTTTACAAATGGAAGTACCTTTGCGGTGTAGTTAAGGCTAGGAATAAGGCGAGCTTGAGATATCTCGAGAATTATGTGTGGAAATAATTTGGATTCTTCGATTTTGAGTACGAGTTTTGATTAGTAATGAAGATAATGATGGAATGATTCGGTTCGAGAGGTAGTGTTATCGTAAGCATTATTTAAGGTTACCTTGTAGTGGGTTAGATTGGACAATTGAGGAATTGGAGAAATGGCGGAACTATCGTATCCATAGCTATTTGGTCCTTCGGGTAAGTCTCGTTAAAATTCGGGTCGAATTTTCTTTAAGGGGGAGTGAATGTCACGACCCGAAATCTAGGCTCTATTTTATTAGTAATTAAATAATTATTATTTATTTAATTGCTTATTTATTTATTTAAATTATTATTTATTTAAATATTTATGTGTGCATTTTATGTGTTATAATAATTATGCCTAGCATTTTATTTGGGTCTTAGTTGTTGGTGGGGAGTTTTGAGTTGGGTAGTATTAGAGGAGGGGGTCTTTGTGTAAGTTTTTAAATCATACTCCTACCCTCTCCCTACACCTCCTTCTCCCTCATTCACTCCACCTCCCTCCATCATCTCCCTGGAAACTCTCTCTCTCTCTCCTCCATTGGTAAGCATTTTCTTTCTCTTTCCTTCTCTCTTCATTTTCTTCTTCTTCCTCTCATAATCTCTCATTTCTTAAAACGTGAAATGTGTTTAGATCGTCGATAGGATCGCGTAGAATAAAAAATAATCGAATTCCGTCAACTTTCATTATTTTCAAGTAAGTTACTTTTCCCCCATTTTTATGCTAAAGTGTTCATATCATGCATATATGATGTTTGAGTTGTTATATTTGAAGTTTGGTTGGGTTTTGAATTTGTTTGGAATTTATTTGGATTTTGGGTTAAAAAAATGGTGATTTATGAATGTTGGGTTTGATTCTTGATTTTGGTTGTTAAATGTTGTTGTATGAGTCTTTTTAGACTTATTAGTTGTGTTGGTACATTAGTATGCTAGTTAGAAGGTTGGATTTTGGTTGAAATATGTTTTGGGTTAGAAAATGGAACAACCCAGTTGTTCTTCCCGATTTCCGGTAGTTCAGAACATTGGGCGGCCGCACAAAAATGTATGGGCGACCGCACATCTATCTGAAAGCTTTTGTTCTTGTTTTGAGGGATTTTGGGCGACCGCACAGTCAATATTGGGCGGCCGCACAGACCTCTGAAAGTTTACATTTTGTTAATTTGTGTGATTGAAGAATGCGTTGTGATCCAAATCTTGGGTGTCCTTCTAGTCGACCTTAGTGATCATTGTAGTACACTCTAGTGATAGAATTGGGTCCTTTGTGATCAAGTTTGTGTTTGAAATTAATTAAGTGTTAATTGGGAATTGGAACATCTTATTGAGGTATTGTTGGTTTGACTTATTTTTGTGATGATCATTTGGTATATGTTTGGGAATCTTATGATGTGTTCGAGATTTTTCCAATCAAATTGATTTTCGAGTGAGTCTTGGTCTAGGTTTTAGGCGATGCCCTATAGTACCTAGGGGGTGGTTACTGAACACCAAAGTGTAGGGTTTAGTCCAGTCGTGATCATGTTCTAATAAGTGTAACCTTTTGGATTCGTTTGGGGTGTTTAGAATTGGTTCGTTATGGGCGGAGGTAAAGCGTGAATTGGCGATTGGGTACTTACGGTTTGATTAACCTTAAGGTGTATTCATTCTGATTTCCTACTTTGAAATTCCAGGTGTGATGAGATGGTTGAGTTCATAGTTCTAGTGTATCTTTATGAGTAAATGTTTAGGGTCATTTTGGTAATAGTCATTGTGCCATTTGTGAGCGACCGTTTGGGTTGTGCTCTTTATGTGTAACTTGTGGGTATCATCTTTGGAATGTATTTGGTATGGTTCCTCTTTATGGAATTATCGTGTTCTAATAATCATTGTTGTTGTGCTCTTTATGAGAAATTCCGTTTATCGTTGTTGTGCTCTTTTATGAGAAACTTGTTGTGTTTATTGTTGTTGAACTCTTCTTGAGTAATCGTTTGCATCTTTATGGTGATTTAATTGGTGTGATTCCCTAATTTGGAATCCTTTGTTGTTTATCGTGCTAGTATTTTATTACTTAGCCTTTACGTGAAAGTCCAGCTGGTATTTTGTGTGTGTTTGGGCGATGCGAAACATTATGATGGCACGGCCAAGTCCATTGTGATGTTGACCATTGTTTTGCCCCATTATTACCCTCCTCCAGATTGGCCTTGGGTGTGAGAAGAGCTAGCTCCTTTGTGTGCATTTTAGCTTTACTTGGAGCATGACTTTGTGGCATGTCTCCCGTCCTTTGTGACACTTCATTTGGTTATTGGTTCCGGTACCGGGGTTTTCTCTTCGAGCTTTCATGCTGCTATGAAGATGTTGATTGTTGATTTTTGAAGCTGCGCAGCGACCTTTATTTGGTTCTTCAGTTGGGTGAAACCTTGGCTACGTATCCACTTATGAGTGTTTATTTCAGCTTTATGTGTTGCATGATGAGCTGGTCGTTATTTCCAACCGGTATGGGACGGTTGGCGATAGGGAGCCTCTCATTTGTTGTTATATGTTTATTTATATGATTGATTATTGGATGTTACCGTTCGTCAGCATGTCACTTATTATTCCGCTGCTATCTGTCTTATGTTAATGGCTATTGGTCATTGCATATTAGCATGTCATGTAGTTGCATTAGTAACTTACTGAGATTTTATCTCACCCCGTTTATTTCCATCTTTGTTTTTCCTTAACCCCCCCCAGGAGAAAAAGGATTAGGATTCGCGGTTCGAGGAGGACGTCGAGAGGTTTGAGATTTTGGGGCAGGTTGTTATGGATCGGTTTACATTATTTAAATGTATAACCTTTTGGGGATAGTTTTACCATTATTGACGTCATTAAGGATTGTATATTTTATTCTTTTGGGCATAAGCTGTGGAGCTTATGTTAGATGTACTTTGTTGATTTAAACTTGGATTTGTAAAACCTTGTGTTATCATCTTTTGGTTCAAATGGAATTTTTAACTTCGGTATTTCATAGTTTTGGTTTTAAGTCGACGTCCAGCTCACGATCTCGGGCTCGCGGGGTTCGGGGTCGCGACAATCAAGGTTTCATCAACTTGAACATGCGTTTCTTGTTCAGTGTCTTGATCAGCATGAGCAGTCAGCGGAGTGGAGGGAATTGGTCGGTAGGTGGTTGAGACCTTTAGAGGAATGATTGGACCACCTTCTATTACTTGCATTAACCGGTCATCGATTGAGTTCTTATACTTTATCATACGAGATTTATAGACACCAAACTCATTGACGTTCAACAACGGAATGGTAGTGATGTTGAACGACTGCATGATTTTTCCTGCCATGGTATCGGCAATACAAACTGCAAAGCTTGGAAATTTCTTTCAAAATTCCAAGCTCTGATACCAATTGTTAAGCCCAATTGGTAGGAAAATAGGCTAGAGGGGGCTGAATAGCCTTTTTAAAACTTTTTCAAGAAAAACTTTTATAAATGCAAAGTCACTTATCAGTTTGCAAACTATTATCAGTAAGCGCAGCGGAGAAGATATGACTAAGTTTTAACTCACACTTAAATCGGTAAGAAATGGTTTTCAGAGCTTAGTTTAAACACAATGTTGTTTCCAAAAGTTCAATGCAGTTTCAAGAGATTGGTCAAAGGAAAATACAATGAATCAGTATGAACAGCTAGATCAGCTGGTGAGAGATTTTCAACCGGCAAGAATAAAGTAGCTGACAAGAGACACAGAGATTTGGAGAGGTTCACAGTGTAAATACTGCTACGTCCTCTACCAAGTTTGGTCAGAACTTGGATTTGGGTTAAGAGTACTATTAGATATTTCTAGTCTATTACAAGCAAGGCTTTGCCGGTATACAAAGACAAAGTTCTAGAAATTTCTAATGGATCGTAAAACAAATACTGAACAAGTGTTTTTGAGCGGCAAGTTCAAAAGAACTTATCTCACTCAGGTAGGTGTGTGAATAACTCAATCACAATATTCCTTATATAAGTCTAACTTGGGAATATTAACAAAGTGATGAGTTTGTGCACGAGTGTATGTCCTATTAATGTCTAATGATTATCTGGAAGGAATGTTGAGCTTCAATGAATGCTTCAACAATCAACTCTCTTCAATGCACCAACCTTCTTCAATGCAGCAAGTCCTCTATTTATAAGAGGAGCAGATGTCTTAGCTTGTTGAAGAAGGATAATATTTGAATTTTCAGCTGGGTAGGTGAGGAGCATTTAATGCGGTATCTTGAGCATTAATGGCGAAGATTTGTTGTACATGCATGCTTGGAAAAGTCTGATGGGTAAAGACCCCTTTGTCTCAACCGGTTACCTGCAAAAGAAAGTAGAGACAGAGTATAGATAAAAGTAGCTATGTGTCAGACGGCGCAGTAATCACTACAGAGCAGGTAAACTACTATTTGATAAAACAGTATGAAAGGATAGGGACAATCAGCAAGGTTGACTTTAAGATGGAACGATGTAACCTGACTGGCAGTACAGGCTGCCTTTTTTATCGGCATGTTGAGGACGGAGTTGATCGGCAACTTGTGTAGCAAGTTGATCGGCAACTTGTCGCATGTAGAGAATGGAGTTGGTCGGCAACTTGTTTAATGGTCTGCTGATTTGCTTCCTCTTACTGGTTTACCTTGTTTGAAGAGATGTAATACACCTGTGCAGGTCACAAAGAATCCTAAGGGTACCTAAAGAGGTTCTAATAAAAATTGGGGGATCCTAAGTGTAGACATGATTGGGATTAAGTAATTCTAGTGACTAGGAATCTATTTGAACAACATCGGCATTATATTGAGAGCGGATGATAGAGATCTCCTTCTTACTCTTACTGGGGAGATGAATGGCCTCATTGTGGTCGATACCCAAATGGCGGAGGGCTTATGTCAAAAGATGCAGTAATGCCTTGTGGTGCCGTCGAGATCGCGGACGGCAAGGTCTTGGTGTGATAAGGTCCCAAATGGATATGCTTACTTGAGTCTTCTTGTGTTGAACTAATAACGGATCTTCGGATGCAACTTGTGCGGATGCAACTTATGCTTTTGATCTCAGAGAAGGGGGTGCTGAATTGCAGAAACATTGGGATTGGCCATGGCATTTCCCGCTATAACCCTGTTTTGAAAGAGTTTAGCATATTGAATCTTTTTCCTTTTCTCTAAGACTTTTTTCATAACCTCGTCGTAAGTCACAACATAAGAATCATCAAATTCATTCATAACATCGGAGCCCTCCTTTCAAACTAAAAGACCTTTGATGTGAAGTACCAAGAGACCCTTGAAGCTTGTTTGGCTCCATGAAGACTATTCCCCACATTGAATTGCTCGGGTATCATTCCCAAAAACATTGCCAATTGCGAAGCCCCAATATTGCCCTTTGCTCGGATTACTGTAATGCCGTAGCCCAAAAGATAGTAGATTGTGAAGCCCCTTGAGACCTTCGGTGCCAAAATAATTGAGGAAGCTTCCAATGTTTCGTATAACATTGCTAGGGCCATTGTTGGGAGGTGACGCGAATTACTTCTTGCTGAGGGAGCCTTTCAAATTCGAGTGTAGTCCCTAGAGTGTCACCATTGATTGCAAGTGGAGCAAGAAAAACATATCCTTGATTGGAGGAACAGACACGAGCACACATGACATGAAGGCTTCTCGACATTCCTTTTGAGAGACTTTGAGGATAGTCTCACACATCTTTCTTGAGCGTAGCCCCTAGGGCTCATTACTTGTCAAACGAAGCCAAAAGAAGCTCTCGTTCTTGAGTCACATAGCCCCTAGGGCGTCAACATTTGTCGAGCAAAGCAAGAGACTCGTCCTCATATGGGGGAACAAGCATAAGAGGACATGGAAAGAGTTACATTTCGCGTGAAACCTTTTGACATACTGTAGGGGCACATGCTTAGAGAAGCTTGAAAACTGAGTCACATATTGTTGCCGTTTTCTGCTCAAACCAATTGACTTACTGGGGACTATTTGTGCAACTGTTGGTAGTGGTGCCCTAGGCACGTTTAATAAACGTTGTAATTGCTATCATTTATTTCATATCAATAAAGAAATGTTTTCATTATTATTGTTGTTCATGTTTACTTATAATAATCTCCGTCTCTAGTACTTGTTAAGCACTAGTATAAAGGCTAAATGATCATGGGATGATCATGTTAGATTTATGGGTACTTGTTTGGAACAAGGTACTGGACCTGACCCGCTGTATGAGATTTATGTCATGGTCTATGTCGTACATATATCTCATATTAGTTATGTAATTCGAATCCTTAGACATGAAGTTTTTATAGTCTTCCACTTGATGAACATTATGTTTGACATATTCAAACGCTACCTTTAACCGGGTAGTTATAAAGGGTATGATTGGCATAATCGGATTCACGTAGGGAAGAGTAATAAGCTAAATGGTTTGTCCCCCTTCGGAGAGATCTCAAGCTTGGGCCTCTCGTAGGAATGATGTTGATGAAAATATTCGGCCGGACTCAAATGAATTGATTAGATCAATGTCATTTGGATTATCAACATATTCGGAATCGAGAAAGTATTGAACAAAACAAGTTGACTTGTTGACCATGACTTGTGTTCAATGATATTGTGGACAAAGGGATTATGACATGTTCTAAAGGAATGCGAACTTGTATCTAGTTATACTATTTGGGTAGGTATGACGGTTTGCTAGAACCTAAACATATCTTATGGATTCATGTTTGAGCCCATTGCCAACTTAGTATAATCCTAGAGGGTCACACACAATAGAACGAATCTTAAATAAGAACTATATTGGAATTTTGGAAACTTTTGGAATCTGGACAAGTGGGCGACCGCACAGGATGGCTTCGACGGCCGCACAGTTTGGGTCAGTTAGTACCAGAAACCTTCCAGATAGATGTGCGACCGCACAAGGTTTTTGGGCGGCCGCACACCATGTCGGGACTAGTTTCCTAATTTGATTTGGAAAAATAATTTTGGACGGGTTTAGACACAAGTTTCCTATTTGGAATATGTCTAACTTGTATATAAACAGCCAAATTCAGCCAGAATTATATCATAGCTTTTGAGCAATTCTCCAAAGAGTTTGAGAGAGTTTTATTTTGTTCTAAGATATCTTAGATTGAAGAACAAAATAATTCACATACATAATTCCATATAGTTCATATTGATTGTGAAAACGTGTTTCACATTTTTGGTCTAGCAACTAAGATCAAGTGTTCTTGATATTCGTTCGTGGTGTGGATACCGCTAGAGGGTGAAGCTTATCATCTTCTAAGTTCGTGTTCTTACTTTTTGTGATCAAAGCTTCAAGTTCTCCACCAAGATCAAAGACCAAATTCAAAGTCATCAAGGGTTAGTTTTTCTAGTATTCATATTGTTGTATTTGATTTAATCATATGAATGGATCTATGGGCTTTGGGTTTCATAAAAAAATTTGAATGCTATATTCCGCTGCGCATGTTACTACGAAACCCAACAGTGGTATCAGAGCCCCGTTCATGTTGATTAATTCAATACCTAGATCATGTTGTGCGTATATAAATTGTTTATGTGCCCTAGCATGATATGAATATTGGATTATATGATGTTTATGTGTTATGTGATTTTATGTGGTTTATTGTTTTGCAACTTTAATCGCACGATTCAATCACAATTAATATTATGATGGATTCTGAATTGTTTGATTATTAATTCTGATTGGATCATGGTTTTAATAATCGGGGCAAAACAATTTTGAAACAAGTTTTCGAACTTTAAAATTGCCTTCTGATCCTCCTGTGCGATCGCACAAAATAACGTGGGCGGCCGCACATGTTTGGGCGACCGCACAGTTATTTTTGGGCGGCCGCACAATGCAATCAGAATGCTGATTCTTTTTGCCTTTGATCAGATTTGGAATTTTCAAAAGGTCCAACCAAACCAGTAACAGAACCAGGCCAGACCTGCTGATCTGGAATGGGTTTTGGATAGTTGATTTGGGTGTGGATCTTGGGGTTTGACTTTCCTATTTGTTTTAGTCTTGTGAATCTAAGATTGGTTCAAGGTTTGGATGGCTAATCTGCGTTCATCGAGATTGTGTTTTCCAAACTTGATCATAATCAAAGTTTTAAAGATAAAACGAAGTTAGAATTATGAAGAGTTCATAATTGCTAAAATTGAGAAACAAAGTTCTTGATTCAATGATTGGAGATCCATGTGGAATTGTGGATGCAATTGGCCTACGTTCATCGAGACCATCTATTGCTTAGTTTCAGCTACATGGACTACTTTCTTGGTTTCTTGAATTAGTGCGGAATTGTGGATACCTGATGGCTTAGTTTCAGCCGCACTTCTTGTTGTCTTGATTTGGAGATAATAACGAAAGTTGAAATAGTCTCATCCTCATAATTATAGAGAAACTAATGACATATAAATATTATGCTTAAATTAATGGAGATTAATTTAGTGGCTAAACTTGATGCGTAAAATGTTTATATTATGTGCTCATAAATGTGTTGTATTCTATATGTGATGAACCTTCAAAGAAAGTTTTTAAGTTCTTTTTGCCATGCCATGATTAAAACACTTGTTTATACATGGGTGATTTTGATGTGGGTTCGCCTCCGCGAGGTGCATTAATTTTATTCATGTATGAGCAAGATGAGGTTCATTAATTCAATGTGGGCTTGCCTCCGCAAGGTGCATTAAATTAAATGGTTCCTATACGTTTAAAATGGTTGAACCTAATTAGGCGTCAAAACAGTTTTGGGCCTAGGCAAAAGATGAGATTAAACATGCTTTTTGAAATTGGATTTCTCAAGAAATCTCATAAAAGAATCTAAGAATCATATGGGATATGATTGACATGATTGTCTACCTAATTAATTTAGTTTTGAGCGGTCCACCTCCGTGGACTCAAAAGTTAAATTAAAGTTGGATCTTAGCCCAATTAAATTATAATATAATTTAGTGGGACTATTTTGTTTGAAAAATACATTGTTTATTTCTTTAATGAAAATTGGTACTTATTAAATTTTGGAAATTTTGCATATTTGTAGATAATGACTACTAACACTCAATAAATTTCGTTGCGATCGATCCTTGAGAAGGATAAGCTCCAAGAGAATGGTACTAACTTTATGGATTGGATCCGTAGCCTAAGAATTGTTCTAAGGCAAGAAGATAAGTTGTACATTCTCGATGGGCCACTTCCTGCTGAACCAGAACCTACTGCCCCTAGGGCAGAAAGAGACAGTTACAAGAAACATCGTAATGATTCTAGAGATGTAAGCTGTCTCATGCTTGCTACCATGTGCTAAAAACTCCAACAAAGTTTGGAACATTTGGAAGCCTATGAGATAGGCGTGGAGTTAAGAGCCATGTTTCAAGAGCAAGCTAGGCAAGAGAGGTACAAGACCATTGTTTCATTCACTACTTGCAAAATGAATGAAGGGCAACAAGTGAGTCCTCACATGCTGAAAATGAAAGGTTATGTAGAGCACCTTGAGAAACTTGGCTATCCAATCCCATTGGAGCTAGCCACGGATCTCATTCTTAATTCATTGCCTAAAAGTTATAATCAGTTTGTGATGAATTATAACATGCATGGAATGGATAAGAATCTCTCCGAGTTGCATGGGATGCTTAAAACTGCGGAGATGAATATTACGGAGAAAGGTTCTCCCGTGCTTTTGGTTCATGATGGGAAGAAGGCTAGTGCCAAAGGAAAGGGTAAGAAAGTTGTCAAACCCAAGATAAGCAAGGCAAAGGTTGCCAAGGATTCTGAGGAAAAACCCGATTCACAAAAGGATGCAATCTGTTTCCATTGTCAAGAAATTGGTCATTGGAAACGTAATTGCAAAGCTTTCTTGGAAGAGCAAAAGAAGAAGAAGAGCAGCAAGGCTGCGTCAACTTCAGGTATCTATATGATAGATATTCTCCTTTCTACCACTGATTCTTGGGTATTGGATACCGGATGTGGTTCTCACATTTGTTTAAATGTGCAGGGTCTAAAGAATAGGAGACTACTTAAAGAGGGTGAAGTAGACCTACGCGTGGGGAATGGAGCAAGAGTTGCTGCATTAGCCGTAGGGACTTATGAAGTCACTTTACCTTCCGGATTAATTCTTGTTTTGAACAATTGTTATTATGTTCCGGATTTAAGTAGAAATATTATTTCAATTTCTTGTTTGGATAATGAAGGTTTTAAGTTTCTTATTGAGAATAAGAAATTTTTTATTTATTTAAATGATTTGCTTTATGGTATTGCTAATTCATTTAATGACCTTTATGTCTTGGATATCAAGAATGAAAATAATGAAAATATCTATCATATAAATATGAAATCTAAACCTAATGATGTAAATCATTCTTATTTGTGGCATTGCTGTCTTGGTCATATTAATGAGAAGCGTATCTCAAAACTCCATGGGGGCGGTCTCTTAGGTTCATGTGACCTTGAGTCATATGATACTTGTGAGTCGTGTCTTCTTGGAAAAATGACTAAGACACCTTTTACCAAGCTAGGTGAAAGGGCAAGCGACTTATTGGGGTTGATACATTCCGATGTATACAGACCATTAAGTAGCAATGCTAGGGGAGGATTTCAATACTTCATAACCTTCACTGATGACTATAGTAGATTTGGGTATGTTTACCTAATGAAACATAAAAGTGAAGCATTTGAGATATTTAGAATATTTCAAAATGAAGTAGAAAAACAACTTGGCAAAAGTATTAAGGCACTTCGATCAGATCGAGGTAGAGAATACTTGGGTCATGAATTTGATGATCATCTAAAGAATTGTGGAATAGTTTCACAATTGACTCCACCCGGAACACCACAATGGAATGGTGTGTCCGAGAGGAGAAATCGGACCTTGTTAGACATGGTTCGATCAATGATGAGTCAAGTTGATCTTCCAATATCCTTTTGGGGTTACGCTCTAGAAACCGCCGCATTCACACTAAATCGTGTTCCAACTAAATCGGTTCAAAGGACTCCATATGAGATGTGGAGCGGAAAGAAAACTTGTTTATCTTTCATGAAGATTTGGGGTTGCGAAGCCTATGTCAAAAGACTTATATCTGACAAACTTGCACACAAATCTGACAAATGTATTTTTGTGGGATATCAAAAGGAAACTAGAGGATATTACTTTTACAACCGTGAGGACAACAAAGTTTTTGTTGCCCGAACTGGTGTCTTTCTAGAGAAAGAGTTTCTCTCCAAAGAAATCAGTGGGAGTAAAATAAATCTTGAAGAAATTTGAGACCCAGAAAATGACATTGAACCAATAGTGGAACAAGAACAAGAACCACAAGGAGTTGTGGAACCTGTTCAAAATACACAAGAAACTCGCAGATCTAGTAGGTTCCGATCCGAACCCGAGAGATATGGATTTCTCGTAACGAATTGTAATGAGGTGGAAATCATTGAGAATGATGAACCGTCAACTTACCAAGAGGCGATGTCTTCTCCTGATTCGGATAAGTGGCTTGGAGCCATGGAATCTGAATTGCAATCCATGCAAGACAATCAAGTTTGGAACTTGATTGATGCGCCCGAAGGTGTAAAAACCATAGGATGCAAATGGGTCTTCAAGAAGAAGACCGACATGGATGGGAAGGTGCATACTTACAAAGCTAGGCTTGTAGCGAAAGGGTATAGGCAAGTTCATGGTATTGACTATGATGAGACCTTTTCACCCGTAGGAATGATCAAGTCTATAAGAATTTTGCTTCCCATTGCCGCATATCATGACTATGAAATATGGCAAATGGACGTCAAAACCGCTTTCCTAAATGGAAAACTACAAGAGGATGTGTATATGACACAACCAGAAGGTTTTGAACAAGATTCTAAGGTATGCAAATTGCAGAGATCTATCTATGGATTGAATCAAGCTTCAAGGAGTTGGAATCTCCATTTTGATGAATCGGTCAAAGAGTTTGGTTTCATCAAGAACGAAGATGAACCTTGTGTATACAAGAAGATTAGTGGGAGCATAGTGCTATTCCTGATTTTATATGTGGATGACATATTACTCATTGGAAATGATATTCCTACACTTCAGTCCGTGAAGACTTGGTTAGGAAAATGCTTCGCAATGAAAGATATGGGTGAAGCCGCATACATACTTGGCATTAAGATCTATAGAGATAGATCAAGGAGGCTACTTGGTTTAAGTCAAAGTACATACATCGACAAGGTCAATAGAAGATTCCGTATGGAAAATTCTAAAAGAGGTGCCTTGGCCGTGTTACATGGAGTTTCTCTAAGCAAGACTCAATGTCCTAAGACAAAAGATGAGCGTGAGAAAATGAATGATGTTCCATATGCTTCGGCAATTGGGTCCATCATGTATGCCATGATTTGTACTAGGCCGGATGTATCTTATGCTTTAAGCATGACAAGTAGATACCAATCCGACCCCGGTGAAAATCACTGGATGGCTGTAAAAGCGATTCTTAAGTACTTAAGAAGAACTAAAGATTCGTTTTTGGTCTATAGAGGAATGGAAGATGATCTCGTGGTAAATGCTTACACAGATGCAAGCTTCCAAACCGACAAAGATGATAGTCGATCGCAATCGGGTTTTGTGTTTATGTTAAATGGTGGAGCTGTAAGCTGGAAGAGTTCCAAGCAAAGTACAACCGCTGATTCTACAATGGAAGCTGAGTATATTGCTGCATCAGATGCTGCAAAGGAAGCTGTTTGGATTAAGAAGTTCATTACTGAACTTGAAGTGGTTCCTAGCATTGCTAATCCAATAGACCTTTATTGCGATAATATTGGTGCTTGCTCAAGCAAAGGAACCAAGAGGACATCAGAAATACAAACACATACTTAGGCGTTTTCATATCATTCGAGAAATCGTTGATAGGGGAGACGTAAATATATGCAGAGTACCTACTGATGACAATGTCGCGGAACCGCTAACAAAGGGACTTCCACAAGCTAAACATGAAGGTCATGTTAGGTCCATGGGTATTAGATACATGGGAGATTGGGCCTAGGGCAAGTGGGAGATTGTTGGTAGTGGTGCCCTAGGCACGTTTAATAAACGTTGTAATTGTTATCATTTATTTCATATCAATAAAGAAATGTTTTGATTATTATTGTTGTTCATGTTTACTTATAATAATCTCCGTCCCTAGTACTTGTTAAGCACTAGTATAAAGGATAAATGATCATGGGATGATCATGTTAGATTTATGGGTACTTGTTTGGAACAAGGTACTGGACATGACCCGCTGTATGAGATTTATGTCATGGTCTATGTCGTACATATATCTCATATTAGTTATGTCATTCGAATCCTTAGACATGAAGTTATTATAGTCTTCCACTTGATGAACATTATGTTTGACATATTCAAACGCTACCTTTAACCGGGTAGTTATAAAGGGTATGATTGGCATAATCGAATTCACGTAGGGAAGAGTAATAAGCTAAATGGATTTGTCCCTCTTCGGAGAGATCTCAAGCTTGGGCCTCTCGTAGGAATGATGTTGATGAAAATGTTCGGCTGGACTCAAATGAATTGATTAGATCAATGTCATTTGGATTATCAACATATTCGGAATCGAGAAAGTATTGAACAAAACAAGTTGACTTGTTGACTATGACTTGTGTTCAATGAGATTGTGGACAAAGGGATTATGACATGTTCTAAAGGAATGCGAACTTGTATCTAGTTATACTATTTGGGTAGGTATGACGGTTTGCTAGAACCTAATCATATCTTATGGATTCATGTTTGAGCCCATTGCCAACTTAGTATAATCCTAGAGGGTCACACACAATAGAACGAATCTTAAATAAGAACTATATTGGAATTTTGGAAACTTTTGGAATCTGGACAAGCGGGCGACCGCACAGGATGGCTTGGGCGGCCGCACAGTTTGGGTCAGTTAGTACCAGAAACCTTCCAGATAGATGTGCGACCGCACAAGGTTTTTGGGTGGCCGCACACCATGTCGGGACTGGTTTCCTAATTTGATTTGGAAAAAGAATTTTGGACGGGTTTAGACACAAGTTTCCTATTTGTAATAGGTCTAACTTGTATATAAACAGCAAAATTCGGCCAGAATTATATCATAGCTTTTGAGCAATTCTCCAAAGAGTTTGAGAGAGTTTTATTTTGTTCTAAGATATCTTAGATTGAAGAACAAAATAATTCACATACATAATTCCATATAGTTCATATTGATTGTGAAAACGTGTTTCACATTTTTGGTCTAGCAACCAAGATCAAGTGTTCTTGATATTCGTTCGTGGTGTGGATACCGCTAGAGGGTGAAGCTTATCATCTTCTAAGTTCGTGTTCTTACTTTTTTTGATCAAAGCTTCAAGTTCTCTACCAAGATCAAAGACCAAATTCAAAGTCAACAAGGGTTAGTTTTTCTAGTATTCATATTGTTGTATTTGATTTAATCATATGAATGGATCTATGGGCTTTGGGTTTCATAAAATTTTGAATGCTATATTCCGCTGCGCATGTCACTACGAAACCCAACAGCAACCTTGTACCCCTCAATGATGGGCTCATTCTCGGATGGATCTCGGTTACCATGGGGCTTCTTTCACATGAACCCAAAAAATAGATATTGCGAGAACAACCTCTCTTATGCCAATAACCCAGAACGACCTTTGATTGTGCCATGTGTTGTCGAGCCTCTTGCGATTCTCAAGTTGACTCGGTGAGGAGATCCAATATAGAACTTGTCATGTTTAGAGGCTGGGGATCTCCATTTCTCTTTCCCTTCTCTCTCTCACTCTCTCATTTTTTTTTATGACGCACCCTGTTTTTTGCCTAGACCGCCCTTTCGGGTTTTCGATCTAGTGGGCATCTCTTTTGCGTCTTCATTTTGAATCGATTAATGAGGAAGCGTGCATTGACTCTAGCTGAGGATGAGAGACATGTGATTTGGCAGTGGAGACCTTTTTGTCACTAATGATGAGTGACATTGACTTGACTAGGGAAGTAGCAGTTAGTATTGGCATGTATTTTTGTTTATTGAATAACTTACGAAGGAAAGTAAGTCATTAAGAGAGAACAGAAAGAAAGCCCCAATTTGATTGGAAGAAACTGGGAGTATCGCTGAAAGATAAGAAGCCCCTAGACTCGACAAGGAACGTGAAAGCAATTCCGAATCTAAGAAAGTTGTTCAATCTTGAGGTGATTAACTCATTGGCAAATGACTCGTACAAAGATGTCTTGAAAAGTTCGAGATGAAGGCCAATCACCATAACGCACTAGGGCTTAACATATCTTCTTTCTTGCATGAGACCGGACCCGCAGGTTGCCTATGTTCCTCCAGTGTAGAGGCTCAGGTCACCGTATTTCTTGTGAATACTCCATTCTTCGTGATGGAATTGTTGCTTCATCGTGATTTTTGTTGATGTCGCTTCGTCTTTGTGAACTTCTTTAGTTGAGGGGGATTTTTTTTTTTTTTTTTTTTTTTTTTGTGCTCTAACTTTTGCCTAGGTTGTTTTGAAGAGTCAACCTCGTGAGTTTTTTTTTTAATCCCCCTTTGAAACATTGCTTGATTTCTCCATGGTGGTTCCTCCGTGTTTCTTTGGTGCTTGATGCCTTGATGTTGTCGCCTTCGTCATGATGTTTACCCTTAGGCGTTCAAGTGATGGCCTTCGTTCTAAATCTTGTTTAGACATCTTTTCATCATTTTATCAAGAATTAGATTGAACAACATTGAATAGTGTATGAGGACAAGAACAAATTTTATTTGATAAGACCGACTCAAATTTTAACATGGGACGAGAGAAAACTTGAATGCACAATTAAGAGGACTTTTGACTCTTTTTTCTTATCCTATTTCTAGGTATAGAAAGAGAAACGGAGATTGTTGTCGTCGTCCTTGTCGTTGTAGTTCTCCTTGTGGCATGATCTCTTGTTGAAGCCCCATTTCAAAACCAAGCCTCTTCTTTGATGAGTTCTTGCATGTTGTCACTCTCTAACGGTTGCTCTTCACCCACTGTCGCTACCCCGAACCCCGCGGGCCCGAGATCGCGAGCTGGACGTCGACTTACTAATCAAAACACCAAAATATCGGAGATAAAAATTCCATTTCATATCAAAAGATGGTAACACAAGGTTTTGGAAAACAATTTAACAACAACAATGTACTAGTATAAGCCCCATAAGCTCACACTACAAAATAATAAAATATACAAATCTTAGTGACGTCAAAGTGTGGTACAACTATCCCCAAAAGAGTTACACATTTATATAATGTAAACCCACCAATATACACTTGCCCCAAAAGCTCAACCCTCGCGACGTCCTCGTGATCAGCGAGTCTAATTCCTTGGTCCTGGGGGGGGGTTAAGGAAAAACAAAGATAAAAATAAAGGGGGTGAGATAAATCTCAATAAGTTACTAATGCAACTACATGACATGCTATGATGCAATAATCAATAATAAATCACATAACACATAGAAATTATCATATATCAGATAGCAGCGAAAATGAACACATAACAATGGATATTAGCCAAGGTTTTCCAAACCGATAAACCAAATAAAGGTCGCTGCGCAGCTTCAATAATCAACAAATCATCATCTTCATAATAGCATGAAAGCTGAAGAGAAATCCCCGGTACCGGAACCAATAACAAGGGGACAGTGACACACAGTCAAAGCCCGAAAACCAATAGCTAAGTGCTCACAAAGGGGCTAGCTCATCTCACATCCAAGGCCAATCTGGAGGAGGGAAATAATGGGGCAAAACAATGGTCAACATCATAATGGACTTGGCTGTGCCATCATAATGTTTCGCATCGCCCGAAACACACACACAAATACCAGCTGGACTTTGAAATAAAGGCTAAGTAATAAAATACTAGCACAATAAACAACCACTGATTCCAAAGTAGGGAACCTTATCAAGAAGTCACCAAGAAAGTGAAATGAACCAACAATACACAATTAAAGTGTTCCAATAATTTCCACAATGATAACACAATTCCCATATCACATTTGATCACAAATGATCCAGTTAACTCAAGCACACAACCAAAACTATTCACTCATCTCGAAGAGCTCACGGAGAGCTTTAAAATGATAACTTATACGCCTAGAACGGAGTCCGGATGAGAGAGTTATGAACTATCGAAGATTGTGTGCGAAGGGTACAAGAGGATGAAGCTCAGGTCTTGGACAGAGGAGGGGGCGCACGCCCGCGCAGGGAGGGTGCGCGCGCCCTAGGTGATCAAAAGGTTCATTCCAAAAGGGACAGAGGAGGGTGCGCGCGCTCGCCCGAAAAGGGTGCGCACGCCCTAAGGCATCAGAAGGTTTTGAGTTTTTGAAACACTAGAGGGAGCGCACGCCCCCCGGAATATGGTGCGCGCGCCCTACAACATCAGAAGGTTTTGCTCACAAAGCGCATAAGGGTGCGCACGCCCCCTCCCAAAGGGTGCGCGCGCCCCCTTTCCCGGAGGGGCAAAATCCGGCCAAAATTCCTGGGTTTCCTCCATTTTCAACCCAAAATCAAACCAAACCCAAATCTTCACCATTTCACAAATACTTGGAACCAAGACTTACAATATACACAACTATGAACCAAAACAACTTATAGACTTGCAATGGGGCTAAATAACAACATCTAGAAATCCAACACAAGATTCAAATACCAAATTTCACAAAATGAATAAAAATGTAAATCATCTCAAAATCAACCAAAGAAGCAATAAATGGTAATCATAGTATCATCTAAGCATAGGATGAACATTTTTAGCATAAATGGGGGAAAAGCAACTTACTTGAATTTTCTCAAAGTTGCCGGAACTCGAATATTTTTAGCCCTCTACGATCCTAACGACGATCTAAACAAGTTTCATGTTTTAAGAAATGAGAAATAACAAGAGGAAGATGGTTAGATTGAAGAGAGAAGGTAGAGAAGAAATACTTACCAATTCAAGGGGAGAGAGAGAGAGAAAAAGTGTGCTGGGAGAGAGATGGAGTGTGAGGGAGAAGACAGGGAGTAGGGAGGGAGTAGGAGAAAGATTATTTGAACATTTACACTTAGGCCCCTCCCCCTAATACTACCCTTTTTCAAATAAACTCCCCACTAACAAATAAGACTCAACACTTCTACACTAGCACAAATGACCCAAATAAAATGCTAGGCACAATTATTATGAAACATAAAATGCACACATAAATATTTAAATAAATAATAATTTAAATAAATAAATAAGCAAATAAATAAATAAAAATTATTTATTACTAATAAAATAGAGCCTAGTTTTCGGGTCGTGACACCTACAGTAATTCACCATTGTCGATCAAATCTTGGATGATGTTACGGAGGACAAAGCATTCCTCGGTAAGATGGCCACTATGTTGGTGGTAGTTGCACCATTCATTATGTGCATGATTTTTACGTATCGTCTTCGGCTTGTACCCTTCCAAAGGCTTAACCTTTCCCTTTGCTACTAAGGCTTCAAATGCTTCGGCTCGGGTTACTCCTAGGAGAGGAGTGAGAATTCGGTTGTTGGCGGCACCTTTTTGACTTTTGAGGGACGAACAATTTGAGCATGTTTTACTGTTGACCTTTGTCTTGTTGTCGGTGAATTCTTGCAAACGGGCCTTGATTTTGGACACTTCTTCCTCTTGAATTCTTATTTCGTAATCAAGATGGGCCTTGAGTTTGGAAACCTCTTCTTTGTGAATCCTCTTATCGATATCGAAACGGGCTTGCCACAAATTGTCTTTACGGCGGGCATCCTCGAAAATTCTATCCATTTGTTCCCCCATTGATTTCATTATGTTGAGTAACCCTTCGTTGGACACGAAAACATTCCCACCATTGTTGTTGTTGCCGTTCGAAGCCATTGGACCTATTGAAAGAGCACGGTTGATCTTAGGATGGCCCCAAAAACACTTTTTGAATAAAATAAATTAACCCACAAACAGGAAAAGACTCAACCACATAAGAAAAAATGTTTTTTTTTTTATTTATTTACAAAAGTCGGAAGGACGTAGTCCTTTTTGGGGTTTCTAGAAAAATAGTGGAATCGTCATACTAGTATATAGACCTTCTCGCGGTCCCATATACTCATCGGATTCCACCACGCTTGTGATACCTACATGTGACGGGATTAAACTAAATTAATGTCATAAAGAATACATGCGGGGATGGATTTTTTTATTTTCGTCCATAATAACCACTTGGGGACGGAGTTTTATTTCGTCCATGATAACCACTTGGCATGTATGTTTTGAAGGATGAGATGAGTGGCGGGCGATTCTGGTAATCGGGGTCGGACGCGCGCGCTTTAGGCCAAGAAGGCCAGAGGCGCGCGCTTCCAACCCTTTTTATGTGGCGACCCCGACCCCGCGGGCCGGGAGCTCACCAGCTGGACGTCGACTTAAGACAATAAAACACCAAAATACTGAAGATAAAAATTCCCTTTGATACCAAAAGATGATGATACACGGTTTTAGAAATCCAAATCTTAACAACATTACCAAACCACTAGTATAAGCTCCACAAGCTTATACCAAAAATACAAAATATTACAACTTCTTAATGACGTCATAGTTTGGTAATACTATCCCAAAGGTTATACATTTAAGTAATGCAAACCGAACAACAAACTGCCCAAAAGTCACGATCACTCTCGACGTCCTTCTCGTGATCAGCGAGTCCTATTACTTTCCTCCTGGGGGGGGGGGTTAAGGAAAAACAAAGATAAAAAAAAGGGGGTGAGATAAATCTCAATAAGCCACTAATGAAACTACATGACATGTTATGATGCAATAAACAATAATAAAATTCACATAGAACGTAGCAATTAGCAGGTAACAGATAGCAGCGGAAATAAACAAGTACCAAAGGATATAAGCCAAGGTTTCCCAAACGGATAGAACAATCGCTGCGCAGCTTCAACCAAATCAACCAATCAACCATCTTCATAGTAGCATAAACAGCTGAAGATAACAACCCCGGTACCGGAACCATAACAATGTAACATGTCACAAGGGACAGGGGAAATGACACAGAGTCATACCCAAAACGACTAGCTAGAATACTCACCAAAGGAGCTAGCTCATCCCAACCAAGGCCAATCTGGATGAGGAAAGAAGGACCAATGGGCGATGCTATACTGGACTTGGCTTGTGCCACTATAGCATTATCCATTGCCTGACTCGAACACAAGTAACCAGCTGGACTTTCAAATAAATGCTAAGTAATAAATATTAGCTTAATTAAACAACTAATATTTCCAAAGTAGGGAACCATTCCCAAATAAGTCACCATAAAGATGAACCACTCCAACATCACATTATAAATTTGTTCCAACATTCTCAAACAATACTTAGTTAAATTCCATAACACATTTGTTCACAAAAGGAACCAATCTCAAGCACTAGAGTGTTCCACGGCATTAACTTAAGTTAACTAGAATGGTACCCCGAGCCTAGACCAAGCTGACTTCGAAAAACAACTAAAAATAAAGACCTTCAGTTCAGCCACCATGGGCGGTCGCCCAAAACCTCCATGGGCGGTCGCCCAAAACCATTGCCAAATCACCAAACCAACTGATGACCTGGGCAACCGGTCGCCCAACCCAATAGTGGGCGGTCGCCCAAAACCCTTGGTTCAACACAATTTCAACTGATGGCCTGGGCGGTCGCCCAAAACCCCTGTTCTGCCGGAAATCGGCAAGGATGAACTGGGTTCTTCCATTTTCTTACCAAAACACAACTCAACCAAAAATCAAACCTTCTAACTAGTATACCAATGTACCAAAACAACTTATAAGTCTAAAATGACTCATATAACATCATCTAGACTACCCAATTCAAGAGATGATTCAAACATCAAAATTTCACAAAAATGGATAAAATGCAAATCAATTCCAAATCAACCCAAGAAGAAATATATAACAACTAGAGCATCAAATGAGCTAAGGATGAACATTTTTTTGCATAAATGGGGGAAAAGTAACTTACTTGGAATTTATCAAAGATGACGGAATTCAAATTTTCTTAGCTCTACACGATCCTAGCGACGATCTAAACATTTTTCATAAAATGAGCAATAAGAAACAATGAGAGTAAGATGATCAAAATGAAGGAAATGAAAGGGATAATTTCTTACCTTCTTAACAATGGAAGAGAGAGAGATTGAGTGTGTGTGTGTGCGCAGGGAAGTGAGGGAGGAGGTGAGGGAGAGGGAGGGAGTAGTTGATGATTATTTTAAAATCTTACACATAGGCCCCCTCTAGCCCTACTAACACATAAACCCATATCCCCCACTAACAACTAAGACCCAATAACTCTACACTAGCACAAATGATCAATTAAAATGCTAGGCATAAAAATGTTATGAGATATAAATGCACACATAAATATTTAAATAGATAAATAAATAAGCAAATAAATAAATAAATAAATAAATATTTACTATTAAGAAAAAAGAGACGGGTTTTCGGGTCGTGACATTCACTCCTCCTTAAAGAAAATTCGACCCGAATTTTTAAAGATACTTACCCGAAACAAAAAGCCACGGATATATCTGTTCCATCTCTTCTCGGAGCTCCCACGTTGATTCTTCGACCTTGTGATTCCTCCATAGCACTCTAACCAACGCAATGCTTTTATTCCTTAAGTCTTGCACTTTGGTATCAAGAATCCGAACCGGTCGTTCCTCGTATGACATGTCAGGCTCTATATCTTCAGGTACCCTCGGTAGCACGTGAGATGAATCGTGAAAATACTTCCGAAGCATAGAAACATGAAAGACGTTATGCAACCGGTCTAAAGAAGATGGTAACGTAAGTCGATATGCAAGAAGCCCAATTTTCCCAAAATCTCAAACGGTCCAATAAACCTCGGAGCCAATTTACCCTTCTTCCCAAACCTTCGAATACCCACCTTCGGAGATACCTTCAAGAATACAAAGTCTCTGGTCTGAAAATTAAGGTCTCGTCTTCTATGATCAGCATAGCTCTTTTGTCGACTCTGGGCTGTCTTCAATCGATCCCGAATAATTCTGACTTTCTCAACTGAATCCTGAATCAAATCAATCCCAACAAATAGGTGATCTACACTTTCTCCCATACAAAGCCTTATACGGAGCCATCTCAATGCTAGCCTGATAACTGTTATTATAAGAAAATTCCACTAAAGGTAAGTGCATATCCCAAGAATCAGAAAAGTCTATCGAACAAGCTCGCAACATGTCTTCTAAAATTTGAATAGTTCTCTCGGATTGACCGTCGGTCTGAGGGTGAAAAGCTCTACTGAATCGCAAATCTGTACCCAAAGCCTCCTGTAATGCTTTTCAGAATCTAGAAGTAAACCTCGGATCACGATCCGATACAATGCTAACCGGAACCCCATGTAATCTCACAATCTCATCAATATAAAGGGTCGCAAGCTTTTCCATCGAGTATCTAATATCAATCGGTAAGAAATGAGCACTCTTGGTTAGTGTATCCAGGATCACCCAAACACTATCATACTTCCTACGGGTACGAGGTAGTCCCGTAACAAAATCCATAGTCACATGTTCCCATTTCCATTCCGGAACCTCTAGTGGCTGAAGTAGTCCTGCGGGTCTCTGATACTCAGGTTTGACCTGCTGACAAGTTAAACACTTCGATACATACTCAGCTATATCCCTCTTCATGTTGTTCCACCAGAAATGTTGTTTCAGATTTTGGTACATCTTCGTACTACCGGGATGAATAGTATATCTCAATTTATGACCCTCATCTAAAACTTGCCTCTTTATTCCATCAACTACGGGTACACACAAACGACCACGATAAGTCAACACTCCATTCGAACTAATAGAAAAATCCTCGATGTTCTTCTCCTTCATTTTACCCATTATTTTCACTAACTCTGGATCTTCTTTCTGAGCTTCCTTTATTCTCTGAATTAGAGTTGGAGATACCCTAATGTTCGTAAAAATAGCCCCATGTCTCGATTCACGAGGACACCAATCTCGAACATCCTCTAGCATTTTCCACTCTCGAACCATCATCGAAGCCACATAAGATTTTCTACTAATAGCATCGGCTACAACATTCGATTTTCCCGGGTGATAAGATATCTTACAATCATAATCCTTCAAAAGTTCCATCCATCTGTGCTGTCGGTTATTAAGTTCCTTCTGGGAGAAAAGATACTTCAAACTCTTGTGATCCGTGAAAATCTCAAATTTTGCCTCGTAGAGGTAATGCTTCCACTTATGAAGAGCAAATACAATAGCTGCCAATTCCATGTCGTGAGTAGGATAATTCTGTTCACTCGGACTCAATTTCCTCGAAGCATACGCGATCACTTTCCCATTCTGAATTAAGACACAACCCAAGCCTTCCTTCGATGCATCACTATAAATCACTAGGTCATCGTTCCCATTAGGAAACGCCAAAATCGGTGTAGTTGTCAACCTCTTCTTCAGCTCCTTAAAACTGTTGTTTCATTTTTCGGTCCACTCAAACGGAACATTCTTTCGGGTCAACTGAGTTATCGGTGTAGAAATCCGTGAAAACCCTTATATAAACCTCCTGTAATACCCTGCTATCCCCAGAAAACTTCTGATCTCAGTCACGGTTTCTGGTCGCTTCCAATCAACAATAGCTTCTATCTTCGAAGGATCCACAGAAATCCCATCTTTAGAAATAACATGTCCCAGAAATGAAACTTTCTCGAGCCAAAATTCACACTTACTAAACTTCGCGAATAACTATTCTTTTGCGAGTACTGATAAAACTGTCCTCAGGTGTTGATCGTGCTCCTCTCGAGATTTGGAATAGACAAGGATATCATCAATGAAGATCACTACGAACGTATCAAGATAAGGATGGAAAATCCTGTTCATCAAGTCCATAAGTACGGCAGGTGCGTTAGTCAACCCAAACGGCATAACTAAGAACTCATAGTGACCATATCGGGTGCGAAAAGCAGTCTTCGGAATGTCCGCCGATCGAATCTTCAACTGATGGTATCCACTCCTCAAATCAAGTTTAGAGGATACCACTGACCCTTGGAGTTGATCGAATAAATCATCAATATGCGATAGAGGATATTTGTTCTTCACCGTTACCTGATTCAACTTCCTGTAATCAATACACAACCTCAACGAACCATCTTTCTTCCTTACAAACAAAACAGGTGCTCCCCACGGTGAAACACTAGGCCGAATAAATCCTCTATCAAGCAACTCCTGTAACTGAACCTTCAATTCTTTCAACTCTGCTGTAGCCATTCTATAGGGTGCTTTCGAAATCGGAGCTGTACCTGGTAATAGATCTATACAGAACTCTATCTCTCGATCGGGTGGCATACTGTACTCTGAAGAGAAAACATCAGGAAATTCTCTAACTACCCAACACTCTCTAACCCAGGTGATTCTTTCTTGGTATCTAGCACACTCGCCAAATAACCCTCACAACCACGATGCAACAACCTCCTCGCTTTCACATAAGAAATTATACGAATATTTTTACCCAAAGGAATAGCCTCAAAAACAAACTTAGGCACATTAGGAATGGAAAAAGTAACGACCTACCTACGACAATCAACTGAAGCATGAAATTTGCTCAGCCAATCCATACCCAAAATAACGTCAAAGTCTTGTATCGGAAGAACTACCAAATCCGCACACAAAACATGACCACAAATAAGCACATCACAAGCACGAAACACTTTATCAGTCACCAGACACTCTCCCATAGGAGTTGACACCTCTAACACATAAGGTAAGGACTCAGATGAAGCATTTAGCAAAGAAGCAAAGTGCACAGATATATATGAATGCGATGATCCTGGATCTACTAATGCACGGGCGCTCACACTAGACACAGAAATAATACCTCCTATCACTGAAGGATCATCAGTAGCCTGCTGCTGGTTCATAGAAAAAACTCTTCCTTGAACCTTAGGCTTCCCCGTTGCATCTCTCTTTTGACCTTGAGCAGTACTAGCTCCACTTCCCGATGGCTGACCCTTAAACCTCAGACAATCCTTCACAAAGTTCCCCAACTGACCGCAATTAATACACTTCCATTGCTTCTTCCAACACCGATCCTCAGAATGTCCTTCCCTCTGGCAATAAGAACAAAGTCTCCTATTCTGATTCCCTTGGTTCCCCGGAGTAGTGACCGGATTCCTTAGGATTGGTTGCCCTCTGGATTGAGATTGTCCTCCTGAATTACTTCGGTTATCTGAACCGATGTCTTGCTCTACCAAGTAAGCACGGTCCACAGCATCCTGGAAAGTCTGAATCCTCTGAGCTATAAGCTGAGTCCTGATAGCTGTCCTCAAGCCTCTGATAAACCTCATCGCCTTTTGCTCTTCAGTCCTCACAAGGTAGTCACAATACCTAGCTAATTCTGTGAACTTAGCCGAGTATTGAGCTACGGTCAACACGTTCTGCTCCAAGCTTACGAACTCGATCTCCTTCCAGTTCTGATCAACCAAAGGAATGAAGTGTTCCTTGAATTTACTCACAAACAACTCCCAAGTATACGGTACAAGAGTCGCATCCCAACTTGCCTTAAGTGCCTTCCACCAATGTTCAGCAGCTCCCACCAGCTTATAGGCCGCAAACCGAACTCTATCTTCATCCGTACAACCAAAGACGTCGTAGATCTTTTCCATCGCCTCTATCCACATTTCAGCCTTTTTCACATCAGGGTCACCATCGTACTCGACCGGTTTCAATTTCAAGAACTGCTCCAACCCATACCGTGGAGGTGCTACATGTTCCTCTCTCGGCCCTTGGTCATGAATTGTTTTCATAGCCGCTTTAAACATACCCTGAAACATCGCACGATTTTCTTCTCGTATCTCATTATGATTTGGAGCCCCACTGGGACCTTCACCAGCTCTTCTTCTAGCCATTTTGAACAAATACCTGCATAAAACACCAACCGTTACTCACTCCGAACACTACTACCCTCCTAGGTCATTCTATTCCACCTATACTTATACTTAGAGCAAAACCATAGCTCTGATACCAACTGTGGCGACCCCGACCCCGCGGGCTGGGAGCTCGCCAGCTGGACGTCGACTTAAGACAATAAAACACCAAAATACTGAAGATAAAAATTCCCTTTGATACCAAAAGATGATGATACACGGTTTTAGAAATCCAAATCTTAACAACATTACCAAACCACTAGTATAAGCTCCACAAGCTTATACCAAAAATACAAAATATTACAACTTCTTAATGACATCATAGTTTGGTAATACTATCCCAAAGGTTATACATTTAAGTAATGCAAACCGAACAACAACCTGCCCAAAAGTCACGATCACTCTCGACGTCCTTCTCGTGATCAGCGAGTCCTATTATTTTCCTCCTGGGGGGGAGTTAAGGAAAAACAAAGATAAAAAGAAAGGGGGTGAGATAAATCTCAATAAGCCACTAATACAACTACATGACATGTTATGATGCAATAAACAATAATAAAATTCACATAGCACGTAGCAATTAGAAGTTAACAGATAGCAGCGGAAATAAACAAGTACCAAAGGATATAAGCCAAGGTTTCCCAAACGGATAGAACAATCGCTGCGCAGCTTCAACCAAATCAACCAATCAACCATCTTCATAGTAGCATAAACAGCTGAAGATAACAACCCCGGTACCGGAACCATAACAATGTAACATGTCACAAGGGACAGGGGAAATGACACAGAGTCATACCCAAAACAACTAGCTAGAATACTCACCAAAGGAGCTAGCTCATCCCAACCAAGGCCAATCTGGATGAGGAAAGAAGGACCAATGGGCGATGCTATACTGGACTTGGCTTGTGCCACTATAGCATTATCCATTGCTTGACTCGAACACAAGTAACCAGCTGGACTTTCAAATAAATGCTAAGTAATAAATACTAGCTTAAATAAACAACTAATGATTCCAAAGTAGGGAACCATTCCAAATAAATCACCATAAAGAAGAACCACTCCAACATCACATTATAAATTTGTTCCAACATTCTCAAACAATACTTAGTTAAATTCCATAACACATTTGTTCACAAAAGAACCAATCTCAAGCACTAGAGTGTTCCACGGCATTAACTTAAGTTAACTAGAATGGTACCCCGAGCCTAGACCAAGCTGACTTCGAAAAACAACTAAAAATAAAGACCTTCAGTTCAGCCACCATGGGCGGTCGCCCAAAACCTCCATGGGCGGTCGCCCAAAACCATTGCCAAATCACCAAACCAACTGATGACCTGGGCAGTCACCCAACCCAATAGTGGGCGGTCGCCCAAAACCCTTGGTTCAACACAATTTCAACTGATGGCCTGGGCGGTCGCCCAAAACCCATGTTCTGCCGGAAATCGGCAAGGATGAACTGGGTTCTTCCATTTTCTTACCAAAACACAACTCAACCAAAAATCAAACCTTCTAACTAGTATACCAATGTACCAAAACAACTTATAAGTCTAAAATGACTCATATAACATCATCTAGACTACCCAATTCAAGAGATGATTCAAACATCAAAATTTCACAAAAATGGATAAAATGCAAATCAATTCCAAATCAACCCAAGAAGCAATATATAACAACTAGAGCATCAAATGAGCTAAGGATGAACATTTTTTTGCATAAATGGGGGAAAAGTAACTTACTTGGAATTTATCAAAGATGACGGAATTCGAATTTTCTTAGCTCTACACGATCCTAGCGACGATCTAAACATTTTTCATAAAATGAGCAATAAGAAACAATAAGAGGAAGATGAGCAAAATGAAGGAAATGAAAGGGAGAATTTCTTACCTTATTAACAATAGAAGAGAGAGAGATTGAGTGTGTGTGTGTCTGTGCAGGGAAGTGAGGGAGGAGGTGAGGGAGAGGGAGGGAGTAGTTGATGATTATTTTAAAATCTTACACCTAGGCCCCCTCTAGCCCTACTAACACATAAACCCATATCCCCCACTAACAACTAAGACCCAATAACTCTACACTAGCACAAATGATCAATTAAAATGCTAGGCATAAAAATGTTATGAGATATAAATGCACACATAAATATTTAAACAGATAAATAAATAAGTAAATAAATAAATAAATAAATATTTACTACTAAGAAAATAGAGACGGGTTTTCGGGTCATGACATTTTACCAGAATTCCCAGAAAACGGAATAAAAGAATACTAAAAGCAGAAACGCAAGTTTAACCCTCTAAATTGTCCCCAGCGGAGTCGCCACTGTAGATACCCCGGGAAAGCCCACTACTTGGATAGAGTGGTGGAAGGGTCCTAGGATGTCTAACTTGTTTTAATTGTAGAGTCGCCACCTATGTTGTTGAGGAAACATAAGAAAATCCTAAAGAAAAAACCTATTTTAATATTACGAAACTAGAGATTCGGGAAGAGAAGGGTTCGGGGGTTAGGTGACAGAGTGGGAAATAATTAAACACCCACTCCGCCCCGCTTACGCGGGTTTTTCTACTATTGGTGTTCTAATGCTAAATGTCCTTATTTTGAGGTTTGACATTTGATGGCCAAAAGATCCCCAACAGCTATAAATTTGAACCCATTTCGACCAATTTGGTCACACAGCAATATTCTGCAATAATTCTCTCTCTCTTAAGCCCCAAATTCTTATCAAGAATGGCTCCTATGACCTTTTCTTTTGAGGTAAAAGTGTCCGTCCCCGAAGGTGAGCAAGTGAAGTCCATCCCTGTTGTGAAGGCACGACCGAGTGTCTTTGATCGCTTAGGAAGACCAAATGAAGTTGCTATTGAACCATTGAAGCCGGTGGCTCGAGTTGAAGCCCCTAGGGCACGCTATTTTTCGATGAAGAAGAAGGGCAAAGGTAAAGGGAATTCCCCTTTTGTGTGGAAGCGCCCATAAAAAGCCCCCGTCAAGGCTCCTTTGGACAAAGGCAAAGGGAAGGTTGATGAAGTTCCATCCCGTCCTAGCGTCTTCTCCCGTCTTGGTGGTTCCGGGAATGCTTAGCCTCCACCTAAGAAGGTCAAGGGCCGTAGTAAGAAGCAATGGGTTCCCAAACCGAAGAAAGATTAGAATTTTTTTTGTACCCCAAGATTGCAATTAATAGACCACTTGTTAGGATTTAATGTTTTATTGTCTTTTATTGCTCAACATTATCCGTTGTAATGATCAAAATGATTTGAGAGATGAATAAAAATTGCATTTTGCTATGACATAATTGGGTAAAAAATTATGTTTTAGACCGCACTCGAAGGTTGCCTACGTTCCTCTCGTAGAGAGGCTCAGGTCTCCCTAGTTCAAACAAATGAAGACCATTTTTTTATGTGTGCACCCTGTTTTTTGCCTAGACCGCCCTTTCGGGTTTTAAATCTAGCGGGCTTCTTTTTTGCACTTGCTCTAATTTTTGCCTAGGCCGCCCTTGCGGGTTTTCAACCTAGCGAGCGTTTTTTTTTCTTTTTTTTTGTGGTCTTCATTTGTTAAGCGTAGAACATCTTGAGTTTGTCGAGGTTGACCTCCTTTGGCAATTGATCGCCATCCAAGTCTATGAGTCGGACTGCACCACCGCTTAGTATCTTTTTGACCACGTAAGGACCGATCCATCGGGGTCCCCATTTTCCAAGGGGATTCAAGGCATTGGGAGGATGTTGTCTTAGAACCAAGTCTCCCACTTTGATGTTTCGAGGCTTCACCTTTTTGTTGAAAGCCCTTGCCATTCTTTCTTGATAAGCCCATGTGCGTTCAAACGCTCTTAACCTCTTTTCATCGAGTAGGGCTAGTTGCTCGTATCGACTTTGCATCCAATCAACCTCGTTGACTTGGTTCTCGAGTAAGACCCGTAGAGAAGGAACCTCGAGTTTGACTGGGAGTACGGCTTCAGAACCATAAACTAATGAGTACGGAGTTTCTCCCGTTGCTGACCGGATTGATGTGCGGTGGCCCCACAATGCTAGTGGTAAATTTTCGGGCTAATCCTTTCCTGTTGAAGCCATTTTTCGTATGATGACCTCGATTGTTTTTTTTACTGCTTCGACCGCTCCATTGGCTTGGGGATGGTATGGGGATGACTTGTGCTTGGTAATTTTGTAGTTAACCAAAAGTGCATCCATTTCTTTCTCAAAGTGAGAACCATTGTCGGAGATGATTTCATGAGGAATACCATATCGGCACATGATGTTGTTCTTCATGAATTCGGCCACTTTCTTGGCGTTGAGAACTCGGTAAGCTTGGTCTTCGACCCATTTTGTGAAATAATCCACAGCCACTAGAATAAATGACTGTCCGTTGCTTCCCGTAGGATGGACTTTGCCGATGATATCTATGCTCCAACAAGAAAACGGCCATGGTGTGGTCATGTTGTACAGTTGTAAAGGCGGAGCATGTTGTAGATTAGCGTGGAATTGGCACTTGGCACATCTCTTGACTTTCTCGATGCAGTCTCTTTCCATTGTAGTCCAATAGTAACCAATAGGGAGTATCTTCTTGGCTAACATAATCCCATTCATGTGGGGCCCACACTCTCCCTCGTGGACTTCGTGCATGATTTCTTGGGCTTCGGTTTTATTTGCACATAAGAGATTGATCCGTTAATGATGTATTTTGTAGACTCGGTTTCCAATCAACACATATCTGGCGGCTACCTTTTGAAATGCTATTCGAGATTTCCCATTGCTGTTCTCAGGGAAAGTGCCGCTGTTGAGAAAGTTCATGATGTCTGTGTACCACGGGGGTTTGTCTTGGACTTCATTGATCTCAATGTTCATGCAGTATGCCGGATTGGTCCTTCTTGAAATTTTGAAGGGTTTCACCATTTTTCCTTTGAGCATTTCAAACAATGAGGCTTTGGTGGCTAAAGCATCGGCAAAGCGGTTCTTGTCCCTCGGCAAATAATTGAACGTGATATCTTGGAACTGTTCAACCAACTCTTCGAGGTGTTGACCATACTGTTGGAGGGTCGGGTCTTGGATTCTCCATTTACCCGATGTCTGATTGATAAGGAGGAGGGAGTCACCGAATACTTCTAGTTCTGTGACATTTCTTTGTAGTGCTGCTTCTATCCCCGCTATACATGCTTCATACTCGGCAATGTTGTTGGTATCTTCGAATTCAAGACGGATTGCGATTATTATAGATGTCCTTTGGATCGACAAGCAACATTCCTATCCCATAACCGTGCTTATTGGCCGCGCCATCGAAAAAAAGTTGCCACTTATTTTCCTCGGTTGTAGTTCAAATCAAGTGCTCGTCGGGAAACTGTAAGTCCTCCCCCTTCACTTCGTCACACGGAAATTCAGCAAGCTGATCGCTGAACACTTTCCCCCTGATGGATTTGAGTATGACGTAAGTGATATCATAGCCGGCGAGCATGAAGTACCACTTGGCTATCCTTGTTGACATGAAAGGCTTCTTGAAGATGTAGCGGAGCGGTTCCACTTTTGCTGATTGCTTGATTGGAAAGGCTTCCATGTAATGTTTGAGCTTTTGAGTGACCCAAACCAGTGTTGCACATAACTTCTCCAAGACGGAGTAGTTCTTTTCGCCCCCTTAAAATCGGCGATTGAAAAAATAAATGGCATTCTCCTTTGTGGAGTCTCGTTGCTCATATGCTAGCATAACCCCAAGGGCTTTATCATTTACTGTGAGGTAGAGCAAGAGAGGCTTCTTTTTGTGTGGTAGAACCAAAACTGGAGGGCATGTCAAGTAATGCTTCACTTGGTCGAAAGCTTCTTGGCAAGCGTCGGTCCATTCTAGAGCCACATTCTTCTTGAGTAGCTTGAAGATTGGCTCACACATGGAAGTAAGCTGGTGCATAAACCGACTGATGTACAGAAGTCTGCCCATGAAACCTTTAATTTCTTTCTGTGTCTTTGGAGGAGGCATGTCAATGATTGCCTTGATTTTTGAATGATCTGCTTCAATTCCCCTCTCGGTAACCATGTAGCCAAGAACTTTGCCTCGGATAACCCCAAAAGTGCATTTTGTGGGATTAAGCCTCATCTTGTGCTGTCGAAGCCTTTCGAATAACTTGCGGAGGTCGATCAAGTGTTGACCGTCGGTTCCTTTTGAATGAATGATCATCTCGTCCACATAGACTTCAATTTCTGTATGGATTATGTCATGGAACAAGTCTGTAACAGCCCTTTGATAAGTAGCCCCAGCGTTCCTTAACCCAAATGGCATGACTGTGTAGTAAAAGGTGCCCCACGGTGTTGTGAAAGCAGTCTTGTGTTGATCTTCTTCTGCCATGAGAATCTGATTATACCCAGGAAAGCCATCCACAAATGAGCGGACCTCATAGGCAGCAGTGGAGTCGACTAGCATGTCGATGTTGGGTAGTCGAAAGTCATCCTTTGAAGAAGCTTTGTTCAAATCTCGGAAATCCATACAAACACGGACCTTGCCGTTAGCCTTTCTGACTGTCACCATATTGGCTAGCCATGTCGGATGCTCAATAAATTTGATGAAGCCCACACTGAGAAGCTTCTCTATCTCTTCTTTTACTTGTAGAGACCATTCTGACTTGATCTTTCTGAGTTTCTGCTTTGTCGGCTTAGCATCATCTCTGATCGGAATCCTGTGCTCCGCGACCTTTCTGTCTAAACCAGGCATATCTTTGTATGACCATGCAAATACCTCCATGAACTCTCTGAGCAGTGCAGTCAACTTGTCTTTCTCTTCCACCTTGAATAAGTTTACAATCTTGGTTTCTTTCGGCTCTTCATCGGTACCCAGATTAACAACATGCAGTTCTTCATCAGCCCCTGGACCATTTTCACCACGACTACGGACCTGTTGAGCAAGTTCATTTAAGTATGTTGTGTTTTTGTGGTCTATTTCATCATTGTTTGAATCGTTATTAACTAGTTCATTAAATTCATTTTTAGTTGATTCATCATTCATGATGTTTACAATCTCGGGGTACTCAGAAAGATCAAATTTTTCATTAACAAAGAAAGGGAACACACGGTCGGCTATTGCCTCCATATCCTCTTGGGTGAGGGTTTCGGAAAAACTCTCGGACTCGAAAGTGAATGTGAACAAGTCTTCCTTTTTAACCTTGCGCGGTACTTCTTGACCAAGAATTCCTTGGATACCACGGGTCCCTTTGTAAAATACCTGTTGTTGATCGGCTCTGAGCTTGGCTGGATCTCGTTGATAGTTTCCTTTCTCGTGTTGGTGTCGTAGATGGCATTCACTTGGCACTCATCCATGATGGCCAATTCTTCGAACATGGAGGCTAAATCCGTCAATTCTTCCCCCACGATAATCTCTGTCTCGGATTCTATGGTCACTTTCTTCCCCCACTATTCTCGAGGCGACATGGGAGTTGGTTCCCCTTCGGATTTCTGAATCTCACAGTCGGCAAAGACTTTAAGACCGGGCTTTCTGATGCCCTTGCTGTTAACCCATGGCTCAGGAAAGATTACGTACGGGACATCTTCCCCCTGATGGACAAAGTATCCATTCAGTGTCTTGTGATAAGGCCTCAAATTGGGAATCTCACAATGATGACCTTCCCTCCAAGATCGGGCCTTCTCATTCTTGACAGCTTGTTCATACTTCAAGTCATCTTTGGAAGGCTCATATCCCAAAATGAATTTGTTCTTGACGAAGCGGACCTCTACGGGTTGCATTCTCCCTTGTTGATATTTCCCTAGGCCTAAATCGAGGAAGTAATTCATATTCCTCATCATGCGGAGGACTTTGTGGTTGCTGCGGGTCCATGATCTGTTTCCCCTTGTTCATCGATGGCGTTGATTGAGACGCCGGAGAGGGTGGAGTCTTCTAACCCGTATTGAACTTGATGGACGGGTTCCCCATTTCTGTGGATAGTGACGTTTTCTGCCATGACAATCACTATTTCGTCTCCATTTCTGAATTTTACACACTGATGGAGAGTTGAAGGGACGGCATTAGAACTATGTATCCATGGGCGGCCCAAGAGCAAGTTAAATGAGGAAGGTACATCGAGCACTTGAAACGGGACGGACATAACCATGCTCCCAAACTCAATGTCTATTTCCACCATACCCATGATTGTGCGGGCAGTGTTGTCGCAACCTTGGATCACTTGAGTAGAAGGCTTTAAATCTGAACTCTTAAGCCCCAGTATGCCCATGATTCGGCCGAGCATTAGGTTGAGTGCGGAACCACCGTCAACCAAGACTCTTGAAATAGGTCTCCCCCTTGCTCTCACTTTGAGATAGATGGCCTCATTATGATCGGACCCAAATGGTGGAAGGTCCATGTCGGAAAAAGTGATGACATTGCCAAAATAAATGTGGCCTATCATTGCAGTAAGGTCCTCGGGAGTTGTATTAGGGGAGACTGATGTGTCTTCGAGATTGCTGATGACAAGATCTCGGTGCTTCTTTGAGGATGCAATGAGGTCCCAAATGGATATGTTGGCTTGAGTTTTCTTGAGTTGTGTCAATAAAGGATCTTCGGGAGTGTCGCAAGCTTGCGATCTTTGAGAAGAGGCGCTTGGTGCAGAAGTAGTGGGGTTGTTTGCTATGACTCGTCCGGATTGAGTTAGCATGTTGACGTTCCCATCTTGCCTCTTTTCCCTACTCTCTAGTACTTCCCTCATTACCTCATCATAGGTCACAACGTAACAAGAATTGTCAAATTTATTCATCACATTGGAGCCCTCATTCACAATTGGGATTGAATGAGTGGTCTCCTCAAACTCTCCTATCTCTATTACATTGACATCACCCTCATTAGGGACTAGGAATTC
Source organism: Campanula takesimana (assembly GCA_026119855.1). Classification (NCBI taxonomy): domain Eukaryota; kingdom Viridiplantae; phylum Streptophyta; class Magnoliopsida; order Asterales; family Campanulaceae; genus Campanula; species Campanula takesimana. The sequence goes on along the minus strand of JAOWBW010001139.1, from coordinate 182,950 downwards.
CTTCTTGTCTATGAGATCTTGGATGACATTGCGGAGGACAAAGCATTCCTAGGTGAGATGGCCACTATGTTGGTGGTAGCCACAATATTTGTGATGAGCATGGTTGGCATTGATTGACTAGGGTTGGTACCCTTGTATAGGTGTGAATTTCCCCTTTGCTTTGAGAACTTTGAAGGCCTTGTTTTGACTCATGCCTTGGAGAGGGGTGTAGACACGGTCATTTTGAGATCTCTTGCTTTGAGGTCGAGGAACCCTTTTGTAATTCCCCTTGTCAGTAGTGACGGCATTGACCGAAGCCTCTTTTGTGGAGTTAGAGGCGGCCTTGTAACGGAAGCTAGGAGAATTTTTCTTGATCTCCTTGAGAAATTCATCCATTCGGATTCCTGCCTCATACATTTGAGAGAAATCCGCATAGCAAGCCCAATTAGGTGGGTGCGAAGATCAATTTTTAGACACTTAAGAAAGATGTCCATTTGCTCCTTGGTGCTAGGCCTCTCGAAAATTTTAGCAAGCTTGTCATTCCACCTTCTCGTAAAGTCAATAAAGGACTCATTGTCCCTTTGGGTGGTGTTCTCGAGCTCTTTCTTGGTCGGGCGATGAGTGGTGTTGCCTTGGTATTGACTCTTGAAGGCAAGCATAGTGGCGTCCCAATCAAGACGGACTGTGAGCGGGAGGGTTGCATACCAATCTTTTGCCGCCCCCTCGAGAGTAAGAAGGAAGCATTGTGCCATAACTTTAGGAGAGACCTTCTTCGGAACCATAGCCCATATGTAAGTCTCGATGTGTGCCATGGGGCAAGAGTTTGCCCTTGAACTTGCTGATGTCGGGCATCTTGAACTTGTCGGGGAGAGTGGCCATGGTGCTCATGAGAATGGAGGACTGATAAAGGCTTGTATCGGAGCCTTTCCCCAAGTTGAGACCATTGAAACGTTGGTCTATGTAGGCCATGATAGAATCAACCATCTTGTGATCTTTATTGTCGGTGCTTGTCTCCCCCATTTTCTTGGTACGGGCACTAACATAAGGGCTCTCAAATAAACCCTTGGTCCACTCGGACTCTTCATTGTCTTCCTTGCCTTTACCACTTGAAAGCTTGGTGAGCTTGGGTTTCATTTGTTCCATCTCGGCCTCGTGAGCCTCCCTTTGGTTGTCAAGATGGGATTGCCAGAGGTCGTCTTTGTTTTGGGCCTCCTTATTGAGAGTGGAGACTTGCTCTTGGAGAAGTTGGACCATAGCTGAGAGTTTCTCAAGAGACATGGTGTTGTCATTGTTGGAGACGCCGGCCATTGATGCTGTCGGAGTTGTTGGAGTGATCAATTCACGAACTAGCCGGTTTCCTGAATCTCGGTAGACTCTGTAAGAACCAATTGGACCTATATTGCAGAAGAGGCCCTTGTCAGTCTTGAGTAACACTTTCGGTTCATGAAGAGGCTTAGAACACACAGTGGGCACACGACTCAAAACCACATAAAGAAAAGACTTTTTTTTATAAGTCGGAGGGACGGAGTCCTTTATGAGTTTCTAAGAAAAATAATGGAATCATCACACTAGTATATAGACCTTCTCGAGGTCTCATATATTCATCGGATTCCACCACGTTTGTGATTCCTAAATGTGTCGGGATTAAACTAAATTAATGTAGTAAAGCATACATGCGGGGACGGATTTTTATTTTCATCCATAATAACCACTTGGGGACGGAGTTTTATTTCGTCCATGATAACCACTTGGCATGTATGATTTGAATAAATTAGTTTAGGAAAATCTTGACACATGAAAACCGACTTAGTCACGGAGTGTTAGACCCTAACTAGAATTGTGTTGGCTTGTGCTCGGCTAATGAGAGGATTAAGGTCACCCCCAGCATATAGTTATGAACTACGCCACGGGCTAAGGTTCAACGCTTTGGAAGAGTCAAGGTCGGGTGGAGCTTGAAACTTCCTAGAACGGGCCTCGACAGGTTTGGGTTATGAACTTGTGCGACTCGATTGTGAGCAATTCATAGGAATATGTGCATGTAGTGTGAGGTCCAACACGTGACAAAACATTTTTTACCTTTTTTTTTCAAAGAAAGTAAAACAAATAAACACATATGTACAACTTTCGAATCACCCGTGTGACCGATAAAACAAAACACGAAAGTAAAACAGTCCAAAGGTCCAAATTAGGCCTTGATGCAGGCAACTGTGCCCACACCCCAATCATTCTGCCCTGTTCTGAAACTGTTCATGTTCTGGAAAACCACCCAGAAGCACGCGCCTCTGGCCTGTGTTGTGGGATGCGCGCGCCTGGTGCAGTGTCTATGGGAGGCGCCCGCTTCTGGGCAAACCTGTCAGATTGTCAGACTTTGGACTCAAGGGATTACCCTGGTCCTGAATGTCTATTGGAACCCCTACAAAAATGATTAGTGTAGAAGAAAGAAGAATAATATGAGAACATTAAGAAGCGGGCGACTCTGGTCCTTGATATGGGCCGCGCGCGCCTTAGGCCAAGAAGGCCAGAGGCTCACGCTTCCCCCATCAGAGACCAGAATGCCCAGAAAAATGTAGACTTTGAACACAAATGCAAGTTTAACCCTCAAACGTCCCCAGCAGAGTCGCCACTGTAGATACCCTGGGAGAGCCCACTGCCTGGCTAGAGCGGTGGAAGTATCCTAGGATGTCTATTTGTGTTTTAATTGTTTAGAGTCGCCACCTATGTTTTAGAGGAACATAAGAAAAACCTAATATTTATAGCCTAAGTTTGATTACGAAAACAGATATTCTTGTTATGAGGTTCGGGGGTTAGGTTACGAGATGGGAAGTACTTAAACACCCATCTCGCCCAACTAATGTTGGTTTTGCTTGCTGAAAGTCTACATAATTAAAATGTTCTTCCTATTCTTAATAATGATAAAAAGGGGGTTTTAAAATGGGTTTTTGGAATGTAGGGAGATAACTCCTTGACCAACTTCAATAGAAGAGAGAAATAGAAGAGAAAGAGGAGGGATGAAGTTGAGAAGAGAAAAACAGTAGTCTTTTACCTAAACTTCAAAATGACTTCAAGTATTTCTTGGGAATTTGCCTTTGGAAATGCTTTGAGTGTATTTGTGTATAGTTTTCTTGCTTCAAAAAGGAGGTCCTTTCCAATGGTGGAGAAGAGATGTTTATATAGTTGTAAAACATATGTTTTTGGTGCCAAAACTCAGTCACCAAGAAATCTTTCCCGGGCAAAATCATGTAAAAATGAGCAAGAGAGAGATTCTTGGATAGAAATCTGTAACAGACGCCCAGAGGCGCGCGCTTCCTACCTCAGGGGAGGAAGGCGCACGCTTCTGGCTCCTATGGTCGGAGGCGCGTGACTTAGAGATGTCCTTTTTGACAGAATGGACTAGAAAGTCAGCCCTGTTATTCATTTTAGTCCTTGGACTTAACGAAGTCAGTCAGGAACTTAACGGAAGTAATAGAAACTAACGAAAAACACATAAAAAAGGGAGAAACACAAAATCAAATGTGCAATCGGGGTGAGCGGTCCAAGGCGGGGTGTCTACACACAAGATAAGGTGCCAAGGACTCATATATGATCCAAACACACACTCAGACATTTCCATCTCTACGAGAAATCATTGATATGGGAGATGTCAAAATATGCGAAATACCTTATGATAATAACAAGGATAATCTTCTAACATAAGTTCCTTGTTATGCCATTTGGGTTGACCAATGCTCCGGCTGTGTTCATGGATTTGATGAATAGGGTGTTTAAACCTTACCTTGACTCGTTTGTTGTGGTGTTTATTGATGATATTCTGGTTTACTCCAAATCGAGGGAGGAACACGAACAGCACTTGAGAAGAGTTTTATCTGTGCTCTGGGAAAAGCAACTGTTTGCAAAATTTAGCAAGTGCGATTTTTGGCTTGAAGAAGTTTCTTTCTTGGGCCATGTTGTTTCAAACAAGGGGATTTCTGTAGATCCATCCAAAATTGAAGCTATAGTGGAATGGAAGAGGCCTGGGACAGTAACAGAGATTCGTAGCTTCCTGGGCTTAGCCGGGTACTATCGCAGATTTATTGAGGGGTTTTCACGAATTGCTACACTGTTGACCCAGTTGACCCAAAAAAATGTCCCATTTGTATGGAGTGAAAAATGTCAGAGTAGCTTTGAAGAGTTGAAAAATAAGTTAACCAAAGCTCCTATTCTTGCGTTACCAAATGGGAATGACGATTTAGTAATTTACAGTGACGCTTCAAAAGAGGGTTTGGGTTGTGTTTTGATGCAGAATGGGTAAGTGATTGCTTATGCTTCAAGGAATTTGACCCCTAGTAAACAGAATTACCCTACTCATGATATGGAACTGGATGCGATAGTCTTTGCGTTGCATAAATGGAAGCATTACCTTTACGGAGCGAAGATTGAGATTTTTACGGATCACAAGAGTTTGAAATATCTCTTCTCTAAAAAAGAATTGAACAACCGGCAGCGTAGGTGGATGGAGCTTTTAAAGGATTATGATTTCACCATTTCGTACCATCCAGGTAAATCAAATGTAGTAGCCGATGCGATCAGTCGAAAATCTTATGTGGCATCAATGATGGTTCGTGAATGGAAATTGCTAGAGGATGCTCGGGATTGGTGTCCGTAGGAGTCGAAACGTGGAGCTATCTTTGCGAATCTTAATGTATGTCCCACATTGATTCAACAGATAAAGGATGCCCAGAAGGATGACCCAGAGTTGAAGAAAATTATGGATAATGCTCGGGATAGACAATATGTGGACTTCCAGCTTGACTCCAAGGGATTGTTGACTTACCGAAACAGATTGTGTGTGCTGGATGTCGATGGGGTTAAACAGCGAGTTCTTTATGAGGGTCACAAATCCTGGTATACCATTCACCCCGGGAGTATAAAGATGTACCAGGATTTAAAACAACAATTTTGGTGGATTAACATGAAGAGAGAAATTGCGGATTATGTATCAAAGTGTTTGACCTGTCAACAAGTCAAAGCAGAGCATCAGAGACCCACAGGTCTACTTCAGCCTCTTGAGATACCCGAGTGGAAGTGGGAACATATCACGATGGATTTCGTAACCGGACTACCCAAGACTCGAAGAAGGTTCGATGCAGTTTGGGTAATTATGGATAGGTTAACTAAATCTTCTCATTTCTTACCCATTAACATTTCTTATCCAATGGAGAAACTTGCGAATTTATATATTCATGAGATTGTCAGATTGCACGGTGTTCCGGTTAGTATTGTGTCGGACCGAGATCCCAGGTTTACATCTCGATTTTGGCAGGCGTTACAAAAGGCTTTGGGTACTAATTTGAGGTTTAGCACAGCATTCCATCCTCAGACTGACGGTCAGTCTGAAAGGACCATTCAGATTCTCGAGGATAAGTTACGGGCTTGTACAGTTGACTTTTCAGATTCGTGGGATATACATCTACCGCTTGCAGAGTTTGCCTACAATAATAGTTATCAGTCGAGTATACAGATGGCACCGTATGAGGCTTTGTATGGAAGAAAATGTTGATCACCCATTTGTTGGGACGAAGTTGGGGAAGCTAAACTGTGGGGTGTTGACATGGTTCAGGACTCGGTGGAAAATGTTAAAATTATTCGGGATTGACTGAAGACAGCCCAGAGTCGACAGAAAAGCTATGCTGATCATCGGAGACGAGACCTTGAGTTCCAGGTTGGAGATTTTGTGTTTCTGAAGGTTTCACCGAAAGCGGGCATAAAGAGGTATGGTAGAAAGGGTAAGCTTACTCCTAGATTTATTGGGCCCTTTGAAATCATAGAGCGAATTGGAAAGCTAGCCTATCGACTTGCGTTACCACCTTCCTTGGGAAAGATGCATGATGTGTTCTATGTCTCAATGCTTCGCAGGTATGTCCACGATCCATCTCATGTGTTGTTGGAAGTACCCGAGGATATTGAACCCGACATGTCTTACGTGGAGCAACCTATTCGAGTAATCGACACCAAAGTCCAAGAATTGAGGAATAAGAGTATTCCCCTTGTTAGAGTTGTGTGGAGAAACCATCTTGTAGAGGAATCAACTTGGGAGCTTCGGGAGGAGATGGAGCGTAAATATCCTTGGCTATTTGGTCTTCTGGGTAAGTTCACCTAAATTTCGGGAAAAAAATTTCTTAAGGGGGAGAGACTGTAACGACCCCAAACCCGGACCCTATATTTTCCTATTATTATTTGAGTAATTGTGTGCATTACATTTACTTACATTTCATTATTACTTGTCAAGTATGTGTTAGTTATTTTAATCTAGTAATGTGTCTAGCATTGTTAGGGTGTTCTTAATTAAGTTAAAATCTAGGGGAGCCTTAGTGTAAATACTAGTTCAAGGGTCATTTATAATCATTGTTGAGGGGCTAGTATAGCTTTTGTTGGGGTAGTTGGGTGGAAAATCCCAGCCCATTGTGTCCAAAAACCTCACTTTCCCCTTCTTCCTTGTTGTTCTTGGTGAGCTTGAGAGTTAGAGGGAGAGTCTCCATTTTGTTCCCCAAATCCATCACCATTTCTTACCCAAATCAAGAGGGAAATTCAATTAGTTGTTCCTTGTGAAGAGTAGATCAAGAATAGCCAAGTCAAGATTCTTCCTCCTCAATTTCTAGCTTGGAAGAGGTAAGTTACTACCCCTTTTTCCGTTTAGGTTGTTCATGCCATTCTTGATGAAATTCTAGGTGTTTCATGTTGTTTGTGATGGGTTGTAACTACTTGGTAGTATGGTATTGTTTGGTAAGGAAAAATGTGGTGGAATTCATCTTGGTGTTGCTGGGTTTCTTGTCATGCTAGAAATGGTTGTACCTTAGGCTTTGGGGTGCTAAAACTTGTCCAAACCCAGAATTTCTGCAGAAAAAGGGCCAACCCGACTAGGAAGCGCGCGCACCCCTTTTTAGAGGGCGTGCGCACCCTTATTACACCAAATGGATAAAAAAAAACTGATGGAAGGAGGCGCACGCACCCTTTTTAAGGAGGCGCGCGCACCCTCCTTATTCCAAATCAGCCAAACAATCTAATGCAGGGAGGCGCGCGCACCCTTTTGGTGCGTGCGCACCCTTGCTCTTTCTGAAACTCTTTTCTTTCTTTTAATCCCCGATTAGTCCTTAGCTAGTATTTGTTCAAATCCCTCTCTAGTCCTTGTCTCGTTGTGACCTCTCAAACTTCTCCACTTCTCGATAGTAATTGCCTCGGTATTTATTAACGCTTGGAATAGATATGAACCGTTAGTCTTGCAGGATTAAGTCCAACGTGTGAACGATTGTATTTGGTATGGATAGGTAACCTTCTTGGCATTTGATGTGGTTTCATCTTTGTAATGTGATTGTGGGATTCCCTACTTCGAAATCCTTTTGTTTGATTAATTATTGCACAATGTTGTGGAACTCTTTATGAGAATTTTATCATCTTTATGACGTGTTTGGCATGATTCCCTCTTGTGGAATTATGTACAGTTTGTGCAATAGTTTAGAAAATTCCAGCTGGTAAGTTGTGTCGGGCAGTGTTAGGGATTATAATGGCACACGAGTCAAGTTCATTATAATGTCTCACTGGTCTCTGTTACCCACTATTTGGCCATAGTTGGGTCGGTGTTTTCCCATTGTGGAATTGTAGCCTTGTTTTGGGTTACAACTTTGTATCGTATTCCCCCCATTGTTGTTCTTGTTGCTGTTTGGTTCCGGAACCCCTGCTTCAAACATTGAAGATGACTGTTGTTGCGGTTGTTGAAGCTTCAGAGATTATATCCTTATGGAAAACCTTGACTCAGTATCCTTTGTAATGTGTTTAATTCCTCTGCGTGACTATGTGTTGGTTATGGATTATGTGTGTTCTATTACAATTGTTGACATGCCATGTAGTTGCATTAGTAACTTACTGAGATTTTATCTCACCCCGTTCCCTTTTTAATTGTTTTCCTTAGGTCAGGGCGAGCCAGGAAATAGGGCACTTTGAGCACGGAAAGGACGACTTGGTGAGTTGTTATGGGCAGGAGTTATGTCAGTAGGCATTATGTAAATGTGTTACTATGGGTAGTGTTCCCAAGACTTAATGTTTTGTGTAGGTGTTGCAAAAGTTTGCAAATATTTCAATCGTGGTATTCCCAGTTATGTGTTGGAATCTAGTATTGTGTCTAGACAAAAGTATGTTCTTATTGTAATATAAAGCTTCCGTAAATTGTTTTAAGTTGTGTAATTGTAGTCGTCCGCTCGTGACCCGGACGTGGGACCAAGTAGGACCACGTGTCGGGGTCGCGACAGTAACTCTTCTTATAGAGTTAACATATTGGCATTGCCCGCTATAACTCAGACGGGTGAGTCTAGCATATTAAATCTTTTTCCTTTTCTCTAAGACTTCCTTCAGAATCTCGCTGTGAGTTCTAACAAGAATCATCAAATTCATTCATATCATCGGAGCCTTCATTTAAAACCAAGAGGCCTTTTGACTGGAAGTGTTGAGGGACCATTGAAGTTTGATCCCTTTTCATGGATCCATAAGACTACTCCCAACTTGCATTGCTCGGGTACCACTGCCCAAAATCTTGTTAATTGCGAGGCCTCAACATTGCCCTTTGCTTCGATTTTTGTAATGCCGTAGCCCAAAGGATTGTAGATTGCGAAGCCCCTTGAGACCTTTGGTGCCGAATTGAGGAAGCTTCCAATGTTGCACATGACTCGGCTGGGGACACTGAAGTGAATTTCTTCTTGCCGAGGGAGCCTTTAAAACTTGATCGTACCCCCTAGAGTGACACCATTGATTAGGAGTGGAACGAGAAGAGCCTATCCTTGATCGGGGGAAAGAGTATGAGCATACATGACAAGAAGGTGCTTCTCGACATTCCTTTTGAAAGACTTTGAGGATAGTCTCACACATCTTTCTTGAGCGTAGCCCTAGGGCTCATTAACTGTCGAATGAAGCAAGAGAAGTTTTATTTCTCGAGTCACATAGCCCCTAGGGCGTCATCACTTGTTGAGCAAAACAAGAGACTCGTCCTTGTGTGGGGGAACAAACACAAGGGGACATGGCAAGAGCTACTCCATTGTCGGGAGTCTTTCGGCATACTTTAGAGGGACATGCTTGTAGAAGCTTGAATTACATGTTGTTGCTCGCTGCCCAAACCAACTGACTAGCTGGGGATTATTTTGTACAACCTCGTACCCCTTCAATGATAGGCTCGTTCTCGGACGGATCTTGGTTACCACGGGCTTTCTTTCTCATGAGCCCAAAGATGCATATTGCAAGAACAATCTTTCAATAACCCAAAATGACCTTTGATGGTGCCATATCTCGTCAAGTCTTTTGCAATTCCAAAGTTGTCTCGGTGGGGATTGACTTGCTGAGGAGACCCAATGTAGAACTTGTGCAGTTGTCTTCCTTAGAGGCCGGAGATCTCCATTTCTCTTTCCCTTCTCTCTCTCACTCTCTCATTTTTTTTATGACGCACCCTTGCCTAGACCTCCCTTTCGGGTTTTCAATCTAGCGGGCATCTCTTTTGCGTCTTCATTTTGACTCAATTAATGAGGAAGTGTGCATTGACTCTAGCAAAGGATGAGAGACATGTGATTTTGCGGTGGAGACCTTTTGTCACTAAAGGTGAGTGACATTGTAAATACTAGGGAAGTGGTCCCTAGTATTTACATGTATTTTTAATGAATGACTCACGAAGGCAAGTAAGTCATTAAGAGAGAAGAGGAAGAAATCCCCCAATTTGATTGCAAGAAACTGGGAGTATCGCAAAAAGAAGAGAAACCCCTAGACTCGACAAGAAACGGATAGCGATTCCAAATCTAAGAAAGTTGTTCAATCTTTTGGTGATTAATTCATTGGAAAATGAATCGTACAAAGATGTCATGACAAGTTCGAGAGGAAGGCCGATCACCATAACGCGGTAGGGCTAAACATATCTTCTTTCTTGCATGAGACCGGACCCGAAGGTTGCCTACGTTCCTCCAGTGTAGAGGCTCAGGTCACCGTAGTTCTTGTGGATGCTCCATTCGTCGAAATGGTTGTTGCTTCGTCCTTCATCGGTGGAATGATGTTGATCTTGTACTTCTTTGATTGATGGGGATTTTTTATTTTTTTGTGCTCTAACTTTTGCCTAGGTTGATTTGAGGATTTCAACCTAGCGAGGTTTTTTTTTTTTTTTTTTTTTTATCCCCTTTTGAAAACTTTGCTTCATGATTGTTGCTCCACCTTTCTTTGTCTTGATTTCGTCGTTGTTGATGTCCTCGTTGTTGATGCCGTCGTTGATGTTTAGCCCCTAGGCGTTCAAGCGATGGCCTTCATTCCAAAACTTGTTTAGACATTATTTTATCATTTTGCCAAGAATTAGATTGAACAACTTGGAAGAGTGTATGAGGACAAGAACGACTTTTATTTAATGATTGACTCAAAATTTAACATTGGACGAGAGAAAACATTAATGCACACATTAGAGGACTTTGACTCTTTTTTTTTATCCTATTTCTAGGTAGAGAAAGAGAAACGGAGATTGTCGTTGTCCTCATTGTCGTTGTAGTCTTCATTGTCATTGTAGTCTTCCATGTCACTACATTCATCCATGTCGTGGCTCGGATTGCTCGGGAACCCTTTATCGTTGAAGCTTGTGTCATAGGAGGATTTGGCCACTTCTCGGAGCAAATTGTCAACTCTCATTCCCGCATCATACATGCTTGAAAAATCAGGATGAAAAGCACCACAAAGATGAGTGTGGTAGTCCATTTTTAAACATTTCAAGAAGATGTCCATTTGTTCCTTCATTGAGGGCCTATCAACAATCTCGGCCAACTTGTCATTCCAACAGCGAGAAAAGTCCCCAAATGATTCATTGCCCATTTGCACGGTGCTCTCCAATTCCTTCTTGGTGGGGCGAAATATGGAGTTGCCTTGATATTGTGACTTGAAGGCAAGCATAGCGGCATCCCAATTGAGGCGGGTGAAAACTGGAAGACCCATATACCAATCTTTTGCGACCCCCTCGAGAGTAAGCGGGAAGCATTGTGCCATTATTTGAGGAGACACTTTCTTTGGTAGCATGGCCCAAATGTAGGAGTCGACATGAGCGTCGGGGCAAGAGTTGCCGTTGAACTTGCCAATATCGAGCATCTTGAACTTTTCGGGAAGAGCCTCCGTTGTGTTTATGAAGAGAGAAGCTTGATGAAGATCGGTGCTTGGGCCCTTGTACAAATTTAACCCACTAAGCCTTTGGTCAATGTAGGACATGAGAGTGTTGGCCAAACCGGTATCAATGCTTTGGACCTTTCTTTCATTCGTGAGCCCTTTCAATTGGTTCTTGAGTTGAGCAACTTCTTTTTTTTGGACCATTTTCACATGCTCGTAACGGGCTCGCCATAAATCATCCTTGCGGCGGACATTCTCGGCTAGTGTATCAACTTGCCCTTTCAATGCTTCCACCATGCAGAATAACCCTTCGTTGGACACGGGAACGCCGTTGTCGTTGCCGTTTGAAGCCATTGGACCTATGGAGAGAACACGGTTGATCTTAGGTTGGCCCCACAAATACCTTTTGGGTAAAAATAATTTGACCCACAAACAGGAAAAGACTCAACCACATAAGGAAAAATGACTTTTTTTTTATTTACAAAGTCGGAAGGACATAGTCCTTTTTGGGGTTTCTAGAAAAAATAGTGGAATCGTCACACTAGTATATAGACCATCTCGCGGTCCCATATACTCATCGGATTCCACCACGCTTGTGAACATGTGTCGGGATTAAACTAAATTAATGTAGTAAAGCATACATGCTGGGACGGATTTTTTATTAGCGTCCATTATGACCACTTGGGGACAGATTTTTTTTTCGTCCATAACAACGAGTGGCATGTATGATTTGAAGACATTTGTTTAGGGAAATCTCGGTACATGAAAACCGACTTGGTCACGGACTGTTAGACCCTAACTAGAATTGTGTGGTTGGTGCTTGGCTTAAGAGAGGCTTAAGGTCACCCCCGGCATGTAGTCATGAACTACGCCACGGGCTGAGGTTTACCGCTTCGAGAGAGTCAAGGTCGGGTGGAGCTTGAAACTCTCTAGGACGGGCCTCGACGGGTTTGGGGTTGGACTTGTCCGACTCGATTGTGAGCAGTTAATAGGAATTATGTGCGCGTAGTGTGAGGTCCATCACGTGACAAATATATATATATATATATATATTTAAAGAAATAATAAAAAACAATTAAGCACGTATTTACAACTTTCGAATCACCCGTGTGACCGATAAAAATAAAACAGAGAATTAAAAGATGGCTTTGTGCAGGCCGGTGTCCACACACTGTCAAAAATGCTTTGTTATGTACACTGTTCTGTTCTGGAAAGTTGCCCAGACGCGCGCGCTTTATGCTGTGAGGATGGGAGGCGCGCGCCTTAGGCACTAGAGGGCATAGGCGCCCGCTTCTGGGCAGTACCTGCAAATTCATGGGTTCAAGGGACTGCCTTAACCCTAAATCAAAACACTTTTCCCCTGCAGAAACTGTTAGCACAATAACATGAAATTTGAAGGAAAAAATGAGAGGCGGGCAATTCTGGTGGTGAAGGTGGGATGCGCGCGCCTTAGGCCAAGAAGGTGAGAGGCGTCACATTTTTCCACCAGAATGCCCAGAAAACTGTAAAAAGAACACCAAGAATGAAAAACACAAGTTTAACCTTCTAAGTCCCCAGCGGAGTCGCCACTGTAGATACCCCGAGGGACCGCGGCTTGGCTAGAGCGCGTGAATTACCTTAGGATCGTGATTTTAAGAGTCGCCACCCATGTTTTAGAGGAACGCGAAAAAACCTAAAGAAAGCCAATTTTTGTACGAAAACCAGAGATTCGGGAGAGAAAGGGTTCGGGGGTTAGGTGACGGAGTGGGAAGTACTTAAACACCCACTCCGCCCCGCTTACGCGGGTCTTGCTACTTTTGGTGTTCTAATGCTAAATGTCATTCAATTAAATAAATAGTGCTAACAATTATAATGGAAAAAAGGGGAAAATAAAATAGAAATAAAAGAGAATTGTTTTATTTATTAATTTATGCTAAAGATTACATGTAACAATTATACTAAACAATTACATTAAGAAATGGATAGGAAATTAAAGTAGAGATTGAAATGTAGGGAGATAACCTTGACCAACTTTAATGTAATAAAGTGGTCATTTGGTCATGTCCCATTTGATGGGGTTGCATACATCTAAAAAGACATAAATAAACTAGAAGAAGAAGTGTACCTTTAGAAAAGAGGACTTCAAACTTTGACTTGGAGTTGTTGTAGAGAAATTGTTGTGTAGAAATTTGTGAAGAGTTTAGTTGCTAGAACTCTTGTTGGGGAAATTTGTCTAGGGAGAATGGTGTAGAGTTTGTGTAGGGAGAAAGTTCAAAGTTCCAGGTCCTTTCTAAAGTAAAAAGAAGAGGTTTAAATATGTGAAAAAGAGAAGAAAATAAGCTTTTCTAACCAATAAGAAAATAAAGAAAAATAAATAATAAAGAGAAAATCAAATAAAATATAAAGGGAAATTTTATTTTAAAGAGATGGCTAGAAGTATGGGATTGGGAGTTACAAAGCTAGGGGGGATGAATGTGAAATAAAACATGTGATGAAAAGAGGTGTTTTTTACTCTAAAAATGGAGGGAAAATGTTGCAATTCGTAACAGTCAAAATGGGAAGCGCGCGAATCCGGCCTTTGGGGCGAGAAGCGCGCGCGGCCCGTTGACAGTATCGGAGGCGCCCGCGGGTGAAAATAACAGAATGACAGAATGACACTAAAAGTTAACTCTGTTATGCAGTTTAGTCCAAAACTAACGGAATCAGTTAGAAACTTAATGGAAGTAACAGAAATTAACAAAAACAGGTTAAATAAAAATACTATGTATGCAATCGGGGTGAGAGGTCCAAAGCGGGGTGTCTACATCATCCACCAACGAAGAACAAAAGGAGCATCCACAAGAACTATGGTGACCTGAGCCTCTACACTGGAGGAACGTAGGCAACCTTTGGGTCCGGTCTCATGCAAGAAAGAAGATATGTTTAGCCCTAGCACATTATGGTGATTGGCCTTCATCTCAAACTTGTCAAGACATCTTTGTACGAGTCATTTGCCAATGAATTAATCACCACAAGATTGAACAACTTTCTTAGATTTGGAATCGCTTTCTGTAGATACCCAGAGAAAGCCCACTACTTGGCTAGAGCGGTGGAAGGATCCTAGGATGTCTAACTTGTTTTAATTGTAGAGTCGCCACCAATGTTATTGAGGAAACATAAGAAAAACCTAAAGAAAAAGCCTATTTTAATATTACGAAACTAGAGATTCGGGAAGAGAAGGGTTCGGGGGTTAGGTGACGGAGTGGGAAGTAATTAAACACCTACTCTGCCCCGCTTACGCGGGTCTTGCTACTATTGGTGTTCTAATGCTAAATGTCCTTATTTTAATATGAGAAAAGTGCTAACAATTATAATGTAAAGAAAAAGAGAATTACAAAAGAGAAATAAAAAGAAACTTGTTTTATTATATTAATGCTAAAGATTACATTTAGCAATTACATTAATATGAAATGGGGAAATTAAACTAGAGTTGGAATGTAGGGAGTTAAACTTAACCAACTTTAATGTAATAAAGTGATTTGGTGGTCATGTCCCATTTGATGGGGATTGCATACAATGACTAAGACAAGTAAGATAAAAGAAGAAGAATTAAGTACCTTTAGAAAGGAAGAACTTCAAACTTGACTTGAAAAGAGTTTGTGTAGCGTTTTGTTGCTTGAATAGAATTCTTTGTCAAGAACTCTTGGAGAGAAATGTGTATAGTGTATTTGTGAAGAAATTTCAAGTCCAAAAAGATTCCCCTTCTAAGGTAAAAAAGAGAGGTTTTTATAGGTGAAAAAGAGAGGAAAAGAAGCTTTTCTAACCAATAAGAAAATAAAGAAAATCCAATAATAAAGAAGAAATCAAATAAAATAAAGATCAAATATTTGGTTTTAAGGAAAAGGCTAGAATATGGGATTTGGGAGTATGAAATAACGGGGATGAATATGGATGTAAAAAGAGTTCTTTGTGATCAAGAAAAATGAGGGAAAAGACAGAATGACAGAAATGACTCTAAATTTAATTATGTTACGCAGTTTAGTCCAAAACTAACGGAATCAGTTAGGAACTTAACCGAAGTAACATAAATTAACAAAAATAAGTTAAATAAAAATACTATGTATGCAATCGGGGTGAGAGGTCCAAGGCGGGGTGTCTACAGAGCCCCTCGGTGACGTGGATTGCAAAGCAAAACGCGTCGACGAAAGAACAAAAACACCCGCCGAGGACATCGACAAAAGAAAATAAAGACTCGATAAAAGCAGGAATTATTGAAATTGCAAGGGATAGAAATGCGCTCCCTGTTTGAGTGACTTTTGCTGATAGAAAGGGTGCGGTGATAGAAATCGGCCCACCGTGGCCAAAATTTAGAGTCCGTATAGAGGACTTGGAGGGACTCGAGAGTCTGTCTGCTGATGTAGAGGGACTCGAAAGTATGCCTGCTGATGTAAAGGACTTGAAAGTCTGCCTGCTGATGTAGAGGGACTCGAAAGTCTGCCTACTGATGTAGAAGTACTCAAAAGTATGCCTGCTGATATAGAGGGACTCGAAAGTCTGCCTGCTGATGTGGAAGGACTCGAAAGTCTACCTGCTGATTCAGAGGGACTCAAAAGTCTGCCTGCTGATGTAGAGGGACTCGAAAGTCTGCCTGCTGATTTAGAGGGACTCGAAAGTCTGCCTGTTGATTTAGAGGGACTCGAAAGTCTGCCTGCTGGTGTAGAGGGACTCGAAAGTCTGCATGCTGATTTGGAGGGACTCGAGAGTCTGCCTACCGATGTAGAGGGACTCGAAAGTCTGCCTGCTGATTTAGAGGGACTCAAAAGTCTGCCTGTTGATTTAGAGGGACTCAAAAGTCTGCATGCTGGTGTAGAGGGACTCAAAAGTCTGCCTGCTGATTTGGAGGGACTCGAGAGTCTGCCTGCCGGTGTAGAGGGACTTGAAAGTTTGCCTGCTGATTTAGAGGGACTCAAAAGTCTGCCTGCTGGTGTAGAGGGACTCGAAAGTCTGCCTGCTGATTTGGAGGGACTCGAGAGTCTGTCTGCCGATGTAGAGGGACTCGAAAGTCGGCCTACTGATTTAAAGGGACTCGAAAGTCTGCCTGCTGATTTGGAAGGACTCGAAAGTCTGCCTGTACCTGTTATACGTATGCTCTGCAAATGCATGTGCTCGTGTGAGATGAGAGAAAATTGTGCTTGTAGTGTGGAATGTGATTTGAAAAGCAGAGATTGCTTGAGAGAGAGATTTTGCAAAGATGGAGAAATTGCTTTTGTGTGTGATGTGATTTGAAAGGAGCTTTGATGAATGATGTTCATACCTTCACTTACGATGGCCGCTTTATTTGGGATGGATTTTTGATGCCGTGGCTTTGATGAAGGATGCCGACACTTTTGATGAAGATGAGTCGCTTGTACCTTGATGGAGTGTTGGTGAGATGACATTTTGGATGATGGGTTGGTCGCGCCAAAAGGCTGCCTACGTATCCCTTGGAAAGGAATCAGACCAGCGTAGTTCAGGGATGATGGAGAATGCTGGGGAAGAATCTAGGAGCAAATTGAAACACATACTTTTACGCAAGTAAGGAGACAAAGAAAGTTTATTTGCAAGAAAAAGAAAAATAAAAATCTTTTTTTTTAGTTCGTGGGTGAACCATTTTAACCATTGTGTGTTTGTAAAGCCAACCCAAGATCAAGTCATGTTCGATCGAAGTCCGGATTGCCTCGCTTGAATTCTATCATAGCTGTTGTGCCCAACGAAGATTGATGTCTAGCCCCAAGAGATTTGTCGATTATGGGGATTCAAAAAACTTATGATGTCGAGATACTAAGGGTTTGCTGATTGTAAAGCCCCTAGAATGCCTTTGATGCCAAACTTTGAGTGGCTTGCATAGCCCCAAGATAAATCAGCTCTTGGCCCATTCAAATAAATCGCCTTTTGTTGTTGGCGTGAGCAAGCCCCAATAGAAGACTATTAACACCGAGCTTTGAGACATTGCTAAGCCCCAAATGTCATGTACTTGTTGTTTACGAGCTTCAAGACGGTTGAATGTGAAGACCTTTCGATGTAAAGCCCCAAATTATCTTGGAATCGGCTCGGCTGTTAGGCCCAATTGGTAGGAAAATAGGCTAGAGGGGGGGTGAATAGCCTTTTTAAAAATTTTCAAGAAACACTTTTATAAATGCAAAGTCACTTATCAGTTTGCAAACTATTATCAGTAAGTGCAGCGGAGAAGATATGACTAAGTTTTAACTCACACTTAAATCGGTAAGAAATGGTTTTCAGAGCTTAGTTTAAACACAAAGTTGTTTCCAAAAGTTTAATGCAGTTTCAAGAGATTGGTCAAAGGAAAATACAATGAATCAGTATGAACAGTTAGATCAGCTGGTGAGAGATTTTCAACCGGCAAGAATAAAGTAGCTGACAAGAGACACACAGAGATTTGGAGAGGTTTACAGTGTAAATACTGCTACGTCCTCTACCAAGTTTGGTCAGAACTTGGATTTGGGTTAAGAGTACTATTAGATATTTCTAGTCTATTACAAGCAAGGCTTTGCCGGTATACAAAGACTAAGTTCAAGAAATTTCTAATGGATCGTAAAACAAATACTGACCAAGTGTTTTTGAGCGGCAAGTTCAAAAGAACTTATCTCACTCAGGTGGGTGTGTGAATAACTCAATCACA
This sequence comes from Campanula takesimana, assembly GCA_026119855.1. Classification (NCBI taxonomy): domain Eukaryota; kingdom Viridiplantae; phylum Streptophyta; class Magnoliopsida; order Asterales; family Campanulaceae; genus Campanula; species Campanula takesimana. The sequence continues at coordinate 165,195 of JAOWBW010001139.1, read as the reverse complement.
ATATTCCTTATATAAGTCTAACTTGGGAATATTAACAAAGTGATGAGTTTGTGCACGAGTGTATGTCCTATTAATGTCTAATGATTATCTGGACGGAATGTTGAGCTTCAATGAATGCTTCAACAATCAACTCTCTTCAATGCACCAACCTTCTTCAATGCAGCAAGTCCTCTATTTATAAGAGGAGCAGATGTCTTAGCTTGTTGAAGAAGGATAATATTTGAATTTTCAGCTGGTTAGGTGAGGAGCATTTAATGCGGTATCTTGAGCATTAATGGTCAAGATTTGTTGTACACGCATGCTTGGAAAAGTCTGATGGGTAAAGATCCCTTTGTCTCAACCGGTTACCTACAAAAGCAAGTAGAGACAAAGTATAGCTAAAAGTAGCTATGTGTCAGACGGCGCAGTAATCACTACAGAGCAGGTAAATTACTATTTCATAAAACAGTATGAAAGGACAGGGACAATCAGCAAGGTTGACTTTAAGATGGAACGTTGTAACCTGACTGACAGTACAGGCTGCCTTTTTTTATCGGCATGTTGAGGACGGAGTTGATCGGCAACTTGTTTAGCAAGTTGATCGGCAACTTGTCGCATGTTGAGAATGGAGTTGGTCGGCAACTTGTTTACTGTTTTGTTGATTTGCTTCCTCTTGCTGGTTTGCCTTGTTTGAAGAGATGTAATACACATGTGCAGGTCACAAAGAATCCTAAGGGTACCTAAAGAGGTTCTAATAAAAATTGGGGGATCCTAAGTGTAGACATGATTGGGATTAAGTAATTCTAGTGACTAGGAATCTATTTGAACAACAATCTCCTCCTAATTACTTAAGTCCAATCACCCTTAATACTAAGGACATCTCTTATCTTAGGGAAATTTTTTTCTGCAGATATCTAGGTATAATCATTTCCTAAGATAAGTCACACTAAATGTCTAAAGTAAAAGGTGGTTTCACCAAAATAAATGGTGAAGCCGGTTCAATGAATCGGCAGAAATGTTGATTTGCAAAAAGGATTAGCATAGAATAATGCAGATAACACATGTATATAAGAATAACATATTAGCACAATCAAAATATCATTAGGCAAAGAAATTTGTCTATGGAGGTCTTCGTAAGATATCTACATCATAGGCTATGTCGACTCAAGAATCAGCAGCTGGATCTGAAGTCTTGGGATCTTCTGATGGAGTCGAGTCCTTTGGAGTAGATTCAGTCTTTTTCGCCTTCTTCTTTGCTCTTTCCTCTTCCTTTTCTGCTTTTCTTTTCGCCTTGCTCTGTCTTCTTTGAGCACTCTCCAATCTTTCAGTCAACATCTTGTTGTTCGCCTCAAGTTCAACAATCTTTAACTTGGCTTGAAGAAGTTCATTCTGATGTTCAGCAAGTTTCTCAATTGAAACCTCAAGTTTATTGCGGGTATCATTGTGCTCGGCAAGTAGAGTCTTCTGCTGAGTGACAAGAGAGCCATTTATCTCTGACAGATTAAATACACGTTCAGTTCTGTCTTTCAGCAGATCTTTCATATCATTGTATACTGATGTCCTGATCCTGATAACATCCTCCTCCTGATTGGACTTACGTATTTGCTTGGTAAGCTCCTTGGTGGATTGCTTGAACAAATCCATAATGGAATGGGAGAAATCAACCAAATCACCACGACTAGCAGGTTCGTTCTGATTATAGTCATCTCCTCCTTCAAACAGATGGAAGTCATAAATGCTGTTGAAGATGATAGGCTTATCAACGTAAATCGGTGCAGCGAAGATTTTGGGATTTTTGAGAAATAGAGAAGAGTCAAAATCCTTATTTTCTAAGTCAGCATCCTCGATCTGTACATCATCAACAACAATCTGCATCTCATCATTAGAAATAACTATAGGCAATGGAGAAGATGGAAGAGGAGCTGGAGGTGGAGGTAAAGGAAGAACTTGATGGAGTACAGGATCCTCATCGGCAAGAACAGTGGCATCAGCAGAGATAGCATCAGCAGAGATAAAGTCAGCAGGAATTGAAGTGGAGACAATATTGGCAGAAAGTGGATGGACAATCACCAGAGGATAGTTGGGATGGACAATCATATCCCTGTCTCTTGGTAGATGAAATATGCCGTTGTCTTCCATAGACATTAATAGAGCAAGTTGAAACATCATACAAGCAATGCCTTCCATAATCATAATCACTAACCTGGCATTCATCAGCCTAGTGGTGTAAACCAAGTGATCGGCACATTGCTTCTTCAAAAACATAGGCAATGTTATAGATAGAGCAGCATTCTTTACCAAGTACAGTAGCCCACGAGGATCAGTGCAGCTTACTTCAAGAATGTCAATGAGCTCATCGTCGATCATTAGGCATTTCCTCATCCAACCCTTCGTGGTAATGCAAACTTCCTTGGGAAATGGACCTGGAAGGTGAATTTTGTCTCCAACTTTTAGCTTCCCAGGTAGGTAGTGGAGAGGATCGTAGACAGGTTTCTTTTCCTTGAGCTTTGACACTCTAGGAGATTTCCCTTTCTTCCTTCTGAAGTCTGGTTTAATCCAGGGCATAAAGACCAAGCCTTCATCAGCAGATTCACCAGCAAGAAATTTATGCTTGGTGAAATGAGGATGTTCTTTGCCGAAAGGAGAGGTAAGCCTCTGAAGTGTAGATCAGAAAGACCTGATAGGTTGATGAATAGGAAATAACTATTGGCCATAACTGTTTATAGGAATAGAGATGGCTGTAGTGTACCAGTTGGAACTCATCATCTCCTTAGCATGAAGCTCAAAATTGTACTCAGGAGGTGGAGCAGAATCAGCTTCAGCAAGAACAGGTGGCTCTGCATTCATAAGAACAGGCAATTCCACATAATCAGCAGGATCTATTTCATCGGCACTATCATCATCAGCATCAGCAGCAATTTGAGCAGGTAGAGGAAGAGGGGTATCAGCAGACGGTAAGGTGAGCATAGGTTGCAAAAGCACTTCCTCAAATTGCAAACTTGCAGCGATTTCAGCATCAAGATCAGTAACTCTTTCCTCAGTACCTCCTCCTAACTCAACAATCTCCTTAATTCCAGTAGGTTCAACAATCTGTAATCCAGGAGTTACCGTTACTAACTGAGTGTCTGTAGTTTGCTCAGCAAGATGAGTGTCGGCAGTTTGCTCATCAGTCTCATGTTCAGCAATTACTCCACCTGAAACAGATACATCAATAACTACATCATCCAGTGGTTGAGTGTCCATAGTTTCCTCAACAGGTGCAGGTTGGTCGGCAGATCCCTCAATCAGAGGTTGAGTATCTGGAGTTTTCTCAACTTGAAATCCCAGAGTCTCCATGACAGGTTCATCGGCATGACTACCTTCATTACTACTTTCACTCACCAATACAGATTCAGTAAATACTTCAGTAGAAGAGGGAGCTTTAGTCATAACAATTCTTATCGGCATCTGGTCATTGCTGATTGTCTCAGAAGTGCAAGGAGAGTTATCAGCAACTCTGTGAGCACAAACCAATTCTTTTTCATACAAGTCAGCACCATCATCATCATCATCATCATCATCATCATCATCATCATCGTCAGCACCAATATTATCGGCAGAATGAGCATCGGCATCAGACACAGTCTTGCTGCTGCTAGGTAAAGAAGCCTGAGTGACTTGATCGGCAAGAACTTCGGCAGCACGACGATCGGTATCTCGCTTTAGCAGAAATTCGTTTGACTGTTCAATTAAAGCCAAAGTGACCTTCTTGACTAATCGGTAGAAATGAGCATTGAGAGGACTATCAGCAGGAGCCTCATGATCATTGTACATCAGCAAGTCTTCATCATTTTCCAGTCTGCCAATCTGATAAGGATCAAATTCAGTGAATTGGGAGAGCTGATTGAATGTTCTGGCATATATGATCCATACATCCTGAACCATCAAGTCTTGTCTAATTCGATCTTGAAATAGATAGACTGGTTCTAGTGAAGCGGCAGATAGTCAAAGTAACGACCAAAATTCAGCTTCAGTTCAGCTGCTTTCATCTGCTTGAACTTTAAGAGAGGGACGAACTTCTCATTCCACACATCAGTGCGATTGTCAATCCTCTGATAGTCAACATAATCAGCACTTTTCCCTGATGGCACAGTGTCCTTCATTTCTTCATGAAACTGAAGTAGACGACGAACAAAAGGGGGCAGATGATCAATAGGAAACACCCAATTTTTGGACAAGACTTTGTTAGTCAAAGACCAAGGGTTTCTGTAGAAAGTGTGGAAGGTGGGATTTCTGATGGGAGCACATTTTCTCGGAGTTTGAGACTTAAGCTTCTCAATAACAGCTTCAATGCTTTTACCACCGGCAAAGTCATCGGTAAAATCTTCATCTGGAATTTCAACTTTGACTGCAGGATCAGTAGTGAGGGAAGCACCGGCAAGATGAGAAGGAGAAAATCTGATCAACATAGCTCTTGGATCGGCAGAAGAAATAGGAGCAGAAGGAACTTCGTCGGCAACTGGCTTTTGCATCTCCATCGGCAAGCCCGTCTCATCAGCAACTTTTGCCTTCTTGGATTTCTCCTTATCAGCAGCCTTAACCAATTTTCTTTTCCGTGGAGCACCAGGAGTAGAGTCAGCAAGAACTCGATCGGTAGAAGGAGCAGGAGTAGAGACTGCAAAAATAAAAGCGATTGATGGGATTGTCTTAGCTCTTTTCCTTCTTTGAATGATAGCAGGTGCTGGTGCAGCATTAGGGGCAACAACACTAGAAGCCTTCTTTTCTATTCTGTTCCAATCTTTAGCATCAAAAGATTTTAATTTGCTGAAGGCAATGCTGGATGGAAAGCGATATGCTTTGACTATGTTGATATTTATTCTCAAGATCATACTGATCAGGAGATAATGACATCATTTCCGAGGATTGGGTTTATTTTTGCTTCTATCAGAAGACCATTTGTCAGCAGCAGTAGCATTGATCCTGAAAATGTAAGCACACCAGTTGAACTTGATCTGCAGAACAATGGCGGCCATAGCTTCAAATTGCACATCAGTTACATTGCTATGTGAACCAGATCGGCAAATGAGGCATCTATCAACTATCTCAGCAAGAGCATAGTATCGGCGAGGATAATGAATCTTCAAATGATTAGTGCCACTGAGTCTTGGACCGGCTCCTCTCATAAGGTTCCATGCCCTGTCCAACTCCTTATCATCAACAAGATCACTCAACCCTTCATTCCCAACATAGGGAAATACCTTAGAAATAGAAGAGGGAGTAAGAGAAATTTGCACGCCTAAGACTGTGGAATTGACGGAGATGATGACTGACGAGTCGGCTGGAGAACGGACAGCAATGGAGTTGGAGAAGAATTCTTTAACTAGATCCAAGAACACAGAATCAACTCTAGATGGAGTAATAAAAGAGTTGAGCAAAGACCCAATAAGAAGATTCTTCAAGAAAACCCAGCCGGCTTCGTCATTAAAGTAGTCGGAGTCAACATAACCTCCGTAGATATCTTTTTCGTCGGACATTTTTTGCAAGTTACTCAAAAATCTCACAATGTTAGAAACAAAGGTAAATCAAAACAAGGATGATTTGAAATGATCAAAGTTTAAACATTATTAATTACCAGATTATGAAGATATAAGTAAATAGGAAGTTGAATCAAGTAATCCGGTTAGAGGAGTGAGAGAGAGAGAGAGAGCAGTTAAAATGGCGGAGAAAATTTGAAAGATATTGAAAGGGCGTTATATATGATATGGGGGGAGAGAGAATATGAGAAGACAAGAATATTTAGAAGAAGTAACTGTAGCAATTTACTCGGAGAACGTGCGCACGCATAAATTTAATGCGCACACAAATCAGAAAGAAATGAACAGTTAAAAGTTAGAGGGAGAAGGGGTAAATCGTCATAACTAAAAAGTGATTGATGACCTGTTACCTTACTGATGTCTCGCAATAAATGGGAAACATCATGACACGATTTTGGGGTAGATCGGTACACACACGTGTCAGGAGAGTGTGACCGATTTGTACCTTTGATTTGACTGCTTACGTCATGTGTCAGGAATCTTATATTTTTGGAGAGACGTGCTGATTTGATACTTTTTAAATATCGGCAAGATAGTTGAATCGGTAAGATATGATGATCGGCATGTTGTTGTCAGCAATATTATGTCGGCAGGATAATTTGGTCGGCAAGATTTTCACACTTGCTGATGAGATCGGCAAGACTAGCACAATCGGCAGAGTTAGCACAGTTTTAACCATAGAAATCAATCATACCTAGTTCACCTCTTAGGAATTCAAATATTTTCTGGTCTAAGGGCTTTGTCAGTATGTCTGCTCTTTGGTAATCAGTATGGACTTTCAGCAGCACCACGTTTCCCTTTTCAACATGTTCCTTTAGAAAGTGATACTTGATGTCTATGTGCTTGGTTTTGGAATGCATGACCGGGTTGTTGGAAACTGAGATGACAGATTGATTGTCACAATAGATGGGACAAATTTGAGATGGAACTTCATAGTCAACAAGCTGCTGCTTCATCCAAAGGATCTGTGAACAGTAACTACCGGCAGCTATGTACTCAGCTTCAGTAGTAGAAGTGGAAATTGATGCTTGCTTTTTACATGACCAAGACACCAACCGATCACCAAGAAATTGGCAAGTTCCACTAGTACTCTTTCTTGTTACCCTGCAAGCTGCAAAGTCTGCATCTGAATAACCTATTAGATTAAAATATGAATCTCTAGCATACCATAATCCAAGGTTATTAGTGCCACATAGATATTTAATGATACGTTTAACAGCTTGCAGATGAGATTCCCTAGGGTCAGCTTGAAACCTGGCACAAACACAAACAGCAAACATAATATCTGGTCTACTGGCAGTAAGATAGAGGAGTGAGCCGATCATACCACGGTAGACAGTCATATCTACTTTCTTACCAGACTCATCCTTATCTAAGTGAATGTTAGTGCCCATAGGTGTGCTTTGAGAGTGAGCATTTTCAAAGCCAAACTTCTTGATTAATTCTTTTGTGTACTTGGCTTGACTGATGAATATTCCCTCATTGGATTGCTTGACTTGAAGTCCAAGGAAATATGTTAGTTCACCCATCATTCTCATCTCGAACTTGCTCTGCATTAGCTTCTCAAATCTCTTGCAAAGTGATTCATTAGTAGAACCAAAAATAATATCATCGACATATATTTGAACAAACAATGAATGACCCTTGTGCTTGGCAACAAATAAAGTGGTATCAATTTTACCTCGAGTGAAACCTAAGCCATCACTAAGTAAGAACTTAGAAAGGGTTTCATACCATGCCCTTGGAGCTTGCTTTAAGCCATAGAGAGCTTTCTTCAATCGATAGACATGATTAGGCTTCTTGGAGTCTTCAAAACCTGGTGGTTGTTCCACATAAACAAGTTCTTGGAGTTCTCCATTCAGGAAGGCACTTTTCACGTCCATTTGATACAATTTGAATTCTTTGAAGGCGGCATACGCTAAGAAAAGTCTTATAGCTTCCAATCTTAAAACAGGAGCAAATGTCTCATCGTAGTCAATCCCTTCTTCTTGTCGGTAGCCTTTAGCAACTAACCTTGCTTTGTTTCTAATAATATTCCCAGCTTCATCCAATTTGTTCCTGTAGACCCATTTTGTACCAATAACTTGCTGAGAAGTTGGTCTTGGTACAAGTTCCCATACATTGTATCTTTCAAACTGATTTAGCTCCTCCTGCATAGCTTCCACCCAGCCAGGATCAGCAAGAGCTTCTTCAGTCTTCTTTGGTTCTATATTGGAAACCATAGCAGATGAGAAAAGACTCTCGGCGAATGCTCTACTAAGGTTTCTTGTTAATCTTGGTCCAAAGACATCACCAATCACATTTTCTAATGGATGATCGCGAACTGTTCTAACTTCCCTTGGTACATCTTGTCTGACTGTATCTTGTTGTAAAGATTTGAGAGGAGGGTCAAGATCAGCAGGTGGAGTAGGAGAATTAGAGTTTTGGGTGAGAGGTGGATTAGATTGAGAGCTTGTTGGGAAGGGCCTTATAACAGAAATTGGTTGAGGGCTAGATCTGTTTTCAGTATGATCAGCTGAATTTCCATCGGCAAATGGATTGTGAAATTCATCAGCAGATTTTGGTTCTGCCGATGAAGGGAAGTATTGAGCTTCAGCTTATTTTTCTACTGATATAACTGGATCAGCAGTTGGAACTTGTCCTGTATGGTTAGTATTGCTGGATTCACCTATCTCATGAGCACTAGATTCATTAGTACTATTTGGAGCCATGTCAGACTCTAGCAAATCAAATTCATCAAAGGTTACATGAACAGATTCAACAATTTTCAAAAGTTTCTTATTGAAAACTAGAAAGGCCTTACTGTGTTTAGCGTATCCAACAAAGATTCCTTCATCAGCTTTCTCATCAAATTTACCTCTGTGCTCTTTACCGTTGTAAAGCACGTAACATTTGTAGCCGAATATTTTGAAGAATCCAATGTTGGGAGTTCTGCCTCTCCAGAGTTCATAAAGAGTCTTGTTATGGAATTTGTTGATAAGAGATCTGTTCTGAGTGAAGCAGGCGGTATTGATGGCTTCAGCCCAAAAATATTTCGGCAGCCTGGCTTCAGCAATCATGGTCTTACCAGCATCTATAAGAGTTCTGTTCTTTCTCTCAACGACACCATTTTGTTGTGGTGTACCGGCAGCTGAAAAGTTGTGGTCTATGCCATGATCATCACAGTACTGAGCAATACCATTGTTCTTGAATTCAGTGACGTTGTCTGATCTCATACTGGTTATATCACTCTCTTTTTGGGTCTGTAGTAGTCTAAATAACTTGGTAGCAACAGCATAAGTATCATCTTTGTTGCTGAAGGTTTCTACCCAAGTATATCTTGAATAGTCATCTACTACCACCAGAGTGTATCTACTTCCCCCAATACTTTCAGTAGTTGTGGGGCTAAATAGATCCATGTGTAGCAGTTGGAGGCACTTAGATGTAGACATGTAGGGCTTGCTGTGGAAAGATGACTTGTGTTGTTTTCCGAGTTGGCAGGCCTTGTATTTCTTTCCATGATCAGCAGACACTTGAGGCAGACCAGTTACCAGATTTGAACCGGCAAGCTTGGATAGATATTTGAAGTTCAAGTGATTGAGTCTCTTGTGCCATAGCCATGAGTTCTCACTGATGTTCTTAGCTACAAAACAAACATTAGTAACACAAGTAATAGTACTTAAATCTACTGCATAAATGTGACCTTTACGTTTGGCAGTGGGAAGAGTTTCATTGGAAGCAATTTCTTTCACATAGCAACTGGAAGTAATAAATACACATTGTATCCCTTTATCACAGAATTGTGAAATAGATAGAAGGTTATGTTTCAAGCCATCTACTAGAGAGTCCTTCTGTACAGTAACTGCAACTCTCTTGACGGTACCAGTACCGATGATTTTTCCTTTGGCATTATCACCGAAAACCACTGGGGGACCTGATGCTTCTGAGATATCGGCAAGTAGATCTGCAAATCCTGTCATGTGTCTTGAACAGCCACTATCTAGAATCCACAAATCCTTGCTTGCACCAGTTGAGGCCATGAAGCATTCCTGAAATAAAATGGTATGCTTATGGTCCCCCTTATTCTTGGGTCCGAGGGTTAGTTCCTCTTTGGCAACCACATCTGGCCACCACTAGAGGATGTAACCTTAGTGGGTCCAGATAGGTTCTTCAAGAGGAATTCATGAGCCTTGTGACCATAATCAGAATAATTAGAACATCTCACTTGACTGATAGCCTGTGGAGTCGGTAGAACATCTTTTTGTTTAGTCAGTGCATTGGCAGAACTAGGGAATTGAGCAGGCACAAACTTAGTAGGTTTAAAGGTGATAGTGTTGCCTTTCTTTCCATTCTGTTTACCTTTTGCAGTTACCTTTTTAGGTACTTGTCCATCGGCAGCAGAGGTGGTTAGACCGGCAGCACTTGCTCTGCTGATGTATTTACCAAGAATACCGTTATCGGCAGACTCAGTATCAGCAACCTTAACATATCTTTGTTTGTGCTTATCATTCCTTTTGTTCTGGTTCTTAGGATACTTCATTGCCACAGCACTGTATATTGTCTTAGCATCCTTATGCACTGAGTTAACAGGACTACATTCAACTTTCTCATCCTTTTTTTCGATCGCACAAGTTTCAGTAGAGCTACTGCTGCTGGAATCAAATCCTAACCCAGATTGGTCCTTATATGACATTTGGGTCTGTAGGATTGTTTCAACAGCAATTCTAGATTTTGTGTAAGAATCAACAATCCTTGAGAGATGATTGTTTCTTTTCACAAGATCTTCGATCTGAGCTATCAATACTGCTACTTGGCTTTTAAGATCCAGGTTTTCTTTCTTTAGAGAAATAGACTCAAGCTCGTGTCCTTTGAGAACTGAAAGTTCAGACATAAGCGAGCTATTCTCGTTAGAAATTCTTTTGAAATCAGCAGCCATCACTTTATGAACGCTACTCAGCTTTCAATAAAAAGTTCATCCAATGTCTCTACCATCTCAGCCTTAGATAATTCTGGAAGTGGGTCGGTTGAATCTTTTGAAGCAGGGAGAATGGGTTCAAGTGAGAAGTCAGGTAGGGAAGAGATAGGTTTCAAAAGGCTTTTGGCAATATTGGGGTGTTCGGTGAATGAGAATTTTCTTGTCATCGGCAAGTGTTTTGTTTTAGAAGCATTGAAGTGAGAAGAGTTACACTGTCCATAGAGTGAAGTTCCCACTTGATGAACCTTGTATCCTATTGGGTTTTCTGCTTTGATGCTTACTTCCTTGAAGTATGATTGAACTCTTCCAGTTGGTACTTCTTTGACTGGAGTCTTTGGCGGCGAGGGATCTCGGTAGATTGGAGTCGGCAAGGATGAAAGATCGGCATCATCTGAATCTAATGCAACGAAACTTACATCGGCATCTGCATCTTCATCGGCATCTTCGTCTGAATCGGTTTCACACCAGACCGACAAGGCTTTTTCTGTGCTATTATCGGCAACATAACTTCGAGACTTTGGATATATCTTGTTTACTAATTTCCTCACATATTCATACTTTGGCTGGGGACATTTTGAAGCAAAGTGACCAGGTTTTCTGCAGTTGAAGCAGACAAGATCACCTTTGCTGTTTTTGCCATCGGTAGCACTGGTACTTGGTTTGTTGTAGCTTGCTGATTTTTGAAATGGTGGTGTAAAGGATTTTTGTTGCTGGTGACTTTCTATTTGCATCCTTTTGAAGTCTTTAAACCTCTTGTAGTTTCTGGCAAAGGCGGCAAATTCGTCTTCTTCCATTGTTTGTTCTGAAGGTGTTTCTGAGGTTTTTGAACAGCAGGGTGTTTGATGGGGATCTATAGGAGGGAATTTGGTTGAAGGAAAGGATACCTGAGATTGAGCTGATAGAGACAAGTTTTTGAAATTTTTATCGAGAACGTTAAGTTTTTGCAGTTCTCTCTCATACAAGAACAGACTAGACACAAGATTCTGAATAGAGGTCTTGTTTAAGTCTCTAACTTCTCTAACAGCAGTGACCTTGGTATGATACTCATTTCCTAAAGAGCTTAGAAAACGAATAGTAAGATCTTTCATAGTATACACTTTACCTAATGAAGCACATAAATTACTTACCTCGCAGAATCTGTCGTAGGCACTTCTGAGAGATTCACCATCTAGTTTCTTGAAAGATTCAAACTCAGCAATGCAGTCGTAGAGTCTGTTGTCTTTCACCTGCTCATCTCCTTCAAAGTATGCAAGGAGTTTGTTCCAGCATTGTTGAGCCGTGGAGCACAAGTCAATCAGTTTATATTGCTTGTCGTCCAATCCACATGAGATAATGTGGCACGCCTTTCCATCTAGAGCAACTGAAAGTTTATCTTCATCAGTCCATTCTTTTCTAGGTTTTTCAATCAAGGTTTCATCAACTTGAACATGCGTTTCTTGTTCAGTGTCTTGATCAGCATGAGCAGTCAGCGGAGTGGAGGGAATTGGTCGGTAGGTGGTTGAGACCTTCAGAGGAATGATTGGACCACCTTCTATTACTTGCATTAACCGGTCATCGATTGAGTTCATATACTTTATCATACGTGATTTCTAGACACCAAACTCATTGACGTTCAACAACGGAATGATAGTGATGTTGAACGACTGCATGATTTTTCCTGCCATGGTATCGGCAATACAAGCTGCAAAGCTTGGAAATTTCTTTCAAAATTCCAAGCTCTGATACCAATTGTTAAGCCCAATTGGTAGGAAAATAGGCTAGAGGGGGGGGTGAATAGCCTTTTTAAAACTTTTCAAGAAACACTTTTATAAATGCAAAGTCACTTATCAGTTTGCAAACTATTATCAGTAAGCGCAGCGGAGAAGATATGACTAAGTTTTAACTCACACTTAAATCGGTAAGAAATGGTTTTCAGAGCTTAGTTTAAACACAAAGTTGTTTCCAAAAGTTCAATGTAGTTTCAAGAGATTGGTCAAAGGAAAATACAATGAATCAGTATGAACATTTAGATCAGCTGGTGAGAGATTTTCAACCGGCAAGAATAAAGTAGCTGACAAGAGACACAGAGATTTAGAGAGGTTCACAGTGTAAATACTGCTACGTCCTCTACCAAGTTTGGTCAGAACTTGGATTTGGGTTAAGATTACTATTAGATATTTTTAGTCTATTACAAGCAAGGCTTTGCCGGTATACAAAGACAAAGTTCTAGAAATTTTTAATGGATCGTAAAACAAATACTGAACAAGTGTTTTTGAGCGGCAAGTTCAAAAGAACTTATCTCACTCAGCTAAGTGTGTGACTAACTCAATCACAATATTCCTTATATAAGTCTAACTTGGGAATATTAAAAAAGTGATGAGTTTGTGCACGAGTGTATGTCCTATTAATGTCTAATGATTATCTGGTCGGAATGTTGAGCTTCAATGAATGCTTCAACAATCAAAACTCTTCAATGCACCAACCTTCTTCAATGCAGCAAGTCCTCTATTTATAAGAGGAGCAGATGTCTTAGCTTGTTGAAGAAGGATAATATTTGAATTTTCAGCTGGGTAGGTGAGGAGCATTTAATGTGGTATCTTCATCATTAATGGCGAAGATTTGTTGTACATGCATGCTTGGAAAAGTCTGATGGGTAAAGACCCCTTTGTCTCAACCGGTTACCTGTAAAAGCAAGTAGAGACAGAGTATAGCTAAAAGTAGCTATGTGTTAGACGGCGCAGTAATCACTACAGAGGAGGTAAACTACTATTTGATAAAACAGTATGAAAGGACAGGGACAATCAGCTAGGTTGACTTTAAGATGGAACGATGTAACCTGACTGGCAGTACAGGCTGCCTTTTTTTATCGGCATGTTGAGGACGGAGTTGATCGGCAACTTGTGTACCAAGTTGATCGGCAACTTGTCGCATGTTGAGAATGGAGTTGGTCGGCAACTTGTTTACTGGTCTGCTGATTTGCTTCCTCTTGCTGGTTTGCCTTGTTTGAAGAGATGTAATACACCTGTGCAGGTCACAAAGAATCCTAAGGGTACCTAAAGAGGTTCTAATAAAAATTGGGGGATCCTAAGTGTAGACATGATTAGGATTAAGTAATTCTAGTGACTAGGAATCTATTTGAACAACATCGGCATTATATTGAGAGCGGATGATAGAGATCTCCTTCTTACTCTTACTAGGGAGATGAATGGCCTCATTGTGGTCGATACCCAAATGGCGGAGGGCTTATGTCAAAAGATGCAGTAATGCCTGTGGTACCGTCGAGATCGCGGACGGCAAGGTCTTGGTGTGATAAGGTCCCAAATGGATATGCTTACTTGAGTCTTCTTGTGTTGAACTAATAACGGATCTTCGGATGCAACTCATGCGGATGAAACTTGTGCGGATGCAACTTGTGCTTTTGATCTCAGAGAAGGGGGTGCTGAATTGCAGAAACATTGGGATTGGCCATGGTATTTCCCGCTATAACCCTGTTTTGAAAGAGTTTAGCATATTGAATCTTTTTCCTTTTCTCTAAGACTTTCTTCATAACCTCGTCGTAAGTCACAACATAAGAATCATCAAATTCATTCATAACATCAGAGCCCTCCTTTCAAACTAAAAGACCTTTGACGTGAAGTACCAAGAGACCCTTGAAGCTTGTTTGGCTCCATGAAGACTATTCCCCACATTGAATTGCTCGGGTATCATTCCCAAAAAGATTGCCAATTGCGAAGCCCCAATATTTCCCTTTGCTCGGATTACTGTAATGCCGTAGCCCAAAAGATAGTAGATTGTGAAGCCCCTTGAGACCTTCGTTGCCAAACTAATTGAGGAAGCTTCCAATGTTTCGTATAACATTTCTAGGACCATTGTTGGGAGGTGACGCGAATTACTTCTTGCTGAGGGAGCCTTTCAAATTCGAGTGTAGTCCCTAGAGTGCCACCATTGATTGCAAGTGGAGCAAGAAAAACATATCCTTGATTGGAGGAGCAGACACGAGCACACATGACATGAAGGCTTCTCGACATTCCTTTTGAGAGACTTTGAGGATAGTCTCACACATCTTTCTTGAGCGTAGCCCCTAGGGCTCATTACTTGTCAAACGAAGCCAAAAGAAGCTCTCGTTCTTGAGTCACATAGCCCCTAGGGCGTCAACATTTGTCGAGCAAAGCAAGAGACTCGTCCTCATATGGGGGAACAAGCATAAAAGGACATGGAAAGAGTTACATTTCGCGTGAAACCTTTTGACATACTGTAGGGGCACATGCTTAGAGAAGCTTGAAAACTGAGTCATATGTTGTTGCTATTTTCTGCTCAAACCAATTGACTTACTGGGGACTATTTGTGCAACTGTTGGTAGTGGTGTCCTAGGCACGTTTAATAAACGTTGTAATTGTTATCATTTATTTCATATCAATAAAGAAATGTTTTGATTATTATTGTTGTTCATGTTTACTTATAATAATCTCCGTCTCTAATACTTGTTAAGCACTAGTATAAAGGCTAAATGATCATGGGATGATCATGTTAGATTTATGGGTACTTGTTTGGAACAAGGTACTGGACCTGACCCGCTGTATGAGATTTATGTCATGGTCTATGTCGTACATATATCTCATATTAGTTAGGTCATTCGAATCCTTAGACATGAAGTTATTATAGTCTTCCACTTGTTGAACATTATGTTTGACATATTCAAATGCTACCTTTAACCAGGTAGTTATAAAGGGTATGATTGGCATAATCGGATTCACGTAGGGAAGAGTAATAAGCTGAATGGATTTGTCCCTCTTCGGAGAGATCTCAAGCTTGGGCCTCTCGTAGGAATGATGTTGATGAAAATATTCGGCCGGACTCAAATGAATTGATTAGATCAATGTCATTTGGATTATCAACATATTCAGAATCGAGAAAGTATTGAACAAAACAAGTTGACTTGTTGACCATGACTTGTGTTCAATGAGATTGTGGACAAAGGGATTATGACATGTTCTAAAGGAATGCGAACTTGTATCTAGTTATACTATTTGGGTAGGTATGACGGTTTGCTAGAACCTAATCATATCTTATGGATTCATGTTTGAGCCCATTTCCAACCTAGTATAATCCTAGAGGGTCACACACAATAGAACGAATCTTAAATAAGAACTATATTGGAATTTTGGAAACTTTTGGAATCTGGACAAGAGGGCGACCGCACAAGATGGCTTGGGCGGCCGCACAGTTTGGGTCAGTTAGTACCAGAAACCTTCCAGATAGATGTGCGACCGCACAAGGTTTTTGGGCGGCCGCACACCATGTCGGGACTAGTTTCCTAATTTGATTTGGAAAAAGAATTTTGGACGGGTTTAGACACAAGTTTCCTATTTGGAATAGGTCTAACTTGTATATAAACAGCCAAATTCGGCCAGAATTATATCATAGCTTTTGAGCGATTCTCCAAAAAGTTTGAGAGAGTTTTATTTTGTTCTAAGATATCTTAGATTGAAGAACAAAATAATTCACATACATAATTCCATATAGTTCATATTGATTATGAAAACGTGTTTCACATTTTTGGTCTAGCAACCAAGATCAAGTGTTCTTGATATTCGTTCGTGGTGTGGATACCGCTAGAGGGTGAAGCTTATCATCTTCTAAGTTCGTGTTCTTACTTTTTGTGATCAAAGCTTCAAGTTCTCCACCAAGATCAAAGACCAAATTCAAAGTCATCAAGGGTTAGTTTTTCTAGTATTCATATTGTTGTATTTGATTTAATCATATGAATGGATCTATGGGCTTTGGGTTTTATAAACTTTGGAATGCTATATTCCGCTGCGCATGTTACTACGAAACCCAACAGTGGTATCAGAGCCCCGTTCATGTTGATTAATTCAATACCTAGATCATGTTGTGCGTATATAAATTGTTTATGTGCCCTAGCATGATATGAATATTGGATTATATGATGTTTATGTGTTATGTGATTTTATGTGGTTTATTGTTTTGCAACTTTAATCGCACGATTCAATCGCAATTAATATTATGATGGATTCTGAATTGTTTGATTATTAATTCTGATTGGATCATGGTTTTAATAATCAGGGAAAAACAATTTTGAGACAAGTTTTTGAACTTTAAAATTGCCTTCTGATCCTCCTGTGCGATCGCACAAAATAACGTGGGCGGCCGCACATGTTTGGGCGACCGCACAGTTATTTTTGGGCGGCCGCACAATGCAATCAGAATGCTGATTCTTTTTTCCTTTGATCAGATTTGGAATTTTCAAAAGGTCCAACCAAACCAGTAACAGAACCAGGCCAGACCTACTGATCTGGAATGGGTTTTGGATAGTTGATTTGGGTGTGGATCTTGGGGTTTGACTTTCCTATTTGTTTTAGTCTTGTGAGTCTAAGATTGGTTCAAGGTTTGGATGGCTAATCTGCGTTCATCGAGATTGTGTTTCCCAAACTTGATCATAATCAAAGTTCCAAAGATAAAACGAAGTTAGAATTATGAAGAGTTCATAATTGCTAAAATTGAGAAACAAAGTTCTTGATTCAATGATTGGAGATCCATGTGGAATTGTGGATGCAATTGGCCTACGTTCATCGAGACCATCTATTGCTTAGTTTCGACCACATGGACTACTTTCTTGGTTTCTTGAATTAGTGCGGAATTGTGGATGCCTGATGGCTTAGTTTCGGCCGCACTTCTTGTTGTCTTGATTTGGAGATAATAACGAAAGTTGAAATAGTCTCATCCTCATAATTATAGAGAAACTAATGACACATAAATATTATGCTTAAATTAATGGAGATTAATTTAGTGGCTAAACTTGATGCGTAAAATGTTTATATTATGTTCTCATAAATGTGTTGTATTCTATATGTGATGAACCTTCAAAGAAAGATTTTAAGTTCTGTTTGCCATGCCATGATTAAAACACTTGTTTATACATGTGTGATTTTGATGTGGGTTCGCCTCCGCGAGGTGCATTAATTTTATTCATGTATGAGCAAGATGAGGTTCATTAATTCAATGTGGGCTTGCCTCCGCAAGGTGAATTAAATTAAATGGTTCCTATACGTTTAAAATGGTTGAACCTAATTAGGCGTCAAAACAGTTTTGGGCCTAGGCAAAAGATGAGATTAAACATGCTTTTTGAAATTGGATTTCTCAAGAAATCTCATAAAATAATCTAAGAATCATATGGGATATGATTGACATGATTGTCTATCTAACTAATTTAGTTTTGAGCGGTCCGCCTCCTTGGACTCAAAAGTTAAATTAAAGTTGGATCTTAGCCCAATTAAATTATATTATACATTGGATGTATATGAAGGTTATATAATTTAGTGGGAGTATTTTGTTTGAAAAATACATTGTTTATTTCTTTAATGAAAATTGGTACTTATTAAATTTTGGAAATTTTGCATATTTGTAGATAATGACTACTAACACTCAATCAATTTCGTTGCGATCGATCCTTGAGAAGGATAAGCTCCAAGAGAATGGTACTAACTTTATGGATTGGATCCGTAGCCTAAGAATTGTTCTAAGGCAAGAAGATAAGTTGTACATTCTCGATGGGCCACTTCCTTCTGAACCAGAACCTACAGCCCCTAGGGCAGAAAGAGACAGTTACAAAAAACATCGT
The DNA here is from genome assembly GCA_026119855.1 of Campanula takesimana. Lineage (NCBI taxonomy): Eukaryota > Viridiplantae > Streptophyta > Magnoliopsida > Asterales > Campanulaceae > Campanula > Campanula takesimana. Next base: position 147,071 of record JAOWBW010001139.1, on the reverse strand, counting down.
AATGATTCTAGAGATGTAACCTGTCTCATGCTTGCTAGCATGTGCTCAAAACTCCAACAAAGTTTGGAACATTTGGAAGCCTATGAGATAGGCGTGGAGTTAAGAGCCATGTTTCAAGAGCAAGCTAGGCAAGAGAGGTACAAGACCATTGTTGCATTCACTACTTGCAAAATGAATGAAGGGCAACAAGTGAGTCCTCACATGCTGAAAATGAAAGTTCATGTAGAGCACCTTGAGAAACTTGGCTATCCAATCCCATTGGAGCTAGCCACGGATCTCATTCTTAATTCATTGCCTAAAAGTTATAATCAGTTTGTGATGAATTATAACATGCATGGAATGGATAAGAATCTCTCCGAGTTGCATGGGATGCTTAAAAATGCGGAGATGAAGATTGCGGAGAAAGGTTCTCCCGTGCTTTTGGTTCATGATGGGAAGAAGGCTAGTGCCAAAGGAAAGGGTAAGAAAGTTGTCAAACCCAAGATAAGCAAGGCAAAGGTTGCCAAGGATTCTGAGGCAAAACCCGATTCACAAAAGGATGCAATATGTTTCCATTGTCAAGAAATTGGTCATTGGAAACGTAATTGCAAAGCTTTCTTGGAAGAGCAAAAGAAGAAAAAGAGCAGCAAGGCTGCGTCAACTTCAGGTATCTATATGATTGATATTCTCCTTTCTACCACTGATTCTTGGGTATTGGATACCGGATGTGGTTCTCACATTTGTTTAAATGTGCAGGAACTAAAGAATAGGAGACTACTTAAAGAGGGTGAAGTAGACCTACGCGTGGGGAATGGAGCAAGAGTTGCTGCATTAGCCGTAGGGACTTATGAAGTCACTTTACCTTCCGGATTAATTCTTGTTTTGAACAATTGTTATTATGTTCCGGATTTAAGTAGAAATATTATTTCAATTTCTTGTTTGGATAATGAAGGTTTTAAGTTTCTTATTGAGAATAAGATATTTTCTATTTATTTAAATGATGTGCTTTATGGTATTGCTAATTCATTTAATGGCCTTTATGTCTTGGATATCAAGATTGAAAATAATGAAAATGTCTATCATATAAATAAGAAATCTAAACCTAATGATGTAAATCATTCTTATTTGTGGCATTGCCGTCTTGGTCATATTAATGAGAAGCGTATCTCAAAACTCCATGGGGGCGGTCTCTTGGGTTCATGTGACCTTGAGTCATATGATACTTGTGAGTCGTGTCTTCTTGGAAAAATGACTAAGACACCTTTTACCAAGCTAGGTGAAAGGGCAAGCGACTTATTGGGGTTGATACATTCCGATCTATGCAGACCATTAGGTAGCAATGCTAGGGGAGGATTTCAATACTTCATAACCTTCACTGATGACTATAGTAGATTTGGGTATGTTTACCTAATGAAACATAAAAGTGAAGCATTTGAGATATTTAGAATATTTCAAAATGAAGTAGAAAAACAACTTGGCAAAAGTATTAAGGCACTTCGATCAGATCGAGGTAGAGAATACTTGAGTCATGAATTTGATGATCATCTAAAGAATTGTGGAATAGTTTCACATTTGACTCCACCCGGAACACCACAATGGAATGGTGTGTCCGAGAGGAGAAATCGGACTTTGTTAGACATGGTTCGATCAATGATGAGTCAAGTTGATCTTCCAATATCCTTTTGGGGTTACGCTCTAGAAACCGCCGCATTCACACTAAATCGTGTTCCAACTAAATCGGTTCAAAAGACTCCATATGAGATGTGGAGCGGAAAGAAAACTTGTTTATCTTTCATGAAGATTTGGGGTTGCGAAGCCTATGTCAAAAGGCTTGTATTTGAAAAAACTTGCACACAAATCTGACAAATGTATTTTCGTGGGATATCCAAAGGAAACTAGAGGATATTACTTTTACAACCGTGAGGACAACAAAGTTTTTGTTGCCCGAACTGGTGTCTTTCTAGAGAAAGAGTTTCTCTCCAAAGAAATCAGTGGGAGTAAAATAAATCTTGAAGAAATTCGAGACCCAGAAAATGACATTGAACCAATAGTGGAACAAGAACAAGAACCACAAGGAGTTGTGGAACCTGTTCAAAATACACAAGCAACTCGCAGATCTAGTAGGTTCCGATCCGAACCCGAGAGATATGGATTTCTCGTAACGGATAGTAATGAGGTGGAAATCATTGAGAATGATGAACCGTCAACCTACCAAGAGGCGATGTCTTCTCCTGATTCGTATAAGTGGCTTGGAGCCATGGAATCTGAATTGCAATCTATGCAAGACAATCAAGTTTGGAACTTGATTGATGCGCCCGAAGGTGTAAAAACCATAGGATGCAAATGGGTCTTCAAGAAGAAGACCGACATGGATGGGAAGGTGCATACTTATAAAGCTAGGCTTGTAGCGAAAGGGTATAGGCAAGTTCATGGTATTGACTATGATGAGACCTTTTCACCCGTAGCAATGATTAAGTCTATAAGAATTTTGCTTCCCATTGCCGCATATCATGACTATGAAATATGGCAAATGGACGTCAAAACCGCTTTCCTAAATGGAAAACTACAAGAGGATGTGTATATGACACAACCAGAAGGTTTTGAACAAGATTCTAAGGTATGCAAATTGCAGAGATCTATCTATAGATTGAATCAAGCTTCAAGGAGTTGGAATCTCCATTTTGATGAATCGGTCAAAGAGTTTGGTTTCATCAAGAACGAAGATGAACCTTGTGTATACAAGAAGATTAGTGGGAGCATAGTGCTATTCCTGATTTTATATGTGGATGACATATTACTCATTGGAAATGATATTCCTACACTTCAGTCCGTGAAGACTTGGTTAGGAAAATGCTTCGCATTGAAAGATATGGGGGTGAAGCCGCATACATACTTGGAATTAAGATCTATAGAGATAGATCAAGGAGGCTACTTGGTTTAAGTCAAAGTACATACATTGACAAGGTCATTAGAAGATTCCATATGGAAAATTCTAAAAGAGGTGCCTTGCCCGTGTTACATGGAGTTTCTCTAAGCAAGACTCAATATCCTAAGACAAAAGATGAGCGTGAGAAAATGAATGATGTTCCATATGCTTCGGCAATTGGGTCCATCTTGTATGCCATGATTTGTACTAGGCCGGATGTATCTTATGCTTTAAGCATGACAAGTAGATACCAATCCGACCCCGGTGAAAATCACTGGATGGCTGTAAAAGCGATTCTTAAGTACTTAAGAAGAACTAAAGATTCGTTTTTGGTCTATGGAGGAATGGAAGATGATCTCGTGGTAAATGCTTACACAGATGCAAGCTTCCAAACCGACAAAATGATAGTCGATCGCAATCAGGTTTTGTGTTTATGTTAAATGGTGGAGCTGTAAGCTGGAAGAGTTCCAAGCAAAGTACAACCGCTGATTCTACAACGGAAGCTGAGTATATTGCTGCATCAGATGCTGCAAAGGAAGCTGTTTGGATTAAGAAGTTCATTACTGAACTTGAAGTGGTACCTAGCATTGCTAATCCAATAGACCTTTATTGCGATAATATTGGTGCTTGCTCAAGCAAAGGAACCAAGAGGACATCAGAAATCCAAACACATACTTAGGCGTTTTCATATCATTCGAGAAATCGTTGATAGGGGAGACGTAAATATATGCAGAGTACCTACTGATGACAATGTCGCGGACCCGCTAACAAAGGGACTTCCACAAGCTAAACATGAAGGTCATGTTAGGTCCATGGGTATTAGATACATGGGAGATTGGGACTAGGGCAAGTGGGAGATTGTTGGTAGTGGTGCCCTAGGCACGTTTAATAAACGTTGTAATTGTTATCATTTATTTCATATCAATAAAGAAATGTTTTGATTATTATTGTTGTTCATGTTTACTTATAATAATCTCCGTCCCTAGTACTTGTTAAGCACTAGTATAAAGGCTAAATGATCATGGGATGATCATGTTAGATTTATGGGTACTTGTTTGGAACAAGGTACTGGACATAACCCGCTGTATGAGATTTATGTCATGGTCTATGTCATACATATATCTCATATTAGTTATGTCATTCGAATCCTTAGACATGAAGTTATTATATTCTTCCACTTGATGAACATTATGTTTGACATATTCAAACGCTACCTTTAACCGGGTAGTTATAAAGGGTGTGATTGGCATAATCGGATTCACGTAGGGAAGAGTAATAAGCTAAATGGATTTGTCCCTCTTCGGAGAGATCTCAAGCTTGGGCCTCTCATAGGAATGATGTTGATGAAAATGTTCGACCGGACTCAAATGAATTGATTAGATCAATGTCAATTGGATTATCAACATATTCGGAATCGAGAAAGTATTGAACAAAACAAGTTGACTTGTTGACCATGACTTGTGTTCAATGAGATTGTGGACAAAGGGATTATGACATGTTCTAAGGGAATGCGAACTTGTATCTAGTTATACTATTTGGGTAGGTATGACGGTTTGCTAGAACCTAATCATATCTTATGGATTCATGTTTGAGCCCATTGCCAACTTAGTATAATCCTAGAGGGTCACACACAATAGAACGAATCTTAAATAGGAACTATATTGGAATTTTGGAAACTTTGGGAATCTGGACAAGTGGGCGACCGCACAGGATGGCTTGGGCGGCCGCACAGTTTGGGTCAGTTAGTACCAGAAACCTTCCAGATAGATGTGCGACCGCACAAGGTTTTTGGGCGGCCGCACACCATGTCGGGACTGGTTTCCTAATTTTATTTGGAAAAAGAATTTTAGACGGGTTTAGACACAAGTTTCCTATTTGGAATAGGTCTAACTTGTATATAAACAGCCAAATTCGGCCAGAATTATATCATAGATTTTGAGCAATTCTCCACAGAGTTTGAGAGAGTTTTATTTTGTTCTAAGATATCTTAGATTGAAGAACAAAATAATTCACATACATAATTCCATATAGTTCATATTGATTGTGAAAACGTGTTTCACATTTTTGGTCTAGCAACCAAGATCAAGTGTTCTTGATATTCGTTCGTGGTGTGGATACCGCTAGAGGGTGAAGCTTATCATCTTCTAAGTTCGTGTTCTTACTTTTTGTGATCAAAGCTTCAAGTTCTCTACCAAGATCAAAGACCAAATTCAAAGTCATCAAGGGTTAGTTTTTCTAGTATTCATATTGTTGTATTTGATTTAATCATATGAATTGATCTATGGGCTTTGGGTTTCATAAAATTTTGAATGTTATATTCCGCTGCGCATGTTACTACGAAACCCAACAGCAACCTTGTACCCCTCAATGATAGGCTCATTCTCGGATGGATCTCGGTTACCATGGGGCTTCTTTCACATGAACCCAAAAAATAGATATTGCCAGAACAACCTCTCTTATGCCAATAACCCAGAACGACCTTTGCCATGTGTTATCGAGCCTCTTGCGATTCTCAAGTTGACTCGGTGAGGAGATCCAATATAGAACTTGTCTTGTTTAGAGGCTGGGGATCTCCATTTCTCTTTCCCTTCTCTCTCTCACTCTCTCATTTTTTTATGACGCACCCTGTTTTTTGCCTAGACCGCCCTTTCGGGTTTTCGATCTAGCGGGCATCTCTTTTGCGTCTTCATTTTGAATCGATTAATGAAGAAGCGTGCATTGACTCTAGCTGAGGATGAGAGACATGTGATTTGGCAGTGGAGACCTTTTTGTCACTAATGATGAGTGACATTGACTTTACTAGAGAAGTAGCCGCTAGTATTGGCATGTATTTTTGTTTATTGAATGACTTACGAAGGAAAGTAAGTCATTAAGAGAGAAGAGAAAGAAAGCCCCAATTTGATTGCAAGAAACTGGGAGTATCACTGAAAGATAAGAAGCCCCTAGACTCGACAAGGAACGTGAAAGCGATTCCCAATCTAAGAAAGTTGTTCAATCTTGAGGTGATTAACTCATTGGCAAATGACTCGTACAACGATGTCTTGAAAAGTTCGAGATGAAGGCCAATCACCATAACGCACTAGGGCTAAGCATATGTTCTTTCTTGCATGAGACCGGACCCGCAGGTTGCCTATGTTCCTCCAGTGTAGAGGCTCAGGTCACCGTATTTCTTGTGAATACTCCATTGTTCGTGATGGAATTGTTGCTTCGTCGTGAATTTTGTTGATGTCGCTTCTTCTTTGTGAACTTCTTTGGTTGAGGGGGTTTTTTTTTTTTTTTTTTTTTTGTGCTCTAACTTTTGCCTAGGTTGTTTTGAAGAGTCAACCTCGTGAGTTTTTTTTTTTTAATCCCCCTTTGAAACATTGCTTGATTTCTCCATGGTGGTTTCTCCGTGTTTCTTTGGTGCTTGATGCCTTGATGTTGTCGCCTTCGTCATGATGTTTACCCCTAGGCGTTCAAGTGATGGCCTTCGTTCTAAAACTTGTTTAGACATCTTTTCATCATTTTACCAAGAATTAGATTGAACAACATTGAATAGTGTATGAGGACAAGAACAAATTTTATTTGATAAGACCGACTCAAATTTTAACATGGGACGAGAGAAAACTTGAATGCACACTTAAGAGGACTTTTGACTCTTTTTTCTTATCCTATTTCTAGGTAGAGAAAGAGAAACGGAGATTGTTGTCGTCGTCCTTGTCGTTGTAGTTCTCCTTGTGGCATGATCTCTTGTTGAAGCCCCATTTCAAAACCAAGCCTCTTCTTTGATGAGTTCTTGCATGTTGTCACTCTCTAACGGTTGCTCTTCACCCACAATAATTCACCATTGTCGATCAAATCTTGGATGATGTTACGGAGGACAAAGCATTCCTCGGTAAGATAGCCACTATGTTGGTGGTAGTTGCACCATTCATTATGTGCATGATTTTTACGTATCGTCTTCGGCTTGTACCCTTCCAAAGGCTTAACCTTTCCCTTTGCTACTAAGACTTCAAATGCTTTGGCTCGGGTTACTCCTAGGAGAGGAGTGAGAATTCGGTTGTTGGCGGCACCTTTTTGACTTTTGAGGGACAAACAATTTGAGCATGTTTTACTGTTGACCTTTGTCTTGTTGTCGGTGAATTCTTGCAAACGGGCCTTGAGTTTGGACACTTCTTCCTCTTGAATTCTTATTTCGTAATCAAGACGGGCCTTGAGTTTGGAAACCTCTTCTTTGTGAATCCTCTTATCGATATCGAAACGGGCTTGCCACAAATTGTCTTTACGGCGGGCATCCTCGAAAATTCTATCCATTTGTTCCCCCATTGATTTCATTATGTTGAGTAACCCTTCGTTGGACACGAAAACATTCCCACCATTGTTGTTGTTGCCGTTCGAAGCCATTGGACCTATTGAAAGAGCACGGTTGATCTTAGGATGGCCCCAAAAACACTTTTTGAATAAAATAAATTAACCCACAAACAGGAAAAGACTCAACCACATAAGAAAAGATGTTTTTTTTTTATTTATTTACAAAAGTCGGAAGGACGTAGTCCTTTTTGGGGTTTCTAGAAAAATAGTGGAATCGTCATACTACTATATAGACCTTCTCGCGGTCCCATATACTCATCAGATTCCACCACGCTTGTGATACCTACATGTGACGGGATTAAACTAAATTAATGTCATAAAGAATACATGCGGGGATGGATTTTTTTATTTTCGTCCATAATAACCACTTGGGGACGGAGTTTTATTTTGTCCATGATAACCACTTGGCATGTATGTTTTGAAGGATGAGATGAGAGGCGGGCGATTCTGGTAACCGGGGTCGAACGCGCGCGCTTTAGGCCAAGAAGGCCAGAGGCGCGCGCTTCCAACCCTTTTTATGTGGCGACCCCGACCCCGCGGGCTGGGAGCTCGCCAGCTGGACGTCGACTTACGACAATAAAACACCAAAATACTGAAGATAAAAATTCCCTTTGATACCAAAAGATGATAATACACGGTTTTAGAAATCCAAATCTTAACAACATTACCAAACCACTAGTATAAGATCCACAAGCTTATACCAAAAATACAAAATATTACAACTTCTTAATGACGTCATAGTTTGGTAATACTATCCCAAAGGTTATACATTTAAGTAATGCAAACCGAACAACAACCTGCCCAAAAGTCACGATCACTCTCGACGTTCTTCTCGTGATCAGCGAGTCCTATTACTTTCCTCCTGGGGGGGTTAAGGAAAAACAAAGATAAAAAGAAAAGGGGTGAGATAAATCTCAATAAGCCACTAATGCAACTACATGACATGTTATGATGCAATAAACAATAATAATATTCACATAGCACGTAGCAATTAGCAGTTAACAGATAGCAGCGGAAATAAACAAGTACCAAAGGATATAAGCCAAGGTTTCCCAAACGGATAGAACAATCGCTGCGCAGCTTCAACCAAATCAACCAATCAACCATCTTCATAGTAGCATAAACAGCTGAAGATAACAACCCCGGTACCGGAACCATAACAATGTAACATGTCACAAGGGACAGGGGAAATGGCACAGAGTCATACCCAAATCGACTAGCTAGAATACTCACCAAAGGAGCTAGCTCATCCCAACCAAGGCCAATCTGGATGAGGAAAGAAGGACCAATGGGCGATGCTATACTGGACTTGGCTTGTGCCACTATAGCATTATCCATTGCTTGACTCGAACACAAGTAACCAGCTGGACTTTCAAATAAATGCTAAGTAATAAATACTAGCTTAAATAAACAACTAATGATTCCAAAGTAGGGAACCATTCCAAATAAGTCACCATAAAGATGAACCACTCCAACATCACATTATAAATTTGTTCCAACACTCTCAAACAATACTTAGTTAAATTCCATAACACATTTGTTCACAAAGGAACCAATCTCAAGCACTAGAGTGTTCCATGGCATTAACTTAAGTTAACTAGAATGGTACCCCGAGCCTAGACCAAGCTGACTTCCAAAAACAACTAAAAATAAAGACCTTCAGTTCAGCCACCATGGGCGGTCGCCCAAAACCTCCATGGGCGGTCGCCCAAAACCATTGTCAAATCACCAAACCAACTGATGACCTGGGCGGTCGCCCAACCCAATAGTGGGCGGTCGCCCAAAACTCTTGGTTCAACACAATTTCAACTGATGGCCTGGGCGGTCTCCCAACCCACCTATGGGCGGTCGCCCAAAACCCCTGTTCTGCCGGAAATCGGCAAGGATGAACTGGGTTCTTCCATTTTCTTACCAAAACACAACTCAACCAAAAATCAAACCTTCTAACTAGTATACCAATGTACCAAAACAACTTATAAGTCTAAAATGGCTCATATAACATCATCTAGACTACCCAATTCAAGAGATGATTCAAACATCAAAATTTCACAAAAATAGATAAAATGCAAATCAATTCCAAATCAACCCAAGAAGCAATATATAACAACTAGAGCATCAAATGAGCTAAGGATGAACATTTTTTTGCATAAATGGGGGAAAAGTAACTTACTTGGAATTTATCAAAGATAACGGAATTCGAATTTTCTTAGCTCTACACGATCCTAGCGATGATCTAAACATTTTTCATAAAATGAGCAATAAGAAACAATGAGAGGAAGATGATCAAAATGAAGGAAATGAAAGGGAGAATTTCTTACCTTCTTAACAATGGAAGAGAGAGATATTGAGTGTGTGTGTGTGTGCAGGGAAGTGAGGGAGGAGGTGAGCGAGAGGGAGGGAGTAGTTGATGATTATTTTAAAATCTTACACCTAGGCCCCCTCTAGCCCTACTAACACATAAACCCATATCCTCCACTAACAACTAAGACCCAATAACTCTACACTAGCACAAATGATCAATTAAAATGCTAGGCATAAAAATGTTATGAGATATAAATGCACACATAAATATTTAAACAGATAAATAAATAAGCAAATAAATAAATAAATAAATATTTACTACTAAGAAAATAGAGACGGGTTTTCGGGTCGTGTCATTTTACCAGAATGCCCAGAAAACAGAATAAAAGAACACCAAAAGCAGAAACGCAAGTTTAACCCTCTAAATTGTCCCCAGCGGAGTCGCAACTGTAGATACCCCGGGAAAGCCCACTACTTGGCTAGAGCGGTGGAAGGATCCTAGGATGTCTAACTTGTTTTAATTGTAGAGTCGCCACCTATGTTGTTGAGGAAACATAAGAAAATCCTAAAGAAAAAACCTATTTTAATATTACGAAAATAGAGATTCGGGAAGAGAAGGGTTCGGTGTCACGACCCCGAACCCGCGGGTCCCGAATACGCGAGCTGGACGTCGACTTAAAACCAAAACTCTAAAATATAGAAGTTAAAAATTCCATTTTGAACCAAAAGATGATAACACAAGGTTTTACAAATCCAAGTTTAAATCAACAAAGTACATCTAACATAAGCTCCACAGCTTATACCCAAAAGAATAAAATATACAATTCTTAATGACGTCAATAATGGTAAAACTATCCCCAAAAGCTTATACATTTAAATAATGTAAACCGATCCATAACAACCTGTCCCAAAATCTCAATCCTCTCGACGTCCTCCTCGATCCGCGAATCCTAATCCTTTTCCTCCTGGGGGGGGTTAAGGAAAAACAAAGATGGAAATAAACGGGGTGAGATAAAATCTCAGTAAGTTACTAATGCAACTACATGCCATGCTATAATGCAATAAGAAATAAACAATGATAAATATCACATAGCATGTAACAAATAACAGTCAACAGATAGCAGCGGAAAGTAAACACATAACAAAGGATATTAGCCAAGGTTTCCCAACTGATAGAACCAATTCAAGGATCGCAGCGCAGCTTCAACAATCAACCAATCCATATCTTCACAGTAGCATAAAAGCCGAAGAGAAAACCCCGGTCAGAAGCGACCAATCAACCCATCAATCGAACAAACCATCTTCATAGTAGCATAAAAGCTGAAGAGAAACCCGGTATCGGAACCAATAACAATGTAAAGTGCCACAAGGGGCGGGAGTCATGCCACAAAGTCATGCTCTAAAACGATTAGCTAGAATACCCACAACGGAGCTAGCTCATCCCAACCAAGGCCAATCTGGATGAGGACAGAAGGACCAATGGGCGATGCTATACTGGACTTGGCTCGTGCCATTATAGCATTATCCATTGCCTGACTCGATACACAATTTAACCAGCTGGACTTTCAATCATGCTAAGTAATGACTACTAGCTTTATAAACATCTAAAAGGTTCCAAAGTAGGGAACCGTAACACAAATCACCATAAAGATACAACGATTACTCATTAAGAGTTTAACAACATTAATAGCAAGAAGTTCCTCATAAAAGAGTTCAATAACAGGAATGGAATTGCTCATAAAAGCCCAACAATACAAATCATTAAAACGAAATGATTCTAGGACAAGGATCCATATCAAACGCATCCTAACATGATACACGCGAGTTACCCATAGAGGGTACTACCCAAATGGTCATTCCCCAAATAGCACAATGACTATCATTAAAACTATCCCAAACGTCCACTCATTATGAAAGTGTTCCCACATTTTCCAATAATCCATAACTAAATTACATAACCCATTTATTCACAAAGGAACCAAGGCGAAACCACACAAACCGATATTCCCAACTTGATTACAACGGACCGATTCTAAACACTTTGTCATAAGACACTAAATGAAATCTCAACACAATATAAATCTGAAACTCACCTAAATAAACCACCTCATCTCGAAGTATTCTAGAAGAGCTTTAAAATGACAGTTTACTCGTCCAAAACGGAGTTCGGATGAGAAAGTTATGGCTCTCGAAATATTGGACAAAAAGGGAAATAAATTTCACACCGGGGAGAGGGTGCGCGCGCCTCCTTTGATCAGAAGGAAAATCAAGTTTGGAGGAGGAGACGGTGCGCGCGCCTCCTAATGGAGGGTGCGCGTGCCTCCATCCATCAGAAGGCTTTACCAGAAAGGGGGAGAGGGGGGGGGGTGCGCGCGCTTCACACCAAACGGTGCGCGCGCCTCCAAAGGGATTCAGCAAAACCCAGAATTCTTCCTGGGTTCTTCAACTCGGAAATGGACACAAAAACCCACCATTTTCACATCTAAATCAACAATCTCAAGGTTAATACTTCTAGGTATCAAAACCAAGGTACCCTAGCAACTTAGAAACTCAAAATGGCTCGCAAGACATAAATTATAACATCCAATCCAAGAGATTTCAACCCAACATCAATTTCTCACAAAAATTTATCAAACCATTGAAATAACTCAAAACTCATCCAAGATTGCAATAAACGACCACAATAACATCATACAACCATGGATGAACATTTCTAGCATAAAATGGGGAAAAGCAACTTACTTGAATTTTCTCAAAGATGACGGATTTCAAATATTTTTGGCTTCCTACGATCTTATCGACGATCTAAACAAGATTCAAGTTTTAAGAAATGAGAAATAATGAGAGGAAGAGGAAGTAAATGAAGAGAGAAGGAAGAGATGAAAAACTTACCCACAAACATGGAGAGAGAGAGAGAGAGAGAAATGTGCTGGGAGAGAGATGGAGTGAAAGAGTGAGGGAGGTGAGGGAGGAGAGTAGGGAGGGAGTAGGAGAAATTATTTGAACATTTTACACTTAGGCCCCTCCTCCTAATACTACCCTTTCTCAAATAAACTCCCCACTAACAAATAAGACTCAACACTTCTACACTAGCACAAATGACCCAAATGATATGCTAGGCATAAATTATTATAACACATGAAATGCACACATAATTATTTAAATCAAATAAATAAATAAATAAATAAGCAAATAAATAAATAATAATTATTTATTACTAATAAAATAGAGCCTAGTTTTTGGGTCGTGACATTCGGGGGTTAGGTGACGGAGTGGGAAATAATTAAACACCCACTCCGCCCCGCTTACGCGGGTTTTGCTACTATTGGTGTTCTAATGCTAAATGTCCTTATTTTAATATGAGAAAAGTGCTAACAATTATAATGTAAAGAAAAAGGGAATTACAAAAGAGAACTAAAAAGAAACTTGTTTTAATATATTAATGCTAAAGATTATATGTAGCAATTACATTAATATGAAATGGGGAAATTAAAGTAGAGTTGGAATGTAGGGAGATAACCTTAACCAACTTTAATGTAATAAAGTGATTAGTTGGTCATGTACCATTTGATGGGGATTGCATACATTGACTAAGACAAGTAAGATAAAAGAAGAAAAATTAAGTACCTTTAGAAAGGAAGAACTTCAAACTTGATTTGAAAAGAGTTTGTGTAGCGTTTTGTTGCTTGAATAGAATTCTTTATCAAGAACTCTTGGAGAGAAAAGTGTATAGTATATTTGTGAAGAAGTTTCAAGTCCAAAAAGAGTCCCCTTCTAAGTTAAAAAAGAGAGGTTTTTATAGGTGAAAAAGAGAGGAAAAGAAGCTTTTCTAACCAATAAGAAAATAAAGAAAATCCAATAATAAAGAAAAAATCAAATAAAATAAAGATCAAATATTTGGTTTTAAGGAAAAGGCTAGAATATGGGATTTGGGAGTTATGAAATAAGGGGGGATGAATGTGGATGTAAAAAGAGTTCTTTGTGATCAAGAAAAAGGAGCGAAAACACTGCAATCCGTAACTGCCATAATGGGAGGCGCGCGAGTCCGGCTTTAGGGGCGAGACGCGCAGCCCACAAGCAGTGCCAGAGGCGCCCACGGGTGGAAAAGACAGAATGACATAAATGACTCTAAAGTTAATTATGTTATGCAGTTTAGTCCAAAACTAACGGAATCATTTAGGAACTTAACTGAAGTAACAGAAATTAACAAAAATAAGGTAAATAAAAATACTATGTATGCAATCGGGGTGAGAGGTCCAAGGCGGGGTGTCTACAGTTTCACGTTCTTTATCGAGTTTAGGAGCTTCTTATCTTTCAGCGTACTCCCAATTTCTTGCAATCAAATTGGGGCTTTCCTTCAATTCTCCCTTAATGACTTACTTGCCTTCGTGAGTCATTCAATAAATAAAAATACATGAAGTCAATACTAGGGGCCACTTCCAATAGTCAAGTCAATGTCACTCATCATTAGTGACAAAAGGTCTACACTGCAAAATCACATGTCTCTCATCCTCAGCTAGAGTCAATGCACACTTCCTCATTAATTGAGTAAAAAAAAAATGAGGACGTAAAAAAGATGCCCACTAGATTGAAAACTCGAAATGGCGGTCTAGGCAAAAAACATGGTGCGTCATAAAAAAAATGAGAGAATGAGAGAGAGAAGTGAAAGAGAAATGGAGATCCCCGGCCTCTAAAGAAGACAAGTTCTACATTAAATCTCCTCAGCAAGTCAATTCACCACCGAGTCAACTTCGGAATTGCAAAAGGCTCGACAAGATACGGCACAATCAAAGGTTGTCTTGGGTTATTGTCATAAGAGAGATTGTTCTTGCAATGTGCATTTTTGGGGCTCATGTGAAAGAAGGCCCGTCCGAGAATGAGCTCATGATTGATATGGGGTATGAGGCTGCACAAATAGTCCCCAGTGAGTCAATTGGTTTGGGCAGCAAATGGCAACAACGTGTGACTCAGTTTTCAAGCTTCTCCAAGCATATGCCCCTACAGTATGTCGAAAGGATTCCCGAGAAATGGAGTAGCTCTTGCCATGTCCTCTTAAGTTTATTCCCCCATACGAGGACGAGTCTCTTGCTCGATAGATGATGACGCCCTAGGGGCTATGTGACGCAAGAATGAGAGCTTCTTTTTCTTCATTTGACAGTTATTGAGCCCTAGGGGCTATGCTCAAGAAAAATGTGTGAGACTATCCTCAAAGACTCTCAAAAGTAATGATGAAAAGCTTTTTTATCATATGTGCTCGTGCCTGTTCCCCAATCAAGGATAGGCCTTCCTCTACTTGCAATCAATGGTGGCACACTAGGGGCTACAATCAAGTTTGAAAGGCTCCCTCAGCAAAAAAATGCAATTCACTTCACCTCCCCTAACGGTGGCCCTAGCAAAGTCATGTGCAACATTGGAAGCATCCACAATTACTTTGGCACCAAAGGTCTCAAGGGGCTTCGCAATCTACAATCTTTTGGGCTACGGAATTACAGTAATCTGAGCAAAGGGAAATATTGGGGCTTCACAATTGACAATCTTTTTGGGGAATGATACCCGAGCAATTCAATGTGGGGAATAGTCTTAATGAAACCAAGCAAGCTTCAAAGGGTCTCTCAGCAATTCACATCAAAGGTCTTATGGTTTGAACGAAGGGCTCCGATGTTATGAATGAATTTGATGATTCTTGTTAGAACCTACAACAAGATTACGAAGGAAGTCTTAGAGAAAAAGAAAAAGATTCAATATGCTAAACTCTATCAAAATAGGGTTATAGCGGGAAATGCCTTGGTCAATCCCAATGTTTCTAAAATTCAGCACCCCCTTAAGCAAAATGTATGGCTTTTGAGCTTCAAGCACTAGTTGCATCCGAAGATCCGTCTTTAGTTCAACTCAAGAAAACTCAAGCAAGCATAACCATTTGGGACCTTATCACACCAAGACCTTATCATCCGCGACCTCGACGGCACCACAAGACATTACTTCATTTGGGTACCGACCACAATGAGGCCATTCACCTCCCCAGTAAGAGCAATTCCAGAAATCAAAACAGAAACATAAAACACACACAAAATATGCACAAAGTCAACAAACGGGGACGGGAGTTTGACCCACACAAAGATGCCCCCAAAGTTTCTAAAAAGAAGTTTGGAAACAACTTAATCCCCAGTGGAGTCGCCACTGTGAGATACCCGCGGGAAATGGGAAATGTTCCCACGAGAATCAAACACGGGACTTTATGTTCGATAAAATGGAGTCGCCACGTTAATTTAATTTTAAACCCAAATTTAACGGAAAAGGTTAGAGATTGTGAGTTCGAAGGTCACATTACGTCTTGGGAAGAACTTTTCATCGTTCATCCAATATGCCTCAGAAAACCGAGTCTCCCTAGTTTGTTGACCAAAAGATGTGCAAGTGTGTGTGTGTGTGTGTGTATTTTAAAATGGGAGAAACTAACTTAGCAGAAAAGAGTTTAAGATTTAACGAAAAGGGTTTTAT
This sequence comes from Campanula takesimana, assembly GCA_026119855.1. Lineage (NCBI taxonomy): Eukaryota > Viridiplantae > Streptophyta > Magnoliopsida > Asterales > Campanulaceae > Campanula > Campanula takesimana. Next base: position 131,020 of record JAOWBW010001139.1, on the reverse strand, counting down.
TTGCAAAGCTTTTTAACAGAATGGGGAAAACTGGAAAAAAAAATCCTTGGACAAACCATCCGTACGGCTGGGGATGGTTGTCCTGGGAATTTTTACAGACTTATCAGAAAGCAGTCCAGTTCAGGCAGAAACAGGGCATCCTGCTGAAACTGGACTAAAAATGATCTTTTCAGTTTATTTTGTTGTACCAAAACATGCATAACAACATCCCTATGCCTTTGACCATAAGTTAGACACCAAAACACAAGGATTTTGGGCATGATCAAGGCAATAATTGGGGAATTAAGCACAAAGTTGATGACATGGCTTTAAGCCAAAATAACTATTGGGATGGTTACAGATTGAGACTTTAACCTCCCAAATGGTTGATTCATCCAATAGAAAGCATTGAAGCATCAAAAATAAACCTTTGGATGGATAAAGATTGAGTCTTTATCATCTAAAGGGGCATTATTAAGACTAAAATCCATGTTTGGATGGTAAAGATTGAAACTTTACCACCCAAACTTGATCATGTCCAAAAAGTAAAGACAAGGAATTTAAATGACATAAATATAGATTGACATGAAAGTAAATGACATAAAAGTAAATTGAATTAATCATAACAAGCCTTGATTATCTATGGTTTCAACCCTTGTTCATACACAAAGTATGAGGGCACCATGAATCATTTCAAGGGCTTGGTTCCAATTTATAAGATTTACATGAAATGTAAAGACATTAAAGTAAGATGATCAACAAAACAAGTAAATAATGGTGTAACAAGATAAATAAAAGGGTGAAGAGGAGATGGGGGAGAAGGAGGCCTCACCAATGTTTGATTCTAGCCTATCTTCCTCTCTTTCACTCAATTTGACAATGTTTTGTGTTTTTACCCTCAATCCAGCAGAGTTTATGCTCTCAAATTAATATTTCTCCCCCCCTGAATTGATCAGCAAGGGCTCAATTTATAGGGACTGAAGGCACCCAAACTAGCCGTAGGGCTGGGCCCTTCTAGTACCCAAACCATCCGTACATCTCAGTCTGGCGAGCTTCTGAATTTTTCTACGTTTAATTCTAGAACAGTCCTAAGGTTCTTGATTTATCGTAGTGAGGTCCTAGCCTATTAGTTTATCCCTTAATGGTGTTAAGAATTCCTCTAAGTTGGTTTAAGTTCAGATTGGGGTACTTACAACTTCAGAAGAACTAAGGATGCCTTCTTGATGCTTGTTGGAGTGGAAGATGATCTTGTAAATGGTTACATAGATGCATGCTTCCACATCGACAAGGGTAATTAAAATCGCAGTATGCACACATATTTTAAGTAAGTGCTATTAGTTGGAATAGTTCCAAAGAAATACACCATAAACAATTCTACGGGTAAAATGGAGTTTTTAGTTACATGACTTGTAACTAAGGGAGTTGTTTGAATATAGATGTTATTAGTAAAACTAGAAATAGTTTCTAGTGCTACTAATCCTATGGACCTTTATTATGAAATAATGGTTATTGCACAATGTAGATACCCCGGGAGAGCCCACTGCCTGGCTAGAGCGGTGAGAGTATCCTAGGATGTCTATTTGTGTTTTAATTGTTTAGAGTAGCCACCTATGTTTTAGAGGAACATAAGAAAAACCTAATATTTATAGCCTAAGTTTGATTACGAAAACAGAGATTCTTGTTATGAGGTTCGAGGGTTAGGTTACAAGATGGGATGTACTTAAACACCCATCTCGCCCAACTAATGTTGGTCATTCTTGCTCAAAGTCTACATAATTAAAATGTTCTTCCTATTCTTAATAATGATAAAAAGGGGGTTTTAAAAGGGGTTTTTGGAATGTAGGGAGATAAATCCATGACCAACTTCAATGGAATGAAGTAGACTTTGGAGTCATGTCCTAAAATGGTTTGGGTGATTGCACGTTTGATTAAAATAAAAGAGAAAGAGGAGGGATGAAGTAGAGAAGAGATAAAAGAGTAGTCTTTTACCTAAGCTTAAAAATGACATCAAGTATTTCTTGGGAATTTGCCTTTGGAAATGCTTTGAGTGTATTTGTGTATAGTTTTCTTGCTTAAAAAAGGAGTTCCTTTCCAATGGTGGAGAAGAGATGTTTATATAGTTGTAAAACATATGTTTTTGGTGCCAAAACTCAGTCACCAACAAATCTTTCCCGGGCAAAATCATGTAAAAATGAGCAAGGGAGAGATTCTTGGACATAAATCTGTAACTGACGCCCAGAGGCGAGCGCTTCCTACCTCGGGGGCGGAAGGCGCGCGCTTCTGGCTCCTATGGATGGAGGCGCGCGACTCAGAGATGGCCTTTTTGACAGAATGAACTAGAAAGTCAGCCCTGTTATTCAGTTTAGTCCTTGGACCTTATAAAGTCAGTCAGGAACTTAACAAAAGTAACAGAAACTAACGAAAAACACATAAAAAAGGGAGAAACACAAAATCAAATGTGCAATCGGGGTGAGTGGTCCAAGGTGAGGTGTCTACAGAGCCCCTCAGTGATGTGGATTGCAAAGCAAAACGCGTCGACGAAAAAAGTACACCCGCCGAGGACATCACTAAGAAAAAGCAAAGACTTAATGAAAGTAGGAATTTGGAAATGCGAGAGATAGGGGTGTATTCCCTGTGTGAGCGGCTTTTGTTGATAGAGGAGGTGGCATGATCAGTTGGTAAATCAGTCGGCTGAATCCGTTAGTGAATCCGCTTGTTGAATATGTTTGCCGAATCCGTTAGTGAATCCACTTGATGAATCCGTTAGTGAATCCCTTGAATGAGTCCGTTGGTGAACCCTTGTTGACGAATCCGTTATTGAATCCGTTTGATGAATCCATTTGTGAATCTCTTGAATGAGTCCATTGGTGAACCCTTGTTGACGAATCCGTTAGAGAATCCGCTTGATGAATCTGTTAGTAAATCCCTTGAATGAGTCCGTTAGTAAAATCTTTTGACGAATCCGTTAGTGAATCCCTTGAATGAGTCCGTTGGTGAACCCTTGTTGACGAATCCGTTAGTGAATCCGTTTGATGAATCCGTTAGTGAATCCCTTGAATGAGTCCGTTGGTGAACCCTTGTTAACGAATCCGTTAGTGAATCCGTTTGATGAATCCGTTAGTGAATCCCTTGAATGAGTCCGTTAGTAAACTCTGTTGACGAATCCGTTATTGAATCCGTTTGATGGATCCATTAGTGAATCCCTTGAATGAGTCCGTTGGTGAACCCTTGTATGTGTCCGTTAGTGAACTCTTGTTGACGAATCCGTTAGTGAATCTGCTACGTTGCTTTGAGAAGTGGTGATTTCTGTGGATCCCCGTGGACCGAATTGCTGTTTGTAGTTGTATCTAATGTATACTGTTCGGAGATGCACTTGCTGTTGACTTTATGACTTTTGTGTGGTGCGGGCACAGTTGACTGCGGACCGAAAAGATATTTCCCCTTCAGAGGGGAAAATGTCGAGATTGACCTTGACTTGAAAGGAAAGACACGCCATACTTTAAGGTTTAGTGGGAGTTTCTATATTATTTCAATTTAGACATGCCTTAGGGGCGGACCAAATTAATGTGTGTCCAACTGTGTCACCAAGGGTGGAGCTTTTATGGCTTTGATAAAGAATGTTGATCTTGCTGATTCTTGGGAGTACCCGGACTTTGTTCCTGCATGATTTATTCTTTTGACAAGGGCCGGTTGAGGCATTTCTGAGATGGGAGGCGGGCGCCCTGGCTAGTGGATCTGGGACGCCCGCGCTTCCCAAGTGGGTGGCGGGAGGCACGTGCTTCTGGGGAGCGAATTTTGAGGTTTGACATTTGCTGGCCAAAAGATCCCCAACAGCTATAAATTTGAACTCATTTCGACCAATTTGGTCACACAGCAATATTCTGCAATAATTCTCTCTCTCTTAAGCCCTAAATTCTTATCAAGAATGGCTCCCATGACCTTTTCTTTTAAGGTAAAAGTGTCCGTCCCCGAAGGTGAGCAAGTGAAGTCCATCCCTGTTGTGAAGGCACGACCGAGTGTCTTTGATCGCTTAGGAAGACCAAATGAAGTTGCTATTGAACCATTGAAGCTGGTGGCTCGAGTTGAAGCCCCTAGGGCATGCTATTTTTCGATGAAGAAGAAGGGCAAAGGTAAAGGGAATTCCCCTTTTGTGTGGAAGCGCCCATAAAAAGCCCCCGTCAAGGCTCCTTTGGACAAAGGCAAAGGGAAGGTTGATGAAGCTCCATCCCGTCCTAGCGTCTTCTCCCGTCTTGGTGGTTCCGGGAATGCTCAGCCTCCACCTAAGAAGGTCAAGGGCCGTAGTAAGAAGCAATGGGTTCCCAAACCGAAGAAAGATTAGAAATTTTTTTTGTACCCCAAGATTGCAATTAATAGACCACTTGTTAGGATTTAATGTTTTATTGTCTTTTATTGCTCAACATTATCCGTTGTAATGATCAAAATGATTTGAGAGATGAATAAAAACTGCATTTTGCTATGACATGATTGGGTAAAAAATTATGTTTTAGACCGCACCCGAAGGTTGCCTACGTTCCTCTCGTAGAGAGGCTCAGGTCTCCCTAGTTCAAACAAATGAAGACCATTTTTTTTATGTGTGCACCCTGTTTTTTGCCTAGACCGCCCTTTCGGGTTTTAAATCTAGCGGGCTTCTTTTTTGCACTTGCTCTAATTTTTTCCTAGGCCGCCCTTGCGGGTTTTCAACCTAGCGAGCGTTTTTTTTCTTTTTTTTGTGGTCTTCATTTGTTAAGCGTAGAACATCTTGAGTTTGTCGAGGTTGACCTCCTTTGGAAATTGATCGCCATCCAAGTGTATGAGTCAGACTGCGCCACCGCTTAGTATCTTTTTGACCACGTAAGGACCGATCCATCGGGGTCCCCATTTTCCAAGGGGATTCAAGGCATTGGGAGGATGTTGTCTTAGAACCAAGTCTCCCACTTTGATGTTTCGAGGCTTCACCTTTTTGTTGAAAGCCCTTGCCATTCTTTGTTGATAAGCCCATGTGCGTTCAAACGCTCTTAACCTCTTTTCATCGAGTAGGGCTAGTTGCTCGTATCGACTTTGCATCCAATCAACCTTGTCACGACCCGAAATATAGGCTCTATTTTATTAGTAATTAAATAATTTTTATTTAATTATTTGCTTAATTATTTATTTAATTTATTATTTATTTAAATAATTGTGTGTGCAATTTATGTGTTATAATATTTATGCCTAGCTTTGTATTGGGTCATTTGTGCTAGTATAGAAGTGTTGGGTCTTAGTTGTTATTGGGAGTATTGAATTGGGTAGTGTAAGGGAGGGGCCCTAATTGTAACTTTTCAAAATAATTTCCCCCTACTCCCTATTTCCCTCACCTCCTCCCTCACCCTCACCATTCTTCTCCCAGCACACTTCTCTCTCTCTCTCCAAGGTAAGCATTTTTTTTTTCTTCTTCTTCTCTCTTCATTTTCTCCTTCTTCCTATCATCTTCTCTCATTTCTTAAATCATGAACATTGTTTAGATCGTCGATAGGATCGCGTAGAATCAAAAAGATTTGAAATCCATCAACTTTGAGAATTTGCAAGTTACTTTTCCCCCATTTTGATGCTAAAATGTTCATATCAAGTTTATATGATGATTAATGTGCCATATTTGAAGTTTGGTTGTATTTTGAATTTATTTGGAATTTTATTTGAGTTTTGGGTAAAAATGGTGAAACTTGAATGTTGGTTTTGATTCTTGGTTTTGGTTTGAAAATGGTGTATTTGGATTCCCATTTTAGTTATAAATGATGTTTGGGTACCTTGGTATGCTTGTTGGAAGTCTTGATTTTGGTTGATTTTGGAATGGTAAGAATTTTGGGGTTGTTTTGGTATGAACTTGGAGAAACCCAGCTGAAATCTTCCCAGTCCGTAGACCAGGCGCCCGCCTGTGTTGACCCAGGCGCCCGCCTACATGACCTTTTCTAATGACCTGACCTTCTGCCAATTCAAGCGCCCGCCTGACCCTATTCCAGGCGCCCGCCCGCCACTGTTCCAGGAATTGACCTTTTTGCCTGTTTAAACTAAACGGCTTAACTAGTTTAGGTTTAATCCTTCTAATTAACTTAAGATAACACCGTGGAACACAAAATTGTGTGGATTTGATTCTTTTGTGAATAAATATGATGTGAATTGTATTTAAGTACCGTTTTGGTAATGTAGTTCATCTTTGATGTGCTGTTTGCATTGGTTGACCTTTGTGGTAACTTAATTGATTGGTTCCCTACTTTGGAACCTTAAGTTGTTCATTCATGCTAAACTATTATTACTTAGCATTTAATTAGAAGCCCAGCTGGCATATTTGTTGCATCGGCGATGGGAAGGATTATAATGGCAAAGCCAAGTCCATTATAATGTTGACCATTGTTTTGCCCTTACTATACCCCTTCTCCAGATTGGCCTTGGAAAGGATAAGTCAGCATTCCTTTGTGAATGTATCTGGCTAGCGGGTATGACTTTGTGTCATGATCCTTGTCCCTTGTGACACTATTATGGTTATTGGTTCCGGTACCGGGGTTTTCTCTTCGGCTTTCATGCTATGATGAAGATGTTGATTTGTTGATTTTTGAAGCTGCGCAGCGATCCTTTATTTGGATGTTCCGGTTTGGAAACCTTGGCTATATCCTTTGTTATGTGTTTATTTCCGCTGCCACCTGATATATGATATTTGCTATGTGCTACGTGATAATTATTATTGTTTATTGCTTATTGCATCATATCATGTCATGTAGTTGCATTAGCAACTTATTGAGATTTATCTCACCCCCTTTTCTTTTGTCTTTGTTTTTCCTTAACCCCCCCCCCCCAGGTGCTAAGGATTAGTCTCGCTGATCACGAGAAAGAGGACGTCGAGTGTGGATCCGTTCTTTTGGGGAAAGTTGTATAGGTTGGTTTACATTATATCAATGTGTAACCTTTTGGGGATATTTGTACCAAACATTGACGTCATTAGGATTTTGTACATTTGTATATTTTTATTTGTTGGGCATAAACTTGTGGAAGTTTATGATAGTAGTATTTGGCTTTTATCAAACTTTGATTTGTAAAACTTTGGATCACCCTTTTTGTATCAAATGGAATTTTTAACTTCAGTATTTCTGAGTTTTGGTTTAGAGTCGACGTCCAGATCGCGGTCCCGGGGCCCGCGGGGTCGGGGTCGCGACAGTTGGTATCAGAGCTATGGCATTAGCTCTAAGTATAAGTCTAGGTGGATTAGTATGACCTAGGTGGGTAGTAGTGTGCGGAGTGATTAACGGTTGATGTTTTATGCAGGTACTTGTTACAATGGTTCGCAGAAGGAGTGGTGAAGGTAGCTCCGGTAATGCAAATCAGAATGATACAAGGGATGAAGCCCGTGCCATGTTTCAAGGCATGTTTGAGGCGGCCATGAAGGCCATACATGATCAAGGTCCGAGGGTAGAGCAAGCACCACCCCGTTATGGATTGGAGCAATTTCTGAAGTTGAAACCGGTTGAATTCGATGGGGAACCCGATGTTCGGAAAGCTAAGTTATGGATTGAGTCTATGGAAAAGATTTACGATGTGTTTGGGTGTTCGGATGAGGACAAGGTCCGGTTCGCGGTTTACAAGCTTGTGGGAGCCGCCGAGCATTGGTGGAAAGGTATTAAAGCTACTTGGGATGATAATCGCACGGTGTATGCGTGGGAGTTGTTCGTGCGCAAATTCAAGGAGCATTTCATTCCGGTTGTTGATCAAAACCGAAAGGAGATCGAGCTACTCAACCTAGAGCAAGGTGTGTTGTCTATAGCACAATACTCGGCTAAGTTCATAGAATTAGCCCGGTATTGCGACTATTTGGTGAGGACCGAGGAACAAAAGGCTATGAGGTTTATCCGGGGATTGAAGACCTCCATCCGTACTCAACTGATTGCTCAACGGATTGTGACTTTCCAAGATGCGGTGGACCGAGCCTATTTGATAGAGCAAGATATCGGGGAGCATAAAAGGAAGGCCGAGGTAGCTAACCCGAGTAAGCAAGGAGTTCAAAGCAAGCCACAACACCATTCCGATAACCGAGGTAACTTTGGGGGACAATCTCAGTTCCGAGGGCAACCGATCCCAAGGAACCCGGGTACCACTTCAGGGAACCAAGGGAGCCTCATGAGGAAGCCTTGTACCTTTTGTCAGAAGGTAGGCCATGCGGAGGATAGGTGTTGGAAAAAGCAAGGCAAGTGTACCAATTGTGGTGAAATGGGGCACTTTGCGAGAGAGTGCACGAGGTACCGAGGTCAAGCATCCGGGTCAGGAGTTGGTTTTAATCAGGGTCAGAAAAGGGATGTTACCGGGAAGCCCAAAGTTCAAGGAAGGGTATTTGCCATGAATCAACAACAAGCTACCGATGATCCATCCGTTATTGGAGGTATTATTTATGTGTCTAATGTGAGCGCGCGAGCGTTAGTAGATCCAGGATCATCTCATTCATACATTTCTGTGCAATTTGCTTCCATGTTAAATGCTGCATTCGAGTCCTTACCGTACGTGCTAGAGGTGTCGACCCCTATAGGAGAATGCTTGATTTCTGATCGAGTCTTTCGTGCTTGTGATGTGGTCATTTGTGGTCGAGTCCTTTGTGCGGATTTGGTAGTTCTTCCTATCCAAGACTTTGATGTCATTTTGGGTATGGATTGGTTGAGCAAGTTTCATGCTTCTGTTGATTGCCGTAAGAAAACTGTTACTTTTTCTATTCCCGATGTGCCTAAATTTGTTTTTGAGGCTAGTCCTCTGAGTAGAAGGGTTCGCTTAATTTCTTTTATGAAAGCGAGAAAATTATTGAATAGTGGTTGTGAGGGGTATTTGGCTAGTGTTCTTGATACTAGGAAAGAATCCCCTAGTTTTGATAGTGTTCGGGTAGTTCGGGAATTTCCCGATGTTTTCTCTACCGAGTATGATATGCCTCCCGATCGTGAGATAGAGTTTTGTATAGATCTTTTGCCGGGTACGGCTCCGATTTCGAAAGCGCCTTATAGGTTAGCTCCCGCATAATTGAAAGAATTGAAGGTTCAGTTGCAAGAGTTGCTTGATCGAGGGTTTATCCGCCCTAGTGTTTCCCCGTGGGGAGCACCGGTTTTGTTTGTGCGGAAGAAAGATGGTTCGTTGAGATTGTGTATAGATTACCGGAAGTTGAATCAGGTTACGGTGAAGAATAAATACCCTCTACCGCATATCGATGATTTGTTTGATCAGCTTCAAGGGTCCGTTGTGTTTTCCAAGCTTGATTTGAGGAGTGGGTACCATCAGTTGAAGGTTCGATCGGAGGATATTCCGAAGACTGCTTTTCGCACCCGGTATGGTCATTATGAGTTCTTGGTTATGCCGTTTGGGTTGACTAACGCGCCGGCCGTATTTATGGATTTAATGAACCGAGTTTTCCATCCTTATCTCGATTCGTTCGTGGTGGTTTTTATTGATGATATACTCGTCTATTCTAAGTCTCGAGAGGAGCACGAGCAACATTTGAGGACAGTTTTATCCGTTCTTGCGAGGGAGAAATTATTTGCGAAGTTCAGTAAGTGCGAATTTTGGCTCGAGAAGGTGTCATTTCTGGGGCATGTTATTTCGAAAGATGGGATTTCGGTGGATCCTTCGAAGATAGAGGCTATAGTGGATTGGAAGAGACCCGAGTCAGTGACCGAGATTCGTAGTTTTCTGGGTTTAGCCGGTTATTACCGAAGGTTTATCGAAGGGTTTTCGAGGATTGCTACTCCGATGACTCAGTTGACCCGGAAGAATGTTCCGTTTGTGTGGACCGAGAAATGTGACAAGAGTTTCGAGGAATTGAAGAAGAGGTTGACTACAGCACCGATCTTGACTTTGCCTAATGGGAGCGATGGCCTAGTGATTTATAGTGATGCTTCGAAAGAGGGTTTGGGTTGTGTGTTGATGCAGAATGGGAAAGTAATTGCTTATGCTTCGAGGAAGTTGACCCCGAGTGAACAGAATTACCCGACTCATGATATGGAGTTAGCGGCTATTGTCTTTGCGTTGCACAAGTGGAAGCACTACCTTTATGGAGCGAAGTTCGAGATTTTTACCAATCACAAGAGTTTGAAGTACCTTTTCTCCCAGAAGGAATTGAACAACCGACAGCGCCGATGGATGGAATTGTTGAAGGATTACGATTGTACGATTTCTTATCATCCGGGGAAGGCGAATGTGGTAGCCAATGCGATTAGTAGAAGGTCTTATGTGGCTTCGATGATGGTTCGTGAATGGAAAATGCTTGAGGATGTTCGAGATTGGTCTCCTCGTGAATCGAGACATGGGGCTATTTTTGCGAATATTAGGGTGTCTCCGACCCTAGTTCAGAGGATAAAGGAAGCTCAGAAAGAAGATCCCGAGTTAGTGAAGGTAATGGGCAAATTGAAGGAAAAGAATTTCGAGGATTTTTCATTGAGTTCGAGTGGAGTTTTGACATTTCGTGGTCGTTTGTGTGTTCCGGATGTTGATGGAATTAAACAGAGAGTTCTTGATGAGGGTCACAAATCGAGGTATACTATTCATCCGGGTAGTACGAAAATGTATCAGGATTTGAAGCAACGATTTTGGTGGATTAATATGAAGAGGGAAATAGCCGAGTATGTTTCGAAGTGTTTAACTTGTCAGCAGGTCAAAGCCGAGCATCAGAGACCCGCGGGATTGCTTCAGCCGTTAGAGATTCCCGAGTGGAAATGGGAGCATGTGACTATGGATTTCGTTACGGGACTGCCTCGTACCCGTAGAAAGTTTGACAGTGTTTGGGTAATAGTGGATAGATTGACCAAGAGTGCCCATTTCTTGCCTAGTGACATCAGATATTCGATGGAGAAGCTTGCGACCCTTTACATTGATGAGATTGTTAGATTGCATGGGGTTCCGGTTAGCATCGTGTCAGATCGAGACCCGAGGTTTACTTCTAGAGTCTGGAAGGCGTTTCAGGAAGCGTTGGGTACAGATTTGCGATTCAGTACGGCTTTTCATCCTCAGACCGATGGTCAATCCGAGAGGACTATTCAGATTCTTGAGGATATGTTGCGAGCGTGTTCGATAGACTTTTCTGATTCTTGGGATTCGCACCTACCGTTAGTGGAGTTCTCTTACAACAACAGTTATCAGGCTAGTATCGAGATGGCACCGTATGAGGCCTTGTATGGAAGAAAGTGTAGATCGCCTATTTGTTGGGATGAGGTCGGTGAAGCGAAAGTTTTGGGTATTGATTTGCTTCAGGACTCAGTTGAGAAAGTTAAAGTTATCCGGGATAGATTGAAGACAGCCCAGAGTCGACATAAGAGCTACGCAGATAACCGAAGGCGAGACCTTAGTTTTCAGGTTGGTGATTTGGTATTCTTGAAGGTATCTCCGAAGGTGGGTATCCGAAGGTTCGGGAAGAAGGGTAAATTGGCTCCGAGGTTTATTGGCCCGTTTGAGATTTTGGGAAAGGTTGGACTTCTTGCGTATCGTCTTGCGTTACCGCCATCTTTGGATCGGTTACATGATGTTTTTCACGTTTCTATGCTTCGGAAGTATGTTCATGATCCGTCTCACGTGTTACCGAGGATACAGGAGGATATTGAGCCCGATATGACTTATGAGGAACGACCGGTTCGGATCTTAGATTCTAAAGTCCAAGAATTGAGGAGCAAGAGCATCGCGTTGGTTCGAGTCCTTTGGAGGAATCATAATATCGAGGAGTCGACGTGGGAGCTTCGTGATGAGATCGAGAGGAAATTTCCGTGGCTTTTTGTTTAAGGTAAGTCTCGTTAAAATTCGGGTCGAATTTTCTTTAAGGAGGAGTGAATGTCACGACCCGAAATATAGGCTCTATTTTATTAGTAATTAAATAATTTTTATTTAATTATTTGCTTAATTATTTATTTAAATTATTATTTATTTAAATAATTGTGTGTGCAATTTATGTGTTATAATATTTATGCCTAGCTTTGTATTGGGTCATTTGTGCTAGTATAGAAGTGTTGGGTCTTAGTTGTTATTGGGAGTATTGAATTGGGTAGTGTAAGGGAGGGGCCCTAATTGTAACTTTTCAAAATAATTTCCCCCTACTCCCTATTTCCCTCACCTCCTCCCTCACCCTCACCATTCTTCTCCCAGCACACTTCTCTCTCTCTCTCCAAGGTAAGCATTTTTTTTCTTCTTCTTCTTCTCTCTTCATTTTCTCCTTCTTCCTATCATCTTCTCTCATTTCTTAAATCATGAACATTGTTTAGATCGTCGATAGGATCGCGTAGAATCAAAAAGATTTGAAATCCATCAACTTTGAGAATTTGCAAGTAAGTTACTTTTCCCCCATTTTGATGCTAAAATGTTCATATCATGTTTATATGATGATTAATGTGCCATATTTGAAGTTTGGTTGTATTTTGAATTTATTTGGAATTTTATTTGAGTTTTGGGTAAAAATGGTGAAACTTGAATGTTGGTTTTGATTCTTGGTTTTGGTTTGAAAATGGTGTATTTGGATTCCCATTTTAGTTATAAATGATGTTTGGGTACCTTGGTATGCTTGTTGGAAGTCTTGATTTTGGTTGATTTTGGAATGGTAAGAATTTTGGGGTTGTTTTGGTATGAACTTGGAGAAACCCAGCTGAAATCTTCCCAGTCCGTAGACCAGGCGCCCGCCTGTGTTGACCCAGGCGCCCGCCTACATGACCTTTTCTAATGACCTGACCTTCTGCCAATTCAAGCGCCCGCCTGACCCTATTCCAGGCGCCCGCCCGCCACTGTTCCAGGAATTGACCTTTTTGCTTGTTTAAACTAAACGGCTTAACTAGTTTAGGTTTAATCCTTCTAATTAACTTAAGATAACACCGTGGAACACAAAATTGTGTGGATTTGATTCTTTTGTGAATAAATATGATGTGAATTGTATTTAAGTACCGTTTTGGTAATGTAGTTCATCTTTGATGTGCTGTTTGCATTGGTTGACCTTTGTGGTAACTTAATTTGATTGGTTCCCTACTTTGGAACCTTAAGTTGTTCATTCATGCTAAACTATTATTACTTAGCATTTAATTAGAAGCCCAGCTGGCATATTTGTTGCATCGGACGATGGGAAGGATTATAATGGCAAAGCCAAGTCCATTATAATGTTGACCATTGTTTTGCCCTTACTATACCCCTTCTCCAGATTGGCCTTGGAAAGGATAAGTCAGCGTTCCTTTGTGAATGTATCTGGCTAGCGGGTATGACTTTGTGTCATGATCCTTGTCCCTTGTGACACTATTATGGTTATTGGTTCCGGTACCGGGGTTTTCTCTTCGGCTTTCATGCTATGATGAAGATGTTGATTTGTTGATTTTTGAAGCTGCGCAGCGATCCTTTATTTGGATGTTCCGGTTTGGAAAACCTTGGCTATATCCTTTGTTATGTGTTTATTTCCGCTGCCACCTGATATATGATATTTCTATGTGCTACGTGATAATTATTATTGTTTATTGCTTATTGCATCATAGCATGTCATGTAGTTGCATTAGCAACTTATTGAGATTTATCTCACCCCCTTTTCTTTTGTCTTTGTTTTTCCTTAACCCCCCCCCCCAGGTGCTAAGGATTAGTCTCGCTGATCACGAGAAAGAGGACGTCGAGTGTGGATCCGTTCTTTTGGGGAAAGTTGTATAGGTTGGTTTACATTATATCAATGTGTAACCTTTTGGGGATATTTGTACCAAACATTGACGTCATTAGGATTTTGTACATTTGTATATTTTTATTTGTTGGGCATAAACTTGTGGAAGTTTATGATAGTAGTATTTGGCTTTTATCAAACTTTGATTTGTAAAACTTTGGATCACCCTTTTTGTATCAAATGGAATTTTTAACTTCAGTATTTCTGAGTTTTGGTTTAGAGTCGACGTCCAGATCGCGGTCCCGGGGCCCGCGGGGTCCGGGGTCGCGACAAACCCGTTGACTTGGTTCTTGAGTAAGACCCGTAGAGAAGGAACCTCGAGTTTGACTGGGAGTACGGCTTCAGAACCATAAACTAATGAGTACGGAGTTTCTCCCGTTGCTGACCGGATTGATGTGCGGTGGCCCCACAATGCTAGTGGTAAATTTTCGGGCTAATCCTTTCCTGTTGAAGCCATTTTTCATATGATGACCTCGATTATTTTTTTTTGCTGCTTCGACCGTTCCATTGGCTTGGGGACGATATGGGGATGACTTGTGCTTGGTAATTTTGTAGTTAACCAAAAGTGCATCCATTTCTTTCTCAAAGTGAGAACCATTGTCGGAGATGATCTTATGAGGAATACCATATCGGCACATGATGTTGTTCTTCACGAATTCGGCCACTTTCTTGGCGTTGAGAACTCGGTAAGCTTGGGCTTCGACCCATTTTGTGAAATAATCCACAGCCACTAGAATAAATGATTGTCCGTTGCTTCCCGTAGGATGGACTTTGCCGATGATATCTATGCCCCAACAAGAAAACGGCCATGGTGTGGTCATGTTGTACAGTTGTAAAGGCGGAGCATGTTGTAGATTAGCGTGGAATTGGCACTTGGCACATCTCTTGACTTTCTCGATGCAGTCTCTTTCCATTGTAGTCCAATAGTAACCAATACAGAGTATCTTCTTGGCTAACATAATCCCATTCATATGGGGCCCACACTCTCCCTCGTGGAATTCATGCATGATTTCTTGGGCTTCGGTTTTATTTGCACATAAGAGATTGATCCCTTGATGATGTATTTTGTAGACTCGGTTTCCAATCAACACATATCTGGCGGCTAGCTTTTGAAATGCTATTCGAGATTTCCCATTGCTGTTCTCGGGGAAAGTGCCGCTGTTGAGAAAGTTCATGATGTCTGTGTACCACGGGGGGTTGTCTTGGACTTCATTGATCTCAATGTTCATGCAGTATGCCGGATTGGTCCTTCTTGAAATTTTGAAGGGTTTCACCATTTTTCCTTTGAGCATTTCAAACAATGAGGTTATAGTGGCTAAAGCATCGGCAAAGCGGTTCTTGTCCCTCGGCAAATAATTGAACGTGATATCTTGGAACTATTCAACCAACTCTTCGAGGTGTTGACCATACTGTTGGAGGGTCGGGTCTTGGATTCGCCATTTACCCGATGTCTGATTGATAAGGAGGAGGGAGTCACCGAATACTTCTAGTTCTGTGACATTTCTTTGTAGTGCTGCTTCTAGCACCGCTATACATGCTTCATACTCGGCAATGTTGTTGGTAGCTTCGAATTCAAGACGGATTGCGATTAGTATAGATGTCCTTTGGATCGACAAGCAACATTCCTATCCCATAACCGTGCTTATTGGCCGCGCCATCGAAAAAAAGTTGCCACTTATTTTCCTCGGTTGTAGTGCAAATCAAGTGCTCGTCGGGAAACTGTAAGTCCTCCCCCTTTACTTCGTCACACGGAAATTCAGCAAGCTGATCGCTGAACACTTTCCCCCTGATGGATTTGAGTATGACGTAAGTGATATCATAGCCGGCGAGCATGAAGTACCACTTGGCTATCCTTGTTGACATGAAAGGCTTCTCGAAGATGTAGCGGAACGGGTCCACTTTTGCTACTTGCTTGATTGGAAAGGCTTCCATGTAATGTTTGAGCTTTTGAGTGACCCAAACCAGTGCTGCACATGACTTCTCCAAGACGGAGTAGTTCTTTTCGCCCCCTTAAAATCGGCGACTGACAAAATAAATGGCATTCTCCTTTGTCGAGTCTCGTTGCTCATATGCTAGCATAACCCCAAGGGCTTTATCATTTACTGTGAGGTAGAGCAAGAGAGGCTTCTTTTTGTGTGGTGGAACCAAAACTGGAGGACATGTCAAGTAATGCTTCACTTGGTCGAAAGCTTCTTGGCAAGCGTCGGTCCATTCTAGAGCCACATTCTTCTTGAGTAGCTTGAAGAATGGCTCACACATGGAAGTAAGTTGGTGCATAAACCGACTGATGTACAGAAGTCTGCCCATGAAACCTTTGATTTCTTTCTGTGTCTTTGGAGGAGGCATGTCAATGATTGCCTTGATTTTTGAATGATCTGCTTCAATTCCCCTCTCGGTAACCATGTAGCCAAGAAATTTGCCTCGGATAACCCCAAAAGTGCATTTTGTGGGATTAAGCCTCATCTTGTGCTGTCGAAGCCTTTCGAATAACTTGCGGAGGTCGATCAAGTGTTGACCGTCGGTTCCTTTTGAATGAATGATCATCTCGTCCACATAGACTTCAATTTCTTTATGGATCATGTCATGGAACAAGTCTGTAACAGCCCTTTGATAAGTAGCCCCAGCGTTCCTTAACCCAAATGGCATGACTGTGTAGTAAAAGGTGCCCCACGGTGTTGTGAAAGCAGTCTTGTATTGATCTTCTTCTGCCATGAGAATCTGATTATACCCAACAAAGCCATCTACAAATGAGCGGACCTCATAGGCAGCAGTGGAGTCGACTAGCATGTCGATGTTGGGTAGTGGAAAGTCATCCTTTGAAGAAGCTTTGTTCAAATCTCGGAAATCCACACAAACACGGACCTTGCCGTTAGCCTTTCTGATTGTCACCATATTGGCTAGCCATGTCGGATACTCAATAAATTTGATGAAGCCCACACTGAGAAGCTTCTCTATCTCTTCTTTGACTTGTAGAGACCATTCTGGCTTGATCTTTCTGAGTTTCTGCTTTGTCAGCTTAGCATCATCTCTGATCAGAATCCTGTGCTCCGCGACCTTTCTGTCTAAACCAGGCATATCTTTGTATGACCATGCAAATACCTCCATGAACTCTCTAAGCAGTGCAGTCAACTTGTCTTTCTCTTCCACCTTGAAGAAGCTTACGATCTTGGTTTCTTTCGGCTCTTCATCGGTACCTAGATTAACAACATGCAGTTCTTCATCAGCCCCTGGACCATTTTCACCACGACTACGGACCTGTTGAGCAAGTTCATTTAAGTATGTTGTGTTTTTGTGGTCTATTTCATCATTGTTTGAATCGTTATTAACTTGTTCATTAAATTCATTTTTAGTTGATTCATCATTCATGATGTTTACAATCTCGGGGTACTCAGAAAGATCAAATTTTTCATTAACAAAGAAAGGGAACACACAGTCGGCTATTGCCTCCATATCCTCTTGGGAGAGGGTTTCGGAAAAACTCTCGGACTCGAAAGTGAATGTGAACAAGTCTTCCTTTTTAACCTTGCGCAGTACTTCTTGACCAAGAATTCCTTGGATACCACGGGTCCCTTTGTAAAATACCTGTTGTTGATCGGCTCTGAGCTTGGCTGGATCTCGTTGATAGTTTCCTTTCTCGTGTTGGTGTCGTAGATGGCATTCACTTGGCACTCATCCATGATGGCCAATTCTTCGAACATGGAGGTTAAATCCGTCAATTCTTCCCCCACGATAATCTCTGTCTCGGATTCTATGGTCACTTTCTTCCCCCACTATTCTCGAGGCGACATGGGAGTTGGTTCCCCTTCGGATTTCTGAATCTCACAGTCGGCAAAGATTTCAAGACCGGGCTTTCTGATTCCCTTGCTGTTAACCCATGGCTCGAGAAAGATTACGTACGGGACATCTTCCCCCTGACGGACAAAGTATCCATTCAGTGTCTTGCGATAAGGCCTCAAATTGGGAATCTCATAATGATGAGCTTCCCTCTAAGATCGGGCCTTCTCATTCTTGACAGCTTGTTCGTACTTCAAGTCATCTTTGGAAGGCTCATATCCCAAACTGAACTTGTTCTTGACGAAGGGGACCTCTACGGGTTGCATTCTCCCTTGTTGATATTTCCCTAGGCCTAAATCGGGGAAGTAATTCATATTCCTCATCATGCGGAGGACTTTGTGGTTGCTGCGGGTCAATGATCTGTTTCCCCTTGTTCATCGATAGCGTTGATTGAGACGCCGGAGAGGGTGGAGTCTTCTAACCCGTGTTGAACTTGATGGACGGGTTCCCCATTTCTGTGGATAGTGACGTTTTCTACCATGACAATCACTATTTCGTCTCCATTTCTGAATTTTACACACTGATGGAGAGTCGAAGGGACGGCATTAGAACTATGTATCCATGGGCGGCCCAAGAGCAAGTTAAATGAGGAAGGTACAACGAGCACTTGAAACGGGACGGACATAACCATGCTCCCAAACTCAATGTCTATTTCCACCATACCCATGATTGTGCGGGCAGTGTTGTCGTAACCTTGGATCACTTGAGTAGAAGGCTTTAAATCTGAACTCTTAAGCCCCAGTATGCCCATGATTCGGCCGGGCATTAGGTTGAGTGCGGAACCACCGTCAACCAAGACTCTTGAAATAGGTCTCCCCCTTGCTCTCACTTTGAGATAGATGGCCTCATTATGATCGGACCCAAATGGTGGAAGGTCCATGTCGGCAAAAGTGAGGACATTGCCAAAATGAATGTGGCCTATCATTGCAGTTAGGTCCTCAGGAGTTGTATTAGGGGAGACTGATGTGTCTTCGAGATTGCTGATGACAAGATCTCAGTGCTTCTTTGAGGATGCAATGAGGTCCCAAATGGATATGTTGGCTTGAGTTTTCTTGAGTTGTGTCAATAAAGGATCTTCGGGAGTGTCGCAAGCTTGAGATCTTTGAGAAGAGGCGCTTGGTGCAGAAGTAGTGGGGTTGTTTGCTATGACTCGTCCGGATCGAGTTAGCATGTTGACATTCCCATCTTGCCTCTTTTTCCTACTCTCTAGTACTTCCCTCATTACCTCTTCATAGGTCACAACGTAACAAGAATTGTCAAATTTATTCATCACATTGGAGCCCTCATTCACAATTGGGATTGAATGAGTGGTCTCCTCAAACTCTCTTATCTCTATTACATTGACATCACCCTCATTAGGGACTAGGAATTCCTTCTTGTCTATGAGATCTTGGATGACATTGCGGAGGACAAAGCATTCCTAGGTGAGATGGCCACTATGTTGGTGGTAGCCACAACATTTGTGATGAGCATGGTTGGCATTGATTGACTTGGGTTGGTACCCTTGTATAGGTGTGATTTGCCCCTTTGCTTTGAGAACTTCGAAGGCCTTGTTCTGACTCATGCCTTGGAGAGGGGTGTAGACACGGTCATTTTGAGATCTCTTGCCTTGAGGTGGAGGAACCCTTTTGTAATTCCCTTGCCAGTAGTGACGGCATTGACCGAAGCCTCTTTTGTGGAGTTAAAGGCGGCCTTGTAACAGAAGCTAGGAGAATTTTTCTTGATCTCCTTGAGAAATTCATCCATTCGGATTCCTGCCTCATACATTTGAGAGAAATCCGCATAGCAAGCCCCACTTAGGTGGGTTCGAAGATCAATTTTTAGACACTTAAGAAAGATGTCCATTTGCTCCTTGGTGCTAGGCCTCTCGACAATTTTAGCAAGCTTGTCATTCCACCTTCTCGTAAAGTCAATAAAGGACTCATTGTCCCTTTAGGTGGTGTTCTCGAGCTCTTTCTTGGTCGGACGATGAGTGGTGTTGCCTTGGTATTGACTCTTGAAGGCAAGCATAGTGGCGTCCCAATCAAGACGGACTGTGAGCGGGAGGGTTGCATACCAATCTTTTGCCGCCCCCTCGAGAGTAAGAAGAATGCATTGTGCCATAACTTTAGGAGAGACCTTCTTCGGAACCATAGCCCATATGTAAGTCTTGATGTGTGCCATGGGGCAAGAGTTGCCCTTGAACTTGCTGATGTCGGGCATCTTGAACTTGTCGGGGAGAGTGGCCATGGTGCTCATGAGAATGGAGGACTGATAAAGGCTTGTATCGGAGCCTTTCCCCAAGTTGAGACCATTGAAACGTTGGTCTATGTAGGCCATGATAGAATCAACCATCTTGTGATCTTTATTGTCGGTGCTTGTCTCCCCCATTTTCTTGGTACGGGCACTAACATAAGGGCTCTCAAATAAAGCCTTGGTCCTGTAGACACCCCGCCTTGGACCTCTCACCCCGATTGCATACATAGTATTTTTATTTAACTTGTTTTTGTTAATTTCTGTTACTTCTGTTAAGTTCCTAACTGATTCCGTTAGTTTTGGACTGAACTGCATAACAGAATTAACTTTCTAGTCCATTCTGTCAAAATTGCCTTTTCAAAGCCGCGCGCCTCCGCCTTTTGAGGTCAGAAGCGCGCGCCTTCCGATGGTACATCCGGAAGCGCGCGCCTCTGGGGCGTCAGTTACAGATTTTCTCCCAAGAATCCCTCTCTTGCTTATTTTGCATGGATTTCACCTAGGAAATATTTCTTTGTGACCGCGAATTGGCACCAAAAACATCCCCTTTCAACTATAAAAACCCGCCAATCCATCATTGGAGGGGATCTCTTCTCTACTTGTTTTTGGACTTCTTTTTGGACTCCAACCTTGATTCACCAACTACATTATACACAAATTCTCCCAACAAGAGTTCTTAGTAACAAGACTCTACACAAATTGTTCTACAACAATTTCATTACAACAATAACACTTTCAAGTCAAGGTCCCAAATCCTCTTTCTCAAGGTACAACTCCATTTTCTTCCTTTGTTTTCTTCTTCTTGATGTATGCAATCCCATTAATGGGACATGACCAACATGACTACTTCACATATTGAAGTTAGTTAAGGTTATCTCCCTACATTTTAATCTTAACTTTAATTCACCATGTTAATTTCTCTTCATCTCTTAATGTAATTCTTTAACATTACTTGTTACATGTAATCTTTATCATTAAATAAATAAAATAATTCTATTTTATTTCCCCTTTATTTCCCCTTTTTCTTCTCATCACAATTGTTAGCACATTTCTATTTAATTAATTGAAGGACATGTAAATATTAGAACACCAATAGTAGCAAGACCCGCGTAAGCGGGGCGGAGTGGGTGTTTAAGTACTTCCCACTCCGTCACCTAACCCCGAACCCTTCTCTCCCGAATCTCTGGTTTTGTACATAAATTAGGCTATTTTTAGGTTTTTCTTATGTTCCTTTAAAAACATAGGTGGCAACTCTAAACAATCTAAAACAAGTTAGACATCCTAGGATAATTCACCTCTCTAGCCAAGCCGTGGTTCCCCGGGGTATCTACAGTGGCGACTCCGCTGGGGAAGATAGAGGGTTAAACTTGCGTTTTCATTTTTGGTGTTCTATTATTCTGTTTTCTGGGCATTCTGGTAAAAAGGGTAGGAAGCGCGCGCCTCCAGCCTTCTTGGCCTAAAGCGCGCGCGTCCGACCCTTATTACCAGAATCTCCCGCCTCCTTTCTTGTCCTTCAATTCCATGTTTCTGTGCTAACGAATTCTGCAGGGGAAAGTTTTCTTAATTAAGGGTCAAGGCAATCCCTTGAACCCACTGATTTGCAGGTTCTCACCCAGAAGCGGGCGCCTCTGCCCTGCTTCCTCTCACGCGCGCGCCTTCCGCATAGGCAACCCAATGCGGGCGCTTCTGGGCGCATTCCCGGAAGAGAACAGTGCACAGAAACAGAACAGAATGACAGTGTGTGGGCACCGGGCCCGCATACAATTTCTTTTACTTTCTGTTTATTTTTATCGGTCACACGGGTGATTCGAACGTTGTAATTATGTGCTTATTTGTTTTTTATTTATTTCTTTTGAAAAAAAAAATGTTTTGTCACATGTTATGTCACGACCCGAAAACTAGGCTCTATTTTATTAGTAATAAATAATTATTATTTATTTATTTGCTTAATTTTTTATTTAAACTATTATTTATTTAAATATTTTGTGTGCATTTTATGTTCATCATAATTATGCTTAGCATTTTATTTGAGTCATTCGGGTTAGTGTAATATTGTTGGATCTTAATAGTTAGTAGGGAGTGTAAGTAATTGTGTGTAGTGTAGAGGAGGGGCCTGAGTGTAAGTTTTGGAAATAATTCCCCTACTCCCTCTCTTCTCCCTCACCTCCCTACTCTTTCACCCTCACTCTTTCATTTCTCTCTCCCAGCTTTCTCCCTCTCCATTTGTCAAGAAAAGGGTAAGTTTTCTTTCTCTCTTCTCTCTTCATTTTCTTCATCTTCCTCTCATTATTTCTCATTTCTTAAAACATGAATCTTGTTTAGATCGTCGATAGGATCGTAGGAAGCCAAAAATATTCGAGTTCCGACAACTTTGAGAAAATCCGGGTAAGTTGTTTTTCCCCCATTTTAATGCTAAAATGTCAATATCATGTTTAGATAATGTTTGATGTGTTGTATTTGAAGTTTGGTTGGGTTTTGAATTTATTGAGAATTTATTTTGGGTTTTGATCAAAAATGGTGAAATCTTGAATGTTGGGTTTAATTCTTGATTTTGGTTGTTATATAAGTCCTTTTAGACTTACAAGTTGTTTTGGTACATTAGTAAACTAGTTGGAAGGTTGAAATTTTGGTTGAAATGTGTTTTGGGTTAAAAATGGAAGAACCCAGTTTGTTCTTCCCGATTTCCGGCTGACCAGAGCATTGTGCGACCGCCCAAAAATGTCTGGGCGACCGCACATCTATCTGAAAGCTTTTTTCTTGTTTTGAGGGATCTTGGGCGACCGGACAGTCCATTTTGGGCGGCCGCACAGAACCTCTGAAAGTTTACATTTTGTTAATTTGTGTGATTGAAGAACGCGTTTTGGTCTAAGTCTTGGGTGTCCTTCTAGTCGACCTTAGTGATCATTGTAGTACACTCTAGTGATAGAATTGGGTCCTTTGTGATTAAGTTTGTGTTTGAAATTAATTAAGTGTTAATTGGGAATTGGAACATCTTATTGAGGTATCGTTGGTTTGACTTATCTTTGTGATGATCATTTGGTATATGTTTGGGAATCTTATGATGTGTTCGTGATTGTTCCAATCGAATTGATTTTCGAGTGAGTCTTGGTCTAGGTTTTAGGTGATGTCCTATAGTACCTAGAGGGTGGTTACTGAACACCAAAGTGTAGGGTTTAGTCCAGTCGTGATCATGTTCTAATAAGTGTAACCTTTTGGATTCGTTTGGGGTGTTTAGAATTGGTTCGTTATGGGCGGAGGTAAAGCGTGAATTGGCGATTGGGTACTTACGGTTTGATTAACCTTAAGGTGTATTCATTCTGATTCCCTACTTTGAAATTCCAGGTGTGATGAGATGGTTGAGTTCATAGTCCTAGTATATCTTTATGAGTAAATGTTTAGGGTCATTTTGGTAATAGTCATTGTGCCATTTGTGAGCGACCGTTTGGGTTGTGCTCTTTATGTGTAACTTGTGGGTATCATCTTTGGAATGTATTTTGTATGGTTCCTCTTTATGGAATTATCGTGTTCTAATAATCATTGTTGTTGTGCTCTTTATGAGAAATTCCGTTTATCGTTGTTGTGCTCTTTTATGAGAAACTCGTTGTGTTTATTGTTGTTGAACTCTTCTTGAGTAATCGTTTGCATCTTTATGGTGATTTAATTGGTGTGGTTCCCTACTTTGGAACCCTAAGTTGTTTAATTAAGCTAGTATTTATTACTTAGCATTTATTTGGAAGCCCAGCTGGCATATTTGTTGCATCGGGCGATGGGAAAGATTATAATGGCAAAGCCAAGTCCATTATAATGTTGACCATTGTTTTGCCCTTACTATACCCCTTTTCCAAATTGGCCTTGGAAAAGTCAAGTTAGCGTTCCTTTGTGAATGTATCTAGCTAGCGGGCATGACTTTGTGTCATGGTCCTTGTCCTTTGTGACACTTTTATGGTTATTGGTTCCGGTACCGGGGTTTTCTCTTCGAGCTTTCATGCTGCTATGAAGATGTTGATTGTTGATTATTGAAGCTGCGCAGCGACCTTTATTTGGTTCTTCAGTTGGGTGAAACCTTGGCTATGTATCCACTTATGAGTGTTTATTTCAGCTTTTTGTGTTGCATGATGAGCTGGTCGTTATTTCCAACCGGTATGGGACGGTTGGCGATAGGGAGCCTCTCATTTGTTGTTATATGTTTATTTATATGATTGACTATTGGATGTTACTGTTCGACAGCATGACACTTATTATTCCGCTGCTATCTGTCTATTGTTAATTGCTATTGGTCATTGCATATTAGCATGTCATGTAGTTGCATTAGTAACTTACTGAGATTTTATCTCATCCCGTTTATTTCCATCTTTGTTTTTCCTTAACCCCCCCCAGGAGGAATAGGATTAGGATTCGCGGATCGAGGAGGACGTCGAGAGGATTGAGATTTTGGGGCAGGTTGTTATGGATCGGTTTACATTATTTAAATGTATAACCTTTTGGGGATAGTTTTACCATCATTGACGTCATTAAGAATTGTATATTTTATTCTTTTGGGTATAAGCTGTGGAGCTTATGTTAGATGTACTTTGTTGATTTAAACTTGGATTTGTAAAACCTTGTGTTATCATCTTTTGGTTCAAAATGGAATTTTTAACTTCTATATTTTAGAGTTTTGGTTCTAAGTCGACGTCCAGCTCGCGATCTCGGGCCCGCGGGGTTCGGGGTCGCGACAGTTGGTATCAGAGCTATGGTCTAGCTCTATGTATAAGTATAGGTGGACTAGAATGACCTAGGAGGGTAGTTGTGTGCGGAGTGAGTAACGGTTAAGGTTTTATGCAGGTATTTGTTCGAAATGTCTAGAAGAAGAATTGGTGAAGCTTCTAGTGGGACTCAGAATCTTAATGGTCTACGGGAAGAAAAACCGTGCAGTGTTTCAGGACAGGTTTGAAGCGGCCGTGAAAGCAATTCATGACCAAGGGCCGAGAGAGGAACATGTAGCACCTCCGCGATTTGGGTTGGAGCAGTTCTTGAAGTTGAAACCAAGTGAGTACGACGGTGAGCCGGATGTGAAGAAGGACGAGCTATGGTTGGAATCGATGGAGAAAATCTACGAGGTCTTTGGTTGTACTGATGAGGATAGGGTTCTGTTTTCAGCTTATAAGCTCGTGGGGGCTGTGGAACATTGGTGGAAGGCACTGAAGACCAGTTGGGATGTGACTCTTGTACCATATCTTTGGGAGTGGTTCGTGAGGAAATTCAAGGATCATTTTATCTCTCTAGTGAATCAAAACCGGAAAGAGATCGAGTTCCTCAGCTTGGAGCAAGGCATGATGTTAGTAGCACAGTATTCAGTTAAGTTCACAGAATTAGCCAGGTGTTGTGACTACCTTGTGCGGACCGAGGAGCAGAAAGCGGTGAGATTGTTCTGGGGTTTGAAGACATCCATCCGGACTCAGCTTATAGCACAGCGGATTCAGACTTATCAGGATGCGGTGGATCGAGTCTACTTAATTGAGCAGGATATTGGGGAACACAAAAGGAAGACTGAGATGGTTAACCCGGGTAAGCAAGGAGGGCAGAGTAAGTCACAACAACAACATTCGGATAACAGAGGTAATTCTGGAGTGCAAACTCGATTCAGAAGGCAACTTCAAGGGCAACCAACAGTAGGAAATCAAGGCTCTAATAAGGGTACACGAAATGGGAAAGTCTGCAGCTACTGTCAGAGGAAAGGACACTCAGAAGACAAGTGTTGGAAGAAGCAAGGAAAATGTGTGAAGTGTGGACAGTTGGGACACTTCGTTAAAGATTGTCCGAGGTTTAGAGCTCAGTCATCAGGGACAGGAACTGGAATATCACAGGGTCAGAAGAGGGATGCTTCGGGGAAGCCCAAGAATTCGGGTAGAGTATTTGCAATCAATCAGCACTCAGCGGGTGACTCATCAGTTTCAGGAGGTATTATTTTGCGTCGAGAGAGCGAGCGCGTGCATTTTAGGATCATTGCATTTATGTGTTTCTGTGCATTTAGTTGCATTTATTTCTTCGGAGTCTTTGACTTATGTATAGTAGGTGTCTACTCCTATGGAGGAGTTTAGGGTATCTGATGAAGTCTTATGTGCTTATGATGTGCTTAAGTATGGTTATGTCTCACCTGCTAGATTAGCCATGTTGCTATTACAAGATTTTGATGTTACTATTGCTTTAGTCTATTGTTGTAGGGGGATTGTTATATTCTCCATTCCTAATTTCTTAAAACTGTTTGAGACTGTTCATTTGGGTAGAGTTATACCTATCTTTCCTTAATTGAAATCCGAGTATTTAGTTTCGGTGAATTGTTGGGCGTATTTATCGTTTGTGAAAATTTCTATTTTATTTCTGAATAGTACCTAGTAATTGGGGAGAACCTTGGGTTAAATTGAGTTGTTGTGGTACAAGGTTGTAATGCTAATATTTAGATCAATATCCATATAGTATCGGTTGGGTTATAGGAGTTGAGGATTCAATGAGGATCTCTTAAGGAAAAATTTTGGTCACTTTTAGTACATCTCCGTGAATGCATCGGAATGGATTAGTATGGAGAGGTGTACAATTTGTTATGGATGATGAGTTTGTTGTAGGAATTATGATCATTAATGGTGGTAAGCGTGTTAAGTTAGAAAGGACGAAGTACATTTTGGGAGAGTAATAATTTCTCGATTTATGTTAAAGGCATTTTGAAATTTCGGTTAAATGGTGGTTCTATGGTTCTAAATCCCTTCTTGGTGGCGTTTCCCGAATTGGATCAAGGGTATGTGAAGGAAGTGGAGTATCAATACTTGGGCATAATTAAGGAATATCATGATTTGGTATTGGGTCAGTTGGAACATTGCTAGCTAATTGGTTTATTATGATGGTAGTACTATCGAGCCTAAGTATCATTAGGTTAATTAATGTATGCGTGAAAGACTAACTTGTCGATTTCCTTGGGTATATGAGCACAAGTTGTTAACTAAAAAGGGAGTTAGAGGAAATCCCTTGAAGATAAAATTTAGATCATTTTCGGACTATTGCGTATTCGTAATTATTTTAGGCTTCCAAAGAGTGGAGCGTTATGACGATGATATTATGGCGTAGATTTAAGTGAACATTTTGTATTAAAATTTTGAGTTTATATTACACCTCTAGTTTAAGGTGCTACCTAGAGCGAGAGCACTATAATGGGAATCCTTAGAGATATAGCCTTTGGTGAATATTATGGGGATGGAAAATTTCTTTAGCTTTTCATATTTTAAAAGCTAATTAAGCTCGAGATGGTAATGTTTGGAATTTCTGGGGAATAATACTAAGTATGCGATTTACAAATGGAAGTACCTTTGCGGTGTAGTTAAGGTTATGAATAAGGCGAGCTTGAGATATCTCGAGAATTATGTGTGGAAATAATTTGGATTCTTCGATTTTGAGTACGAGTTTTGATTAGTAATGAAGATAATGATGGAATGATTCGGTTCGAGAGGTAGTGTTATCGTAAGCATTATTTAAGGTTACCTTGTAGTGGGTTAGATTGGACAATTGAGGAATTTGAGAATTGGCGGAACTATCGTATCCGTAGCTATTTGGTCTTTCGGGTAAGTCCCGTTAAAATTCAGGTCGAATTTTCTTTAAGGGGGAGTGAATGTCACGACCCGAAAACTAGGCTCTATTTTATTAGTAATAAATAATTATTATTTATTTATTTGCTTAATTATTTATTTAAACTATTATTTATTTAAATATTTTGTGTGCATTTTATGTTCATCATAATTATGCTTAGCATTTTATTTGAGTCATTCGGGTTAGTGTAATATTGTTGGATCTTAATAGTTAGTAGGGAGTGTAAGTAATTGTGTGTAGTGTAGAGGAGGGGCCTGAGTGTAAGTTTTGGAAATAATTCCCCTACTCCCTCTCTTCTCCCTCACCTCCCTACTCTTTCACCCTCACTCTTTCATTTCTCTCTCCCAGCTTTCTCCCTCTCCATTTGTCAAGAAAAGGGTAAGTTTTCTTTCTCTCTTCTCTCTTCATTTTCTTCATCTTCCTCTCATTATTTCTCATTTTTTAAAACATGAATCTTGTTTAGATCGTCGATAGGATCGTAGGAAGCCAAAAATATTCGAGTTCCGGCAACTTTGAGAAAATCCGGGTAAGTTGTTTTTCCCCATTTTAATGCTAAAATGTCAATATCATGTTTAGATAATGTTTGATGTGTTGTATTTGAAGTTTGGTTGGGTTTTGAATTTATTGAGAATTTATTTTGGGTTTTGATCAAAAATGGTGAAATCTTGAATGTTGGGTTTAATTCTTGATTTTGGTTGTTATATAAGTCCTTTTAGACTTACAAGTTGTTTTGGTACATTAGTAAACTAGTTGGAAGGTTGAAATTTTGGTTGAAATGTGTTTTGGGTTAAAAATGGAAGAACCCAGTTTGTTCTTCCCGATTTCCGGCAGACCAGAGCATTGTGCGACCGCCCAAAAATGTCTGGGCGACCGCACATCTATCTGAAAGCTTTTGTTCTTGTTTTGAGGGATCTTGGGCGACCGCACAGTCCATTTTGGGCGGCCGCACAGAACCTCTGAAAGTTTACATTTTGTTAATTTGTGTGATTGAAGAACACGTTTTGGTCTAAGTCTTGGGTGTCCTTCTAGTCGACCTTAGTGATCATTGTAGTACACTCTAGTGATAGAATTGGGTCCTTTGTGATTAAGTTTGTGTTTGAAATTAATTAAGTGTTAATTGGGAATTGGAACATCTTATTGAGGTATTGTTGGTTTGACTTATCTTTGTGATGATCATTTGGTATATGTTTGGGAATCTTATGATGTGTTCGTGATTGTTCCAATCGAATTGATTTTCGAGTGAGTCTTGGTCTAGGTTTTAGGTGATGTCCTATAGTACCTAGAGGGTGGTTACTGAACACCAAAGTGTAGGGTTTAGTCCAGTCGTGATCATGTTCTAATAAGTGTAACCTTTTGGATTCGTTTGGGGTGTTTAGAATTGGTTCGTTATGGGCGGAGGTAAAACGTGAATTGGCGATTGGGTACTTACGGTTTGATTAACCTTAAGGTGTATTCATTCTGATTCCCTACTTTGAAATTCCAGGTGTGATGAGATGGTTGAGTTCATAGTCCTAGTATATCTTTATGAGTAAATGTTTAGGGTCATTTTGGTAATAGTCATTGTGCCATTTGTGAGCGACCGTTTGGGTTGTGCTCTTTATGTGTAACTTGTGGGTATCATCTTTGGAATGTATTTGGTATGGTTCCTCTTTATGGAATTATCGTGTTCTAATAATCATTGTTGTTGTGCTCTTTATGAGAAATTCCGTTTATCGTTGTTGTGCTCTTTTATGAGAAACTCGTTGTGTTTATTGTTGTTGAACTCTTCTTGAGTAATCGTTTGCATCTTTATGGTGATTTAATTGGTGTGGTTCCCTACTTTGGAACCCTAAGTTGTTTAATTAAGCTAGTATTTATTACTTAGCATTTATTTGGAAGCCCAGCTGGCATATTTGTTGCATCGGGCGATGGGAAAGATTATAATGGCAAAGCCAAGTCCATTATAATGTTGACCATTGCTTTGCCCTTACTATACCCCTTTTCCAGATTGGCCTTGGAAAAGTCAAGTTAGCGTTCCTTTGTGAATGTATCTAGCTAGCGGGCATGACTTTGTGTCATGGTCCTTGTCCTTTGTGACACTTTTATGGTTATTGGTTCCGGTACCGGGGTTTTCTCTTCGAGCTTTCATGCTGCTATGAAGATGTTGATTGTTGATTATTGAAGCTGCGCAGCGACCTTTATTTGGTTCTTCAGTTGGGTGAAACCTTGGCTATGTATCCACTTATGAGTGTTTATTTCAGCTTTTTGTGTTGCATGATGAGCTGGTCGTTATTTCCAACCGGTATGGGACGGTTGGCGATAGGGAGCCTCTCATTTGTTGTTATATGTTTATTTATATGATTGACTATTGGATGTAACTGTTCGACAGCATGACACTTATTATTCCGCTGCTATCTGTCTATTGTTAATTGCTATTGGTCATTGCATATTAGCATGTCATGTAGTTGCATTAGTAACTTACTGAGATTTTATCTCACCCCGTTTATTTCCATCTTTGTTTTTCCTTAACCCCCCCCCCCCCAAGGAGGAATAGGATTAGGATTCGCGGATCGAGGAGGACGTCGAGAGGATTGAGATTTTGGGGCAGGTTGTTATGGATCGGTTTACATTATTTAAATGTATAACCTTTTGGGGATAGTTTTACCATCATTGACGTCATTAAGAATTGTATATTTTATTCTTTTGGGTATAAGCTGTGGAGCTTATGTTAGATGTACTTTGTTGATTTAAACTTGGATTTGTAAAACCTTGTGTTATCATCTTTTGGTTCAAAATAGAATTTTTAACTTCTATATTTTAGAGTTTTGGTTCTAAGTCGACGTCCAGCTCGCGATCTCGGGTCCGCGGGGTTCGGGGTCGCGACATGTTAGACCTCACACTACATGCACATATTCTTATCAACTGCTCACTATCGAGTCGTACAAGTCCAACCCCAAACCCGTCGAGGCCCGTCCTAGAAAGTTT
This sequence comes from Campanula takesimana, assembly GCA_026119855.1. Lineage (NCBI taxonomy): Eukaryota > Viridiplantae > Streptophyta > Magnoliopsida > Asterales > Campanulaceae > Campanula > Campanula takesimana. The sequence goes on along the minus strand of JAOWBW010001139.1, from coordinate 100,737 downwards.
CAAGCTCCACTCGACCTTGGCTCTTTCGAAGCGGTAAACCTCAGCCCGTGGCGTAGTTCATGACTACATGCCGGGGGTGACCTTTGTGCCTCATATTCAAGCCGAGCACAAGCCACACAATTCTAGTCTAGGGTCTAACACTCCGTGACTCAAGTCGGTTTCCATGTGCCGAGATTTCCCTAAACTAATGTCTTGAAACCATACATGCCAATTTGTTGCAATGGACGAAATAAAACTCCGTCCCCAAAAGTGGCTATTTTGGACGAAAATAAAAATCCGTCCCCGCATGTATGATTTACTACATTAATTTAGTTTAATCCCGACACATGTAGGGCTCACAAGCGTGGTGGAATCCGATGAGTATATGGGACCGCGAGAAGGTCTATATATACCAGTGTGACGATTCCACTATTTTTTCTAGAAACCCCAAAAAGGACTCCGTCCATCCGACTTTTGTAAATAAAAAAAAAAAAAAAAAAAACAAAAAACGAAAAAAAAGAGTCATTTTTTTTATATGGTTGAGTCTTTTTTGTGTTTGTGGGTTAAATTTATTTTACTCAAAAGGTGTTTGTGGGACCGATCTAAGATCAACCGTGCTCTTCCAATAGGTCCAATGGCTTCCAACGGCGACAACAACAACGGTGGAAATGATTTCGTGTCCAACGAAGGGTTATTCTGCATGGTGAAAGTATTGAAAGGGCAAATTGATACACTAGCCGAGGATGTTCGCCGCAAGGATGATTTATGGCGAGCCCGTTACGAGCATATAGAAATGGCCCATAAAAGAGAAGTATCCAAACTCGAGGACCAATTGAAGGGGCTCACGAATGAAAGAAAGATCCAAGGCATCAATACAGGTTTGGTCAACACTCTCATGTCCTACATTGACCAAAAGCTTAGTGGGCTAAATTTGCACAAGAGCCCAAGCACCGATCTTCATCAAGCTTCTCTCCTCCTAAACACAATGGAGGCTCTTCCCGAAAATTTCAAGATGCCCGATATTGGCAAGTTCAAAGGCACCTCTTGTCCCGACGCTCATGTCGACTCCTACATTTGGGCCATGCTACCGAAGAAAGTGTCTCCTCAAATAATGGCACAATGCTTCCCGCTTACTCTCGATGGGGTCGCAAAAGATTGGTACATGGGTCTTCCGATTTCCACCCGCCTCAATTGGGATGCCGCTATGCTTGCCTTCAAGTCACAATACCAAGGCAACTCCATGTTCCGTCCCACCAAGAAAGAATTGGAGAGCACCGTGCAAATGGGTAATGAATCATTTGGGGACTTCTATTGCCGTTGGAATGACAAGCTAGCCGAGATGGTTGATAGGCCTTCCAAGAAGGAACAAATGGACATCTTCTTGAAGTGTTTGAAAATGGACTACCGCACTCATCTTTGTCACGACCCGAAATATAGGCTCTATTTTATTAGTAATTAAATGATTTTTATTTAATTATTTGCTTATTTATTTATTTAGATTATTATTTATTTAAATATTATGTGTGCATTTTATGTGTTACAATATTTATGCCTAGCATTTTATTCGAGTTGTTTGGGCTAGTGTAGAAGTGTTGGGTCTTAATTGTTAGTGGGGAGTAATTGTGTTAGTAGATGGGGAGGGGGCCTAGATGTAACTTTTCAAAATATTTCCCCCTACTCCCCTCACCTCCCTCACCTTCTCCCTCACTCTCTCCATTCCTCTTCCCAGCACTCATTTCTCTCTCTCTCCAAGGTAAGCATTTTTCTTCTCTTTACTTCTCTCTTCATTTTCTCCTTCTTCCTCCCATCTTCTTTCATTTCTTAAAACGTAAACATTGTTTAGATCGTCGATAGGATCGCGTAGAATCAAAAAGATTTGAAATCCATCAACTTTGAGAAAATTCAAGTAAGTTACTTTTCCCCCATTTTAATGCTAAAATGTTCATATCATGTTCATATAATGCTTTTGTTGTTATATTGGAAGTTTGGATGAGTTTCCAATTTATTTGGAATTTATTTGGGTTTTTGGTCAAAAATGGTGATTTATGAATGTTGGGGTTTGATTCTTGATTTTGGTTGTTAAATGTTGTTGTATGAGTCTCTTTAGACTTATGAGTTGTTTTGGTACATTTGTATACCAGTTGGAATGTTTGATTTTGGTTGGAATGTGTTTGGGTTTGAAAAATGGAAGAACCCATGTTGTTCTTCCCGATTTCTGGCAATTCCGGCTTATTGGGCGACCGCCCAAAATGGTATGGGCGACCGCGCATCTTTCTGAAAGATTTTGTTCTTGTGTTATGACTTTTTGGGCGACCGCACATCCCACTTTGGGCGGCCGCACAGTCCTCTGAATTAGTTACATTTGTTAATTTTGTGTGATTGAAGAATGCGTTTTGATCCAAATCTTGGGTGTCCTTCTAGTTGACCTTTGTGAACATTGTAGTACACTCTAGTGATAGAATTGGGTCCTTTGTGATCAAGTTTGTGTTTGAAATTCATTAATGGTGAATTGGGATTTTGAAGCACCTTTATTGTGCATTGTTTGTTCAGTTCATCTTCTTGGTGATTAATTGGCATGATTCCCTACTTTGGAATCCTTTGTTGTTTATCGTGCTAGTATTTTATTACTTAGCCTTTACGTGAAAGTCCAGCTGGTATTTTGTGTGTGTTTGGGCGATGGGAAAGATTTTAATGGCAAAGCCAAGTTCATTATAATGTTGACCATTGTTTTGCCCCCTTCTTTACCCCTTCTCCAGATTGGCCTTGGAAAGGATAAGTCAGCGTTCCTTTGTGAATGTATCTGGCTAGCGGGTATGACTTTGTGTCATGATCCTTGTCCTTTGTGACACTGTTATGGTTATTGGTTCCGGTACCGGGGTTTTCTCTTCGGCTTTCATGCTATTATGAAGATGATGATTGGTTGATTATTGAAGCTGCGCAGCGATCCTTTATTTGGATGTTCCGGTTTGGAAAACCTTGGCTATATCCTTTGTTATGTGTTTATTTCCGTTGCTATCTGTTATATGATAATTGCTATGTGCTATGTGATAATTATATTGGTTTATTGCTTATTGCATCATAGCATGTCATGTAGTTGCATTAGTAACTTATTGAGATTTATCTCACCCCCTTTTCTTTTATCTTGTTTTTCCTTAACCCCCCCCAGGTGCTAAGGATTAGTCTCGCTGATCACGAGAAAGAGGACGTCGAGTGTGGATACATTCTTTTGGGGAAAGTTGTATAGGTTGGTTTACATTATATAAATGTGTAACCTTTTGGGATATTTGTACCAAACATTGACGTCATTAGGATTTATGTATTTGTATTTTGTTAAGCATAAACTGGTGGAAGTTTATGATAGTTGTAAATGGGTTTTTATCAAACATGGTTTTGTAAAACTTTGGATTATCACCTTTTGGTTTTAAATGGAATTTTTAACTTCAGTATTTCACAGTTTTGGTTTTAGAGTCGACGTCCAGCTCGCGGTCCCGGGGCCCGCGGGGTCCGGGGTCGCGACAGTTGGTATCAGAGCCATGGCATTAGCTCTATGTATAAGTCTAGGTGGATTAGTATGACCTAGGTGGGTAGTAGAGTGCGGAGTGATTAACGGTTGATGTTTTATGCAGGTAATTGTTCTCAATGTCTGGAAGAAGAAACAGAGGAGGTGCTAGTGGGGCACAGAATCAGAATGATACAAGGGAAGAAGCCCGTGCCATGTTTTAAGGCATGTTTGAGGCGGCCATGAAGGCCATACATGATCAAGGTCCGAGGGTAGAGCAAGCACCACCCCGTTATGGATTGGAGCAATTTCTGAAGTTGAAACCGGTTGAATTCAATGGGGAACCCGATGTTCGGAAAGCTGAGTTATGGATTGAGTCAATGGAGAAGATTTACGATGTATTTGGGTGTTCGGATGAGGACAAGGTCCGGTTTGCGGCTTATAAGCTTGTGGGAGCCGCCGAGCATTGGTGGAAAGGTGTCAAAGCTACTTGGGATGATACTCACACGGTGTATGCGTGGGAGTTGTTTGTGCGCAAATTCAAGGAGCATTTCATTCCGGTTGTTGATCAAAACCGAAAGGAGATCGAGCTACTCAACCTAGAGCAAGGTGTGTTGTCTATAGCACAATACTCGGCGAAGTTCATAGAATTAGCCCGGTATTGCGACTATTTGGTGAGGACCGAGGAACAAAAGGCTATGAGATTCATTCGGGGATTGAAGACCTCCATCCGCACTCAACTTATTGCTCAACGGATTGTGACTTTCCAAGATGCGGTGGACCGAGCCTATTTGATAGAGCAAGATATTGGGGAGCATAAAAGGAAGACCGAGGTAGCTAACCTGAGTAAGCAAGGAGCTCAAGGCAAGCCACAACACCGTTCCGATAACCGAGGTAACTTTGGGGGACAATCTCAGTTCCGAGGGCAACCGATCCCAAGGAACCCGAGTACCACTTCCGGGAACCAAGGGAGCCTAATTAGGAAGCCTTGTACCTTTTGTCAGAAGGTAGGCCATGCGGAGGATAAGTGTTGGAAAAAGCAAGGAAGGTGCACCAATTGTGGTGAAATGGGGCACTTTGCGAGAGAGTGCACGAGGTACCGAGGTCAAGCATCCGGGTCAGGAGTTGGTAATAATCAGGGTCAGAAAAGGGATGCAGCTGGGAAGCCCAAAGTTCAAGGGAAGGTTTATGCTATGAATCAACAACAAGCTACCGATGATCCATCCGTTATTGGAGGTATTGTTTCTGTGTCTAATGTGAGCGCACGAGCGTTAGTAGATCCAGGATCATCTCATTCATACATTTCTGTGAAATTTTCTTCCATGTTAAATGCTGCATTCGAGTCTTTACCGTACGTGCTAGAGGTGTCGACCCCTATAGGAGAATGCTTGATTTCTGATCGAGTCTTTCGTGCTTGTGATGTGGTTATTTGTGGTCGTGTCCTTTGTGCGGATTTGGTAGTTCTTCCTATCCAAGACTTTGATGTCATTTTGGGTATGGATTGGTTGAGCAAGTTTCATGCTTCTGTTGATTGCCGTGAGAAAACTGTTACTTTTTCCATTCCCGATGTGCCTAAGTTTGTTTTTGAGGCTTGTCCTCCGAGTAGAAAGGTTCGCTTAATTTCTTATTTGAAAGCGAGAAAATTATTGCATAGTGGTTGTGAAGGGTATTTGGCTAGTGTTCTTGATACTAGGAAGGAATCCCTTAGTTTTGATAGTGTTCGGGTAGTTCGGGAATTTCCCGATGTTTTCTCTACCGAGTATGATATGCCTCCCGATCGTGAGATTGAGTTTTGTATAGTTCTTTTGCCGGGTACGGCTCCAATTTCGAAAGCACCTTATAGGTTAGCTCCCGCTGAGTTGAAGGAGTTAAAGGTTCAATTGCAAGAGTTGCTTGATCGAGGGTTTATCCGCCCTAGTGTTTCCCCGTGGGGAGCATCGGTTTTATTCGTGCGGAAGAAAGATGGTTCGTTGAGGTTGTGTATAGATTACCGGAAATTGAATCAGGTGACGGTGAAGAACAAGTATCCTCTACCGCATATTAATGATTTGTTTGATCAGCTTCAAGGGTCCGTTGTGTTTTCCAAGCTTGATTTGTGGAGTGGGTACCATCAGTTGAAGGTCCGATCGGAGGATATTCCGAAGACTGCTTTTCGCACTCGTTATGGTCATTATGAATTCTTGGTTATGCCGTTTGGGTTGACTAATGCGCCTGCAGTATTTATGGATTTGATGAACCGAGTTTTCCATCTGTATCTTGATTCGTTCGTGGTGGTTTTCATCGACGACATTCTTGTTTATTCGAAATCTCGAGAGGAGCACGAGCAGCACTTGAGGACAGTTTTATCCGTTCTTGCGAGGGAGAAATTATTTGCGAAGTTCAGTAAATGCAAATTTTGGCTCGAGAAGGTGTCATTTCTGGGTCATGTGATTTCTAAAGATGGGATTTCTGTGGATCCTTCGAAGATAGAGGCAATAGTGGATTGGAAGAGGCCCGAATCAGTGACAGAGATTAGAAGCTTTCTTGGTTTAGCCGGGTATTACCGAAGATTTATTGAAGGGTTTTCGAGGATTGCTACTCCGATGACTCAGTTGACCCGGAAGAATGTTCCGTTTGTGTGGACCGAGAAATGTGACAAGAGTTTCGAGGAGTTGAAGAAGAGGTTGACTACCGCACCGATCTTGACTTTGCCTAATGGGAGCGATGGCCTAGTGATTTATAGTGATGCTTCGAAAGAGGGTTTGGGTTGTGTGTTGATGCAGAATGGGAAAGTAATTGCGTATGCTTCGAGGAAGTTGACCCCTAGTGAACAGAATTACCCGACTCATGATATGGAGTTAGCGGCTATTATTTTTGCGTTGCACAAATGGAAGCACTACCTTTATGGGGCGAAGTTCGAGATTTTTACGGATCACAAGAGTTTGAAATACCTTTTCTCCCAGAAAGAGTTGAATAATAGACAGCATCGATGGATGGAATTGTTGAAGGATTATGATTGCACGATTTCTTATCACCCGGGAAAGGCGAATGTGGTAGCCGATGCGATTAGTAGAAAGTCTTATGTGGCTTCGATGATGGTTCGTGAGTGGAAAATGCTTGAGGATGTTCGAGATTGGTCTCCTCGTGAATCGAGACATGGGGCTATTTTTGCGAATATTAGGGTATCTCCGACCCTAATTCAGAGGATAAAGGAAGCTCAGAAAGAAGATCCCGAGTTGGTGAAGATAATGGGTAAATTGAAAGAAAAGAACTTCGAGGATTTTTCTATTAGCCCGATTGGAGTGTTGACTTTCCGTGGTCGTTTGTGTGTTCCGGATGTTGATGGAATTAAACAGAGAGTTCTTGATGAGGGTCAAAAATTGAGGTATACTATTCATCCGGGTAGTACGAAGATGTATCAGGATTTGAAGCAACAATTTTGGTGGATTAATATGAAGAGGGAAATAGCTGAGTATGTTTTGAAGTGTTTAACTTGTCAGCAAGTCAAAGCCGAGCATCAGAGATCCGCGGGATTGCTTCAGCCGTTAGAGATTCCGGAATGGAAATGGGATCATGTGACTATGGATTTCGTTACGGGACTGCCTCGTACCCGTAGGAAGTATGACAGTGTTTGGGTAATAGTGGATAGATTGACTAAGAGTGCCCATTTCTTGCCTATTGATATCAGATATTCGATGGAGAAGCTTGCGACCCTTTATATCGAAGAGATTGTTAGATTGCATGGGGTTCCGATTAGCATCGTGTCAGATCGAGACCCGAGGTTTACTTCTAGATTCTGGAAGGCATTTCAGGAAGCTTTGGGTACAGATTTGCGATTCAGTACGGCTTTTCATCCCCAGACCGATGGTCAATCTGAGAGGACTATTCAGATTTTGGAGGATATGTTGCGAGCGTGTTCGATAGACTTTTCTGATTCTTGGGATTCGCACCTACCGTTAGTGGAATTCTCGTACAACAACAGTTATCAGGCTAGTATCGAGATGGCACCGTTTGAGGCCTTGTATGGAAGGAAGTGTAGATCGCCTATTTGTTGGGATGAGGTTGGTGAAGCGAAGATTGTGGGTATTGATTTGCTTCGGGATTCGGTTGAGAAAGTTAAAGTTATCCGGGATAGATTGAAGACAGCCCAGAGTCGACATAAAAGCTACGCAGATAACCGAAGGCGAGATCTTAGTTTTCAGATTGGTGATTTGGTGTTCTTGAAAGTGTCTCCAAAGGTGGGTATTCGTAGGTTCGGGAAGAAAGGTAAATTGGCTCCGAGGTTTATTGGCCCGTTTGAGATTTTGGGAAAGGTTGGATTTCTTGCGTATCGTCTTGCGTTACCGTCATCTTTGGACCGGTTACATAACGTGTTCCACGTTTCTATGCTTCGGAAGTATGTTCATGATCCGTCTCACGTGTTACCGAGGATACCGGAGGATATTGAGCCCGATATGTCTTATGAGGAACGACCGGTTCGGATCTTAGATTCTAAAGTCCAAGAGTTGAGAAATAAAAGCATTTCATTGGTTCGAGTTCTGTGGAGGAATCATAACATCGAGGAGTCGACGTGGGAGATCCGAGATGAGATCGAGAGGAAATTTCCGTGGCTTTTTGTTTAAGGTAAGTCTCGTTAAAATTCGGGTCGAATTTTATTTAAGGGGGAGTGAATGTCACGACCCGAAATATAGGCTCTATTTTATTAGTAATTAAATGATTTTTATTTAATTATTTGCTTATTTATTTATTTATTTAGATTATTATTTATTTAAATATTATGTGTGCATTTTATGTGTTACAATATTTATGCCTAGCATTTTATTCGAGTTGTTTGGGCTAGTGTAGAAGTGTTGGGTCTTAATTGTTAGTGGGGAGTAATTTTGTTAGTAGATGGGGAGGGGGCCTAGATGTAACTTTTCAAAATATTTCCCCCTACTCCCCTCACCTCCCTCACCTTCTCCCTCACTCTCTCCATTCCTCTTCCCAACACTCATTTCTCTCTCTCTCCAAGGTAAGCATTTTTCTTCTCTTTACTTGTCTCTTCATTTTCTCCTTCTTCCTCCCATCTTCTCTCATTTCTTAAAACGTAAACATTGTTTAGATCGTCGATAGGATCGCGTAGAATCAAAAAGATTTGAAATCCATCAACTTTGAGAAAATTCAAGTAAGTTACTTTTCCCCATTTTAATGCTAAAATGTTCATATCAAGTTCATATAATGCTTTTGTTGTTATATTGGAAGTTTGGATGAGTTTCCAATTTATTTGGAATTTATTTGGGTTTTTGGTCAAAAATGGTGATTTATGAATGTTGGGGTTTGATTCTTGATTTTGGTTGTTAAATGTTGTTGTATGAGTCTCTTTAGACTTATGAGTTGTTTTGGTACATTTGTATACCAGTTGGAATGTTTGATTTTGGTTGGAATGTGTTTGGGTTTGAAAAATGGAAGAACCCATGTTGTTCTTCCCGATTTCTGGCAATTCCGGCTTATTGGGCGACCGCCCAAAATGGTATGGGCGACCGCGCATCTTTCTGAAAGATTTTGTTCTTGTGTTATGACTTTTTGGGTGACCGCACATCCCACTTTGGGCGGCCGCACAGTCCTCTGAATTAGTTACATTTGTTAATTTTGTGTGATTGAAGAATGCGTTTTGATCCAAATCTTGGGTGTCCTTCTAGTTGACCTTAGTGAACATTGTAGTACACTCTAGTGATAGAATTGGGTCCTTTGTGATCAAGTTTGTGTTTGAAATTCATTAATGGTGAATTGGGATTTTGAAGCACCTTTATTGTGCATTGTTTGTTCATTTCATCTTCTTGGTGATTAATTGGCATGATTCCCTACTTTGGAATCCTTTGTTGTTTTTCGTGCTAGTATTTTATTACTTAGCCTTTACGTGAAAGTCCAGCTGGTATTTTGTGTGTGTTTGGGCGATGGGAAAGATTATAATGGCAAAGCCAAGTCCATTATAATGTTGACCATTGTTTTGCCCCCTTCTTTACCCCTTCTCCAGATTGGCCTTGGAAAGGATAAGTCAGCGTTCCTTTGTGAATGTATCTGGCTAGCGGGTTGACTTTGTGTCATGATCCTTGTCCTTTGTGACACTGTTATGGTTATTGGTTCCGGTACCGGGGTTTTCTCTTCGGCTTTCATGCTATTATGAAGATGATGATTGGTTGATTATTGAAGCTGCGCAGCGATCCTTTATTTGGATGTTCCGGTTTGGAAAACCTTGCCTATATCCTTTGTTATGTGTTTATTTCCGCTGCTATCTGTTATATGATAATTGCTATGTGCTATGTGATAATTATATTGGTTTATTGCTTATTGCATCATAGTATGTCATGTAGTTGCATTAGTAACTTATTGAGATTTATCTCACCCCCTTTCTTTTATCTTGTTTTTCCTTAACCCCCCCCCAGGTGCTAAGGATTAGTCTCGCTGATCACGAGAAAGAGGACGTCGAGTGTGGATACATTCTTTTGGGGAAAGTTGTATAGGTTGGTTTACATTATATAAATGTGTAACCTTTTGGGATATTTGTACCAAACATTGACGTCATTAGGATTTATGTATTTGTATTTTGTTAAGCATAAACTGGTGGAAGTTTATGATAGTTGTAAATGGGTTTTTATCAAACATGGTTTTGTAAAACTTTGGATTATCACCTTTTGGTTTTAAATGGAATTTTTAACTTCAGTATTTCACAGTTTTTGTTTTAGAGTCGACGTCCAGCTCGCGGTCCCGGGGCCCGCGGGGTCCGGGGTCGCGACAATCTTAGTGGGGCTTTTCACTCCGATTTTTCAAGCATGTATGATGCGGGGGTTAGAATTGACTATTTGCTTCAAGAAGTGGCCGAGTCCTCCTATGACACAAGCTTCAACGACAAAGGGTTCCCAAACAATGACATGGAAGAATGTAGTGACATGGAAGACTACAACGACAATGAGGACTACAACGACATGGGGGATGACGACAACAATCTCCGTTTCTCTTTCTCTACCTATAGATAGGATAAAAAAAAAAAAAAAAAAAAAAAAAAAAAAAAGAGTCAAAAGTCCTCTAATGTGTGCATTAATGTTTTCTCTCGTCCAATGTTAAATTTTGAGTCAACCATTAAATAAAAGTCATTCTCGTCCTCATACACTCTTCCAAGTTGTTCAATCTAATTCTTGGCAAAATGATGAAAAGATGTCTAAACGAGTTTTAGAACAAGGCCATCACTTGAACGCCTAGGGGCTAAACATCGACGCCAACATCAACGACGAAGCCAAGACAAACAAGGTGGAGCAACAATCATGAAGAAGTCAAGCAAAGTTTTCAAAGGGGGATTAAAAAAAAAAAAAAAAAAAAAAAAGGAAAAAAAAAAGAGCTCGCTAGGTTGAAACCATCAAATCAACCTAGGCAAAAGTTAGAGCACACACAAAAAAAAAAAAAAAAAAAAAAAAAAAAATCCCCCTCAATCAAAGAAGTTCACATCAAGATCAACATCATCCACCAATGGAGGACGAAGCTACACGACGAAGCAACAATTCCATCACGAAGAATGGAGAATTCACCACAAGAACTACGGTGACCTGAGCCTCTACACTGGAGGAACGTAGGCAACCTGCGGGTCCGGTCTCATGCAAGAAACAAGAAATGTTTAGCCCTAGCGCGTCATGGTGATCGGCCTTCATCTCGAACTTGTCAAGACATCTTTGTACGATTCATTTGCCAATGAATTAATCACCAAAAAGATTGAACAACTTTCTTAGATTTGGAATCATTTCGCGTTCCTTGTCGAGTCTAGGGACTTCTATTCTTTCTGCATACTCCCAATTTCTTGCAATCAAATTGGGGCTTTCCTTCTCTTCTCTCTTAATGACTTACTTGCCTTCGCGAGTCATTCAATTCAATAAAAAAATACATGTCAATACTAGGGACACTTCCCTAGTCAAGTCAATGTCACTCACCTTTAGTGACAAGAGGTCTCCACCGCAAAATCACATGTCTTATCTCCTCAGCTAGAGTCAATGCACACTTCCTCATCAATTAAGTCAAAAAAAATAAAAAAATGATGAAGACGCAAAAGAGATGCCCGCTAGATTGAAAACCCGAAAGGGCGGTCTAGGCAAAAATAGGGTGCGTCATAAAAAAAATGAGAGAGTGAGAGAGAGAAGGGAAAGAGAAATGGAGATCCCCGGCCTCTAAAGAAGACAAGTTCTACATTGAATCTCCTCAGCAAGTCAATTCCCACCGAGTCAACTTTGGGATTGCAAAAAGCTCGACAAGATATGGCACCATCAAAGGTTGTTTTGGGTTATTGGCATCATTCTCCAGCAGCGTGCATTTTTGGGTTCATGAAAAGATGGCCCGTGGTAACCAAGATCCATCCGAGAACGAGCCCATCACAAAAGGGCACGAGGTTGCACAAATAATCCCTAGCTAGTCAATTGGCTTGGGCAGCAAATAGTAACAACATGTGTCTCAGTTTTCAAGGCTTCTTCAAGTATGTGCTTCTAAAGTACGCCGAAAGGCTCCCGAGAAATGGAGTAGCTCTTGCCATATCCTCTCATGTTTATTCCCTCACACGAGGACGAGTCACTCTTGCTTTGCTCAATATATGGTGACGCCCTAGGGGCTATGTGACTCAAGAACAAGGGATTCTTTCGCTTCATTTGGCAATCAATACGCCCTAGGGGCTATGCTCAAGAAAGATGTGTGAAACTATCCTCAAAGTCCCTCAAAAGGGATGTCAAAAAGCCCTCTTGTCATGTGTGCCCGTGCTCGTTCCCCCAATCAAGGATGGACCGTTCTCTCAATCAATGATGGCACTCTAGGGGCTACGGTCAAGTCTTAAAGGCTCCCTCAGCAAAGAGCAATTAACTCCCCAGCAGTATCCCCAGCCAAGTCATGTGCAACATTGGAAGCTTCCCCAATTCGGCACCGAAGGTCTCAATGGGCTTCGCAATCTACAATCTTTTGGGCTACGGCATTACAATAATTCAAGCAAAGGGCAGTATTAGGGCTTCGCGACCGACAGTCTTTTGGGCAACAATACTCGAGCAAGTTCAATGTGGAGTAGTCTTATGGCTCCATGAGAACAATCAAGATTCAAGGGTCTCTCAACACTTCAAAGGCCTCTTGGTTTTAAATGAAGACTCCGATGTTATGAATGAAGTTGATGATTTTTGTTAGAACTTTCAACGAGATCATGAAGAAAGTCTTAGAGAAAAGGAAAAAGATTCAATATGCTAAACTCTAATCAAAACAGGGTTATAGCGGGAAATGCCACGGCCAATCCCAATGTTTCTGCAATTCAGCACCCCCTTCTCCAAGATCAAAAGCACAAGGTGCAGCTCAGATAAAGTTGGGCCACAACACTAGTTGCATCCGAAGATCCGTTATTAGTTCAACTCAAGAAGAGTCAAGCAAGCATACTCATTTGGGACTTTATCACACCAAGACCTTATCCTCCGCGACCTCGACGGCACCGCAAGACATTACTGCATCCTTTGACATAAGCCCTCAGCCATTTGGGTATCGACCACAATGAGGCCATTCATCTCCCCAGTAAGAGCAAGAAGGAGATCTCTATCAAGAATTCTACCAAATGGTACATCCGCTCTCAATGTCGAGCCAATCATGAGATAATTTGGGGCTTTACAATGAAAGGTCTTCACATCCCGCCATCTACAAGCCTACGACACTTGGGGCTTTGCAATCTCTCGAAGCTTGGCATTAACGATCTCCTCTTGGGGCTGGCTCACTACAACAACAAAGGGCGATTTACTCGAATGGGCCAAAAGCTGATTTATCTTGGAGCTATGCAAGTCCCTCAAAATTTGGCATCAAAGGCATTCTAGGGGCTTTACAATCAACAACCCCTCATCTCGGCATCAAAAGCCTTTTGAAGCCCCATAATCGACAAATCTCTTGGGGCTAGACATCAATCTTCGTTGGGCACACCGGCGACAACAGAATTCAAGCGAGGCAATCCGGACTTCGACTGAACATGACTTGATCTTGGTTGGCTTTACAAACACACAATGGCTAAAATGGTTCACCCACGAACTAAAAATCCTTTTCTCGCATGCGTACATATTCTTTTCCTTCTAAAAAAAAAAAAAAAAAAAAAAAAGATTTTCTCTTCTTCTTTTTCTTTTTCTTTTTCTTTTTCTTTTTCTTTTTCTTTTTCTTTACTTGCGTATAAGTATGTGCTCCATAGCTTCTTCCCCAGCGTTCTTCGTCATCCTTGAACTACGCTGGTCTGATTCTCTTAAAGGGATACATAGGCAGCCTTTTGGCACGACCAACCCATCATCCAGAGTACCATCTCGCCAACCCAACATCAAGGGCATTCTCTCATCAACATCTAAAGAATGGACACTCTCCATCAAAGCATCCTCCGCGGACATCAGGAATCCATCTCCACTCAAGCGGCAATGGTAAGTGAAGGTATGAATACATCCAATGCTTTCCTCAAAATCACACCGCACACAAAATCACTCTCTACATTCTTACTTCTCTCTCATTGCAAGGGTGTTCCAAAATCTCATCACACCACGAGCACAATTTCTCTCAATCATCACACTTCATGCATCTTCTTGCACAAACACATATACCTGTCAAGCACACACATAACAGGTACCACCACGAAGTCAACAACACCCGCTACTCAAGGCACTTCATCCCCATCAGAAAGTGGTCAACTGTGCCCACACCCCACAAAGTCAATACAGCTCCAAACAACATACAACGAAACTCGGTCCATATCGAGACAAGCTCCCATGAGCTCCAAGTCGGCAACTCGGTCCATATCGAGACAAGCTCCCATGAGCTCCAAGTCGGCAACTCGGTCCATATCGAGACAAGCTCCCATGAGCTCCAAGTCGGAAACTCGGTCCATATCGAGACAAGCTCCCATGAGCTCCAAGTCGGCAACTCGGTCCATATCGAGACAAGCTCCCATGAGCTCCAAGTCGGCAACTCGGTCCATATCGAGACAAGCTCCCATGAGCTCCAAGTCGGAAACTCGGTCCATATCGAGACAAGCTCCCATGAGCTCCAAGTTGGCGACTCGGTCCATATCGAGACAAGCTCCCATGAGCTCCAAGTCAGCAACTCGGTCCATATCGAGACAAGCTCCCATGAGCCCCAACTCAACAACTCGGTCCATATCGAGACAAGCTCCCATGAGCTCCAATACAACACTCCAGCAAAAGTCGCTCATGCAGGGAGCGCACCTCTATCTATCGCAATTTCAAATTCCTGCTTTATCGAGTCTTTGTTTTCTCTTGTCGATGTCCTCAGCGGTTGTCTTTCTTTCGTCGACGCGTTTTGCCGCGCAATCCAAGTCGCCGAGGGGCTCTGTAGACACCCCGCCTTGGACCTCTCACCCCGATTGCATACATAGTATTTTTATTTACCTTGTTTTTGTTAATTTCTGTTAAGTTCCTAACTGATTCCGTTAGTTTTGGACTGAACTGCATAACAGAATTAACTTTCTAGTCCATTCTGTCAAAATTGCCTTTTCAAAGCCGCGCGCCTCCGCCTTTTGAGGTCAGAAGCGCGCGCCTTCCGATGGTACATCCGGAAGCGTGCGCCTCTGGGGCGTCAGTTACAGATTTTCTCCCAAGAATCCCTCTCTTGCTTATTTTGCATGGATTTCACCCGGGAAATATTTCTTTGTGACCGCGAATTGGCACCAAAAACATCCCCTTTCAACTATAAAAACCCCTCCAATCCATCATTGGAGGGGATCTCTTCTCTACTTGTTTTTGGACTTCTTTTTGGACTCCAACCTTGATTCACCAACTACATTATACACAAATTCTCCCAACAAGAGTTCTTAGTAACAAGACTCTACACAAATTGTTCTACAACAATTTCATTACAACAATAACACTTTCAAGTCAAGGTCCCAAGTCCTCTTTCTCAAGGTACAACTCCATTTTCTTCCTTTGTTTTCTTCTTCTTGATGTATGCAATCCCCATTAATGGGACATGACCAACATGAATACTTCACATATTGAAGTTAGTTAAGGTTATCTCCCTACATTTTAATCTTAACTTTAATTCACCATGTTAATTTCTCTTCATCTCTTAATGTAATTCTTTAACATTACTTGTTACATGTAATCTTTATCATTAAATAAATAAAATAATTCTATTTTATTTCCCCTTTATTTCCCCTTTTTCTTCTCATCACAATTGTTAGCACATTTCTATTTAATTAATTGAAGGACATGTAAATATTAGAACACCAATAGTAGCAAGACCCGCGTAAGCGGGGCGGAGTGGGTGTTTAAGTACTTCCCACTCCGTCACCTAACCCCCGAACCCTTCTCTCCCGAATCTCTGGTTTTGTACATAAATTAGGCTATTTTTAGGTTTTTCTTATGTTCCTTTAAAAACATAGGTGGCGACTCTAAACAATCTAAAACAAGTTAGACATCCTAGGATAATTCACCGCTCTAGCCAAGCCGTGGTTCCCCGGGGTATCTACAGGTCCACTCGGACTCTTCATTGTCTTCCTTGCCTTTACCACTTGAAAGCTTGGTGAGCTTGGTTTTCATTTGTTCCATCTCGGCCTCGTGAGCCTCCCTTTGGTTGTCAAGATGGGATTGCCAGAGGTCGTCTTTGTTTTGGGCCTCCTTATTGAGAGTGGAGACTTTCTCTTGGAGAAGTTGGACCATAGGTGAGAGTTTCTCAAGAGACATGGTGTTGTCGTTGTTGGAGACGCCGGCCATTGATGCTGTCGGAGTTGTTGGAGTGATCAATTCACGAACTAGCCGGTTTGCAGAATCTCGGTAGACTCTGTAAGTACCAATTGGACCTATATTGCAGAAGAGGCCCTTGTCAGTCTTGAGTAATACTTTCGGTCCATGAAGAGGCTTAGAACACACAGTGGGCACACGACTCAAAACCACATAAAGAAAAGACTTTTTTTTATAAGTCGGAGGGACGGAGTCCTTTTTGAGTTTCTAAGAAAAATAATGGAATCGTCACACTAGTATATAGACCTTCTCGAGGTCTCATATATTCATCGGATTCCACCACGTTTGTGATTCCTAAATGTGTCGGGATTAAACTAAATTAATGTAGTAAAGCATACATGCGGGGACGGATTTTTATTTTCATCCATAATAACCACTTGGGGACGGATTTTTATTTCGTCCATGATAACCACTTGGCATGTATGATTTGAAGACATTAGTTTAGGGAAATCTTGACACATGAAAACCGAGTTAGTCACGGAGTGTTAGACCCTAACTAGAATTGTGTTGGCTTGTGCTCGGCTAATGAGAGGATTAAGGTCACCCCCAGCATATAGTTATGAACT
This sequence comes from Campanula takesimana, assembly GCA_026119855.1. Classification (NCBI taxonomy): domain Eukaryota; kingdom Viridiplantae; phylum Streptophyta; class Magnoliopsida; order Asterales; family Campanulaceae; genus Campanula; species Campanula takesimana. The sequence goes on along the minus strand of JAOWBW010001139.1, from coordinate 83,953 downwards.
ACGCCACGGGCTAAGGTTCAACGCTTTGGAAGAGTCAAGGTCGGGTGGAGCTTGAAACTTCCTAGGACGGGCCTCGACATGTTTGGGTTATGAACTTGTGCGACTCGATTGTGAGCAATTCATAGGAATATGTGCATGTAGTGTGAGGACCAACACGTGACGAAACATTTTTTACCTTTTTTTTTCAAAGAAAGTAAAACAAATAAACACATATGTACAACTTTCGAATCACCCGTGTGACCGATAAAACAAAACACGAAAGTAAAACAGTCCAAAGGTCCAAATTAGGCCTTGATGCAGGCAACTGTGCCCACACCCCAATCATTCTGCCCTGTTCTGAAACTGTTCATGTTCTGGAAAACCACCCAAAAGCGCGCGCCTCTGGCCTGTGTTGTGGGATACGCGCGCCTGGTGCAGTGTCTATGGGAGGCGCCCGCTTCTGGGAAAACCTGTCAGATTGTCAGACTTTGGACTCAGGGGATTACCCTGGTCCTGAATGTCTATTGGAACCCCTACAGAAATGATTAGTGTAGAAGAAAGAAAAAGAATATGAGAACATTAAGAAGCGGGCGACTCTGGTCCTTGATATGGGCCGCGCGCGCCTTAGGCCATGAAGGCCAGAGGCTCACGCTTCCCCCATCAGAGACCAGAATGCCCAGAAAAATGTAGACTTTGAACAGAAATGCAAGTTTAACCCTCAAACGTCCCCAGCAGAGTCGCCACTGTAGATACCCTGGGAGAGCCCACTGCCTGGCTAGAGCGGTGGAAGTATCCTAGGATGTCTATTTGTGTTTTAATTGTTTAGAGTCGCCACCTATGTTTTAGAGGAACATAAGAAAAACCTAATATTTATAGCCTAAGTTTGATTACGAAAACAGAGATTCTTGTTATGAGGTTCGGGGGTTAGGTTACGAGATGGGAAGTACTTAAACACCCATCTCGCCCAACTAATGTTGGTTTTGCTTGCTCAAAGTCTACATAATTAAAATGTTCTTCCTATTCTTAATAATGATAAAAAGGGGGTTTTAAAATGGGGTTTTGGAATGTAGGGAGATAAATCCTTGACCAACTTCAATAGAATGAAGTAGCATTTGGTGTCATGTCCCAAAAATGGTTTGGGTGATTGCACGTTTGATCAAAATAGAAGAGAAAGAGGAGGGATGAAGTAGAGAAGAGAGAAAACAGTAGTCTTTTACCTAAACTTCAAAATGACTTCAAGTATTTCTTGGGAATTTGCCTTTGGAAATGCTTTGAGTGTATTTGTGTATAGTTTTCTTGCTTCAAAAAGGAGGTCCTTTCCAATGGTGGAGAATAGATGTTTATATAGTTGTAAAACATATGTTTTTGGTGCTAAAACTCAGTCACCAACAAATCTTTCCCGGGCAAAATCATGTAAAAATGAGCAAGAGAGAGATTCTTGGACAGAAATCTGTAACAGACGCCCAGAGGCGCGCGCTTCCTACCTCGGGGGAGGAAGGCGCACGCTTCTGGCTCCTATGGTCGGAGGCGCGTGACTTAGAGATGTCCTTTTTGACAGAATGGACTAGAAAGTCAGCCCTGTTAGTCCTTGGACTTAACGAAGTCAGTCAGGAACTTAACGGAAGTAATAGAAACTAACGAAAAACACATAAAAAAGGGAGAAACACAAAATCAAATGTGCAATCGGGGTGAGCGGTCCAAGGCGGGGTGTCTACACACAAGATAAGGTGCCAAGGACTCATCTATGATCCAAACACACACTCAGACATTTCCATCTCTACGAGAAATCATTGATATGGGAGATGTCAAAATATGCGAAATACCTTATGATAATAACAAGGATAATCTTCTAGCATAAGATCCTCCACATGTTATGATGGTCATAATCTAAGCTCAATGGTATTGGATACGTGTTGATTGGGCCTAGTGCAAGTGGGAGATTTTTGGAGATTATGCCCTAGGCCCTTGAGAAAGGCCTCATGTTATGTCATGTTCTAATATGTTATGGAGATAACAACCAGGATTATTATATGTTTTCGCATGTTTATTATAATAATCCCCGTCCCTAGTACTTATGAAGAACTAGTATAAGTTTAATCGATGATCATATGATAATCATGTGTATGTGATACAAATTAAACTTATGGGTACGTGTTGGTGAACAAGTACTGGACATGACCCACTATAAGATTTATGTCATGGTCAAATGTCATAATTAAATCTCATATAGTTATATCATTTGATATCCTTAGATCTGAGATTATCATGGTCTTCCACATGATGAACATTATGTTTGACATAGTCAACCGCTACCCTTAACCAGTTAGTCATAAAGGCTATGATTGAAATAATCGGATTCTTGTAGGGAAGAATGATAAGTCAAGATGGAATTTGTTCCTCCTTCAAGAGAGATATTTGCTTGGGCCACTCGAAGAGTGAGATTGATGAAATACGTGGCCACGCTCAAATGAAATGATGTGTTCAATATCATTTGCTCATATCAATCTACTCAAGATCGAGAAAACATTGAACAATATAAGTTGACGTGGACCATAATTTTATGTTCAATATGATATCGCGTGACAAAAGGATTGTGATATGTTCAATGAGGATAAACAAGATTCGTTAAGTTATATTAATTGGGTAATCATGATGTCCTGCTAGGGTCCGCTCATGATTTATGAGAACAAATGTGTTTGGACTCATTACCAACTTGATATAATCCTATGGGGTCACACACAATAGAACGAATTGTTAAAAAGGCAAAAAGGCTAATTTTTTGTTTGGCACGACCGTGCCAGATAAAGAGCACGATCGTGCCGATTATAAAGCACGACCGTGCCAATAATAATCAAGCGGGGAATGCCCGTGCGCACCAATTGGCACGACCGTGCCAGTTTTAGGCACGACCGTGCCAAAGGTGCCTGGGCCAATTTCTTGTAGTTTAATTGAGTAACGGGATTTAAGTATTCTAGGTCATTATGGTTTAATGACTAGGGAGTATAAATACATCTTTTCACCATCCATTAAACAAGGGAGTTTCTATGGGAACTAGCAGTCCAGATCTAGAATTGTTCTAGATATTCGTTCGCCTGTGGATACACATAGAGGATGCTAGCTTTAGCATCTCAAGTTCGTGTTCCTGCGATCGTGATCCGAAGAACGTGGAGAAGATCAAATCATAAAGCTTGAAGACTTGAAGATTTGAAGATCGGAAAATTTTAAACGCACAACAACGGTTAGTATTCTAAATTTATCTTCCTATTAATTTAATCATCATGAATAGATCCATGGGCTCATGGGTTTTGTTGATTTTCTACTGCCGTTTCCGCTGCTCAAGGACCCTCAAAACCAAACATCTTTTTCCAGCAAGACTACGCCATCAAATTCAAAATATTTACAACTGCTTCACATGGATTTGTTTGCACCAGTCGCCACCGCGAGCATTGGAGGAAACAAGTATACTTTAGTTGTGGTGGATGACTACTCAAGATACACATGGGTAGAAATGATGATATCCAAAGATGACTGCTATGATATCTTGACTACTCTCATTCGAAAGATCCAAACTCAAAAGGAAGAGGACATCGTGAGCGTTAGATCAGATGATGGAACTGAGTTAAAAAATAACGGTGTTGCTCAATATTGTGATGACCATGGGATTGATCACAATTTCTCCGTTGCTGGAGTTCTTCAACAAAATGGCATTGTGGAAAGAAAGAATCGAATGTTGATTGAGGCTGGAAAAACTATGATAGCAGAAGCAAAGCTTCCAAAGTATTTCTGGGGAGAAGCTTTCAACACTGCTTGCTTTACTCAGAATAGATCCCTCATCAACAAAGCCAACAATAAAACTCCATACGAGCTATGCAGAGGTGTAGACACCCCGCCTTGGACCGCTCACCCCGATTGCACATTTGATTTTGTGTTTCTCCCTTTTTTATGTGTTTTTCGTTAGTTTCGGTTACTTCCGTTAAGTTCTTAACTGACTTCGTTAAGTCCAAGGACTAAACTGAATAACAGGGCTGAATTTCTAGTCCATTCTGTAAAAAAGACCATCTCTGAGTCGCTCACCACCAACCATAGGAGCCAGTAGCGAGCGCCTTTCGCCCCCGAGGTAGGAAGCGGGCGCCTCGGGGCGTCAGTTACAGATTTCTGTCCAAGAATCTCTCCCTTGCTCATTTTTACATGATTTTGCCCGGGAAAGATTTCTTAGTGACTGAGTTTTGGCACCAAAAACATATGTTTTACAAATATATAAACATCTCTTCTCCACCACTGGAAAGGACCTCCTTTTTGAAGCAAGAAAACTATACACAAATACACTCAAGGCATTTCCAAAGGCAAATTCCAAAGAAATACTTGAAGTCATTTTGAAGCTTAGGTAAAAGACTACTCTTTTCTCTCTTCTCTACTTCATCCCTCCTCTTTCTCTTTTATTTGGATCAAACGTGCAATCACCCAAACCATTTTGGGACATGATACCAAAGGCTACTTCATTCCATAGAAGTTGGTCAAGGAATTATCTCCCTACATTCCAAAAACTCCTTTTAGAACCCCCTTTTTATCATTATTAAGAATAGGAAGAACATTTTAATTATGTAGACTTTGAGCAAGAAAGACCAATATTAGTTGGGCGAGATGGGTGTTTAAGTACTTCCCATCTCAGAACCTAACCCCCGAACCTCATAACAAGAATCTATGTTTTTGTAATCAAACTTAGGCTATAAATATTAGGTTTTTCTTATGTTCCTCTAAAACATAGGTGGCGACTCTAAACAATTAAAACACAAATAGACATCCTAGGATACTTCCACCGCTCTAGCCAGGTAGTGGGATCTCTCGAGGTATCTACAGTGGCGACTCCGCTGGGGATGTTTGAGGGTTAAACTTGCATTTCTGTTCAAAGTCTACATTTTTCTGGGCATTCTGGTCTCTAATGGGGGAAGCGTGCGTCTCTAGCCTTCTTGGCCTAAGGCGCGCGCGTCCCACATCAAGGACCAGAGTCACCCACCTCCCATATGTTCTTCCGATTCTTCTTCTTTTTTCTACACTAATCATCTTTTCAGGGGTTCCAATACATTCAAGACTAGGGCAATCCCCTGAGTCCAAAGTCTGACAATCTAACAGGTTTGCCCAAAAGCGAGCGCCTCCCATAATACAAGCCAGAGGCGCGCGCTTCTGGGTGGGTTTCCAGAATAGTAACAGGTTCCAGAACAGAGCAGAATGATTGGGGTGTGGGCACAGTTGCCTGCATCAGGACTGATTTTGACCTTTTAAAACTATTTTATTCTGTGTTTTTTATCGGTCACACGGGTGATTTGAAAGTTGTAATTGCGTGCTTATTTGCGTTTATTTCATTAAAAAAAAGGGTATAAAAATGTTTTGTCACATGTTGGACCTCACACTACGTGCACAAAATTCCTATCAATTGCTCAATATAGAGTCGCACAAGTTCATAACCCTAAACCCATCGAGGCCCGTCCTAGAGAGTTTCAAGCTCTACCCGACCTTGACTCTCTCGAAGCGGTAAACCTCAGCCCGTGGCGTAGTTCATGACTACATGCCGGGGGTGAGCTTAAGCTTCTCATTAGCCGAGCACAAGCCAACACAATTCTAGTTAGGGTCTAACACTCCGTGACCAAGTCGGTTTTCATGTGCTGAGATTTCCCTAAACTAATGTCTTCAAAACATACATGCCAAGTGGTTGTCATGGACGAAATAAAACTCCGTCCCCAAGTGATTATTATGGACGAAAATAAAAAAAAATCCGTCCCCATATGTATGCTTTACTACATTAATTTAGTTTAATCCCGACATGTGTAGGATTCACAAACGTGATGGAATCCGATGAGTATATGGGACCGCGAGAAGGTCTATATACTAGTGTGATGATTCCATTATTTTTCTTAGAAATTCAAAAGGGAATCCATCCCTTCGACTTATAAAAAAAAAGTCTTTTCTTTATGTGGTTTTGAGTCGTGTGCCCACTGTGTCTTCTAAGCCTCTTCATAGACCGAAAGTGTTACTCAAGACTGACAAGGGCCTCTTCTGCAATATAGGTCCAATTGGTACTTACAGAGTCTACCGAGATTCTGCAAACCATCTAGTTCGTGAATTGATCACTCCAACAACTCCGACAGCATCAATGGCCGGCGGCGGCTCCAACACCGACAAGACCATGTCTCTTGAGCAACTCTCAGCTATGGTCCAACTTCTCCAAGAGCAAGTCTCCACTCTCAATAAGGAGGCCCAAAACAAAGACGACCTCTGGCAATCCCATCTTGACAACCAAAGGGAGGCTCACGAGGCCGAGATGGAACTAATGAAAACCAAGCTCACCAAGCTTTCGATTGGTAAAGGCAAGGAAGACAATGAAGAGTCCGAGTGGACTAAGGGTTTATTTGAGAGCCCTTATGTTAGTGCCCGTACCAAGAAAATGGGGGAAACAAGCACCGACAATAAATATCACAAGATGGTTGATTCTATCATGGCCTACATAGACCAACGTCTCAATGGTCTCAACTTGGGGAAAGGCTCGGTTACAAGCCTTTATCAGTCCTCCATTCTCATGAGCACCATGGCCACTCTCCCCGACAAGTTCAACATGCCCGACATCAGTAAGTTCAAGGGCAACTCTTGCCCCATGGCACACATCGAGACTCATAAATGGTCTATGGTTCTGAAGAAGGTCTCTCCTAAAGTTATGGCACAATGCTTCCCTCTTACTCTCGAGTGGGCGGCAAAGGATTGGTATGCAACCCTCCCCTTTACAGCCCGTCTTGATTAGGACGCCGCTATGCTTGCTTTTAAGAGTCAATACCAAGGCAACACCACTCATCGCCCGACCAAGAAAGAGCTCTAGAACACCTCCCAAAGGGACAATGAGTCCTTTATTGACTTTACGAGAAGGTGGAATGACAAGCTTGCTGAAATTGCCGAGAGGCCTAACACCAAGGATCAAATGGACATCTATCTTAACTGTCTAAAAATTGATCTTCGCACCCACCTAAGTGGGGCTTGCTATGCGGATTTCTCTCAAATGTATGAGGCAGGAATCCAAATGGATGAATTGCTCAAAGAGATCAAGAAAAGTTCTCCTAGCTTCCGTTACAAGGCCGCCTCTAACTCCACAAAAGAGGCTTCGGTCAATGCCGTCACGACTGATAAGGGGAATTACAAAAGGGTTCATCCACCTCAAGGCAAAAGATCTCAAAATGAATGTGTCTACACCCCTCTCTAAGGCATGAGTCAAAACGAGGCCTTTGAAGTTCTCAAAGCAAAGGGGAAAATCACACCTATACAAGGGTACCAACCCAAGTCAATCAATGCCAACCATGCTCATCAAAAATATTGTGGACACCACCAACATAGTGGCCATCTCACCGAGGAATGCTTTGTCCTCCGCAACGTCATCCAAGATCTCATAGATAAGAAGGAATTCCTAGTCCCTAATGAGGGTGACGTTAATGTGAGAGCAAGGGGGAGACCTATTTCAAGAGTCTTGGTTGACGGTGGTTCCGCACTCAACCTAATTCCCGGCCGAATTATGGGCATACTGGGGCTTAAGAATTCAGATTTAAGGCCTTCTACTCAAGTGATCCGAGGTTACAACAGTACTGCCCGCACAGTCACGGGTATGGTGGAAATAGACATTGAGTTTGGGAGCATGGTTATGTCCGTCCCGTTTCAAGTGCTCGATGTACCTTCCTCATTCAACTTGCTCTTGGGCCACCCATGGATACACAGTTCTAATGTCGTCCCTTCGACTCTCCATCAGTGTGTGAAATTCAGAAATGGAGATGAAATAATGACTGTCATGGCAGAAAACATCACTATCCACAGAAATAGGGAACCCGTCCATCAAGTTCAACACGGGTTAGAAGACTCCACCCTCTCCGGCGTCTCAATCAACGCCATCAATGAACAAGGGGGAAACATATCATAGACCCTCGACAACCACAAAGTCCTCCGCATGATGAGGAATATGAATTACTTCCCCGGTTTAGGCCTAAATATCAACAAGGGAGAATGCAACCCATAGAGGTCCCCTTCGTAAAGAACAAGTTCGGTTTGGGATATGAGCCTTCCAAGGATGACATGAAATATGAACATGCCGTCAAGAATGAGAAAACTCGAGATCATAGGGAAGGCCGTTACTATGAAATTCCCAAATTGAGACCTTACCACAAGACCCTAAACGGCTACTTTGTCCACCAGGGGGAAGACGTCCCGTACGTAATCTTTCCCGAGCCATGGGTCAACAGTAAGGGCGTCAGAAAGCCGGGTCTCGAAATTTTTTCCGATTGCAAGATTCAGAAGCATGAAGAGGAACCAACTCCTATGTCACCCTGAGAGTAGTGGGGTAAGAAAGTGACTATAGAGTCCGAGACAGAGATCACCGTGGGGAATAATTGACGGATTTAGCCTCCATGTTTGAGGAATTTACAATCATGGACGAGTGCCAGATAAATGCCATCTACGACACCGACACGAGAAGGGAAACTATCAGCGAGATCCAGCCAAGCTCTGAGGCAATCAACAACTGGTATTCTACAAAGGGGCCCGGGGTATCCGAGGAATTCTTGGTTGAGAAGACGGGTTGCATCCCACGCAAAGTTACAAAGGAAGATTTGTTCACATTCACTTTCAAGTCCGAGAGTGTTTCCGATACCCTCACCCAAGAGGATATGGAGGCAATAGCCGAGCGTGTGTTCCCTTTCTTTGTTAATGAAAAATTTGATCTTTCTGAGTACCCCGAGATTGTAAACATCATGAATGATGAATTAACTATGAATTTAATGAACTAGTTAATAACGATTCAAACAATGATGAAATAGACCACGAAAACACAACATACTTAAATGAACTTGCTCAACAGGTCCGTAGTGGTGGTGAAAATGGTCCAGGGGATGACGAAGAACTGTATGTTGTTAATCTGGGTATCGATGAAGAGACGAAAGAAACCAAGATCGGAAGCTTCTTCAAGGGGGAAGAGAAAGACAGGTTGACTGCACTGCTCAGAGAGTTCGTGGATGTATTTGCATGGTCATACAAAGACATGCCTGGTTTAGACAGAAAGGTCGCGGAGCACAGGATTCCGATCAGGGACGATGCTAAGCCGACAAAGCAGAAACTCAGAAAGATCAAGCCAGAATGGTCTCTACAAGTCAAAGAAGAGATAGAGAAGCTTCTCAGTGTGGGCTTCATCAAGGTTATTGAGTATCCAACATGGCTCGCAAATGTCGTGACAGTCAGAAAGGCTAACGGCAAGGTCCGTGTTGTAGACACCCCGCTTCGGACCTCTCACCCCGATTGCATACATAGTATTTTTATTTAACTTGTTTTTGTTAATTTCTGTTACTTTCGTTAAGTTCCTAACTGATTCCGTTAGTTTTGGACTAAACTGCATAACAGAGTTAACTTTTAGAGTCATTCTGTCATTCTGTTATTCTCACCCGCGGGCGCCTCCCGTAATAGTCATGGGGCGCGCGCGCGTTTGGTCCAATAGGCCGGACCCGCGCGCTTCCCACTTTGGCAGTAACGGATAGCACCATTTTTCCCTCCCTTTTCTTATTTAGAAAATCTTTTCTTGATCACAAACACCTCCTTTTTACATCCACATTCATTCCCCCTTATTTCATAACTCCCAAATCCTTTATTCTAGCCATTCTTCATAAAAACAAAATATTTCTTTTTATTATTATTTGATTTTCTCTTTATTATTTACTTATTATTTTATTTATCTTATTTGTGATTGGTCAATTCCATTTCACATGGATGATCATATTTTCCCTCCAACCTTTCCCTCCTAATTTTACCTATAAAAACCATCATCTCCTACCTTAGAAAAGGACCTCATTTTGAGACTTGAATTTTCTCTATACACACACTATATACAATTCTCTATACAAGTTCTCCCAACAAGAGTTCTTCGTAACAAGACTCTACATAAAATTGTTCTACAACAATTTCTCCACAACAAAACACCATTTTCAAGTCCACATTTGAAGTCCTCTTCTTAAGGTACAACTTCATTTTTCTTCTATTTTCTTCTTCTTAAATGTATGCAATCCCCATTAATGGGACATAACCAATATGACTACTTCACATATTGAAGTTAGTTAAGGTTATCTCCCTACATTCCAACTCTACTTTAAATTCCCCCACTTTTATTTTATTATAATAGTTTAACATGTAATCTTTTAGTATAAATTAATAAAATAAAACAATTCTTTTTTATTTCTCTTTTAATTCCCCTTTCTTCTTATTATAATTGTTAGCACATTTTAATATCAATAGAAAGACTTTTTAGCATTAGAACACCAAAAGTAGCAAGACCCGCGTAAGCGGGGCGGAGTGGGTGTTTAAGTACTTCCCACTCCGTCACCTAACCCCCGAACCCTTCTCTTCCCGAATCTCTGGTTTTCGTACAAAAATTGGCTTTCTTTAGGTTTTTCTTATGTTCCTCTAAAACATAGGTGGCGACTCTTGAAATCAAGTAGGCATCCTAGGTAATTCACGCACTCTAGCCAAGCCGTGGTCCCCTGGGGTATCTACACGTGTATGTGTGGATTTCCGGGATTTGAACAAAGCTTCTCCAAAGGATGACTTTCCACTACCCAACATCGACATGCTAGTTGACTCAACTACTTCCTACACAGTTATACCATTTGGGTTAAGGAACGCTGGGGCTACTTATCAAAGGGCTGTTACAGACTTGTTCCATGACATGATCCATATAGAAATTGAGGTTTATGTGGATGACATGATCATCCATTTAAACGGAACTGACGGTCAACACTTGATTGACCTCCGTAAGTTCTTTAAAAGGCTTCGGTAACACAAGATGAGGCTCAATCCTGCAAAATGCACTTTTGGGGTTATCTGAGGCAAAGTTCTTAGCTACATGGTTACTGAGAGGGGAATTGAAGCAGATCCCTCAAAAATCAAGGCAATCATTGACATGCCTCCTCCAAAGACACAGAAAGAAATCAAAGGTTTTATGGGCAGACTTCAGTACATCAGTCGGTTTGTGCTTTAGCTTACTTCCATGTGTGAGCCAATCTTCAAGCTACTCAAGAAGAATGTGGCTCTAGAATGGACCGACGCTTGCCAAGAAGCTTTCGACCAAATGAAGCATTACTTGACATGCCCTCCAGTTTTGGTTCCACCACACAAGGAGAAGCCTCTCTTGCTCTACCTCATAGTGAATGATGAAGCTCTTGGGGCTAGCACAAGAGCACCGAAACTCCACAAAGGAGAATGCCATTTATTTTGTTTGTCGCCGATTCCAAGGAGGCGAAAAGAACTACTCCATCTTGGAGAAGTCATGTGCAACGCTGGTTTGGGTCACTCAAAAGCTCAAACATTACATGGAAGCCTTTCCAATCAAGCTAGTAGCAAGGGTGGACCCGCTCCGCTACATCATCGAGAAGCCTGTTAGGCCCAATTGGTAGGAAAATTGGCTAGAGGGGGGGTAAATAGCCTATTTAAAAAAAATCAAAGAAACACTTTATAAAGGCAAAGTCACTAATCAGTTTGCAAACTATTATTAGTAAGCGCAGCGGAGAAGATATGACTAAGTTTAACTCACACAAAATCAGTTATGAAAAGGTTTTGAGAGCTTGGTTTAACACAAAGTGATTTCATAAAGTTCAATGTAGTTTCAAGAGATTGGTCAAAAGAAATAACAATGAATTGGTATGATTACGAGTTGCCGGTGATAAGTTTCTAAACCGGCAAGATCAAAACAGGAATAAGTAAACACAAGGGGACACAGGAATTTGGAGAGGTTCATAGTGTAAATACTGCTACGTCCTCTACCAAGTTTGGTCAGAACTTGGATATGGGTTAAGAGCACTATTAGTTTTCTCTAGTCTATTACAAGCACGGCTTTGCCGGTTACAAATACCTAAACTTTAGAGATCACTAATGGATCGTGATACAAATCTGACCAAGTGTATTTGAGCGGCAAGTTCAAAAGAACTTATCTCACTCAGGTGGGTGTGTGAAAAACACAAACAACGTATTCCTTAGAAAAACTAGTTCGGGAATACTGACATTGTTGATGAATTTGTGCACAAGTGTATGTCCTATTAAATGTCTAATGATTTCTGGGACAAGGAATGTTTGAGCTTCAATAAATGCTTCAAACAATTCTATTCTCTTCAATGCACTACTTTCACCAACCTTCTTCAATGCTCTGAGTCCTCTATTTATATGAGGAGTTAATGACTTAAGTCTTGCGGAAGAAGGATTGTAATTTGAATTTCCAGCTGGGTAGGTGAGGAGCATTAAATGCGGTATCTTTGGCATTTATTGTGGAGATTTGAAGTACACGTATGCCTGGAAAATTCTGATGGGTAAAGACCCCTTTGTCTCAACCGGTTACCTTTAAAAAGCAAGTAGGGATAGAGTAGAGCTAAAAATAGCTCGGTGTCAGACTGGCACATAAAACGTAGCAGACAGATAGCAATTATCGGAAAGACAGTACAAGAGACAATCGGTAAAGTCAACTTAAAGTTAGAACGATGAAACCTGACTACCAGTAAAGTCCAGACTGTCCTTGCTGATTGTCATGTCGTCGGTAACTTGTTTTATGAACCAAGTGGTTATTTGATCGGCAACTTAGATGCTGATCTGCTGATTTGTTTTCTGTTGTCCTCTAGCTGGTTTGCCTTGTATTAAAGAGTTTTTATACACCTGTGCTGGACACAAAGAATCCTAAGGGTACCTAAGAAAGGGTATAATAAAAATTGCGGGATCCTAAGTGATAACGATGATTGGGATTAAGCAATTCTATGTCCTAAACATATATTTGAACAACAATCTCCTCCTAATTGCTTAAGTCCAATCACCCTATCCAAGAACATCTATCTTAGCTTAGTAAAAGAATGTATTAAGGGATATCTATTTATTATCATTCCCTAAGCCAAGTCACACACTAGATGTCTTAGAAAAGGAAAAATATAAAGAAAATAAAATACAGTAAAAGAGATAGAGGAAAATGGAGTGTCGAATGCATGGATCGGCAGAGAAATATTCTGCAAGACAGAGTTAGCATAAAGAACAGCAGAGATATTTTTAAGAACATAACATAAAATAAACACACAAAATAAAAAAAAATTGTTAGCAAAGAATTTGTTGGATATATCTTTGAAGGTCTTCGAGGATATCTATATCATCGGTTACATTGACTCAAGAACCAGTTGACTTTAGAGGGTCCCCTTGCTGGTAAGGAGCTATAGCCTTTGAAGTAGATTATGATCGTTTTGCCTTCTTCTTTGCTTTGGATTTATCTCTATCTGCTTTCCTCTTCTGTCTTCTTTGCGCACTCTGCAACTTTTCAGTCAGCATCTTGTTATTGGCTCCAAGTGCTGCAATCTTCAGTTGAGCATCGGCAAGAGCGACATTGGCAGCAAATAACTGTCTTTCAATAGACTCTAAGGTTCTGATCTGCGATCTCTGCTCATCAACTAGTTGGCTCTGAATTGAATGCATACTCCCCAAACTCTCTGATAGAGCAATCAGTCTAGATTCTCTGTTCTCCAGTAGATCCTTCAAGTCTTGGATTCTTTTGTCTTCCTCCTCCTGATTGGAATTAAGGATTTTGGCAGAAAGATCCTCATAAATGTGATTTAGTTTTTCTCAGAAGAAGAGGCCAGTATCGCCCAGATCAGCACGAGTAACAGGCACTTGCAAATCTTCAGTATCCCCTTCAAGGTGACTGAAGTATTCAAACATACTATTCAGTACCACAGGTTTCTCAACTACAATCGGCACAACAAGACCAAGAGAAGAATGAACCAGTAAGGAAGGAACAAAATCCTCATTGATCAAGTCGGCATCTTCTAAAACAACATCAGTAGCAGGCACAAGCATCTCATCATCAGAAGATAAAACTATCAGTAATGGAGAAGTTGGCAGAGGAAAAGGGGCAGGAGGCAGAGGTAAAAGTTGATGAAGTGCAGCGTCATCAGCAATCTGGAAGTAATCAGCAGGAATGGATGTAGAGACAATGATAGAGTAATCAGCAGCAGCGAGACCGGCACAGAGAATCGGCATGAGAAAATCTGAATGAATAATGATAGCATGATCCTCCGGCAAATGGAATACACCATTGTCTTCCAGAGAAAGAAATAAGGCCAGAATGAAGTTCAAGCAGACACGATCTTCAAGAATCATGTTGACCAGATTTGCAATCATAAATCTTGAAGTAAGGACATAGTGGTCAGCACGCTATCTGGGATAAAACATCGGCAGAGTCAATGCTAGAGCAGCAGATTTGACCAAGCTGAGGATCCCTCTTGAGTTAATAGCATGATACTCAAGGATGTCAAAGAGCTCGTCATTGATCATCATGCATCTTCTCAGCCAACCATTTGTTGTGATGCAAACTTCCTTAGGAGATGGACCAGGGAGATGAACTTTACCACCTATTTTCAATTTACCAAGGCAAGAGATGTTGCGGTTCATAAACTAGCACTTTCTCTTTTAGCTTGGACACCTGGGGAGTCTTCCCTTTCTTCCTTTTAAAATTTACCTTAAACCAAGGCATGAGGACTAACTTTTCACTTGTTATAGAACTAGCAATGAAAGGATGCTTGGTTATAGTGGGATGCTCATTTCCGAATAGAGAAGGAATTCTTTGAAGAGTAGAGAAAAATGACATGATCGGCTGATGAGGAGGAAATAATGGTCTGGCAAACCTGTCAGTAGGAATGGAGACACTGGTTGTGTACCAGTTTGAGCTGATCATCTCCTTGGCGTGAAGCTCACAGTTGTACTCAGGAGGTGGAGCAGAATCTTTGGCATCTACATCCACAAAGGCCGGCAGCTCCATGTAGTCATCAGGATCTATTTCATCTGAGCTTTCCTCATCAGCAGTAGTAATAACAGTAGCAGGAGGGACTTCTGCAACCAGAGCAGGTAAATCTTCAGGAGCAGGCAGAAGAGGGAAAGAATCAGGAGCAAATAAAGCACCCTGAAGTTCCTCAAACTGCAAGTCAGCATCTATCATGGCATCTATAGCTGTAATGTTGTCACTAGATCCTCCTCCTCCTTGACTTCGTTCGGATCCATCACTAATCAACACTGAGTCAGCAAAGGCTTCAGCAGAAGATATAGAAGCAGCAGCAGAGGGCTTCTTGTAAATTATGCTGATAGGCATATTGTCATCACTAATTGACTCAGAGGATGAAAGAGTGTCACCAGCAGACTTGTGAGCACACACGAAGTCAGCAATATCAACATAACTGCTGGGAGTAGGAATGGGATCAGTTGCAAGTTGCTCGGCAGGACGTCTAGAGAGAACAGCTTCAGACACCCTAATCAGATCAATGGTAATTTTCTTCACCTACTGCACAAATTGATCAGCTAAGGGGCCAGCAAAGATCGTCTCACTATCATTGTAGACCAGCACATCATCATCATCTTCTGGTCATCCCATCTGATAAGGGTCAAACTCAATGAAGTTTGACTGCTGATTGAAAATAGAAGCATATGCTGCCCAAACACTTTGGACCATCAGGTCTTGTCTTGTCTGATCTGATCTTGGAAAAGATAGACCTGATTCTATGGTAGTGGCAGCAGATCAAAGAACCTTCCAAAATTTAACCTGAGTTCAGCTTCTGACAACCGCTGAAACTTCCGAAGAGGAACAAACTTCTTTTTATTAATATTTGTAAGCCTGTTCAGGCTAGTGTAATCCATATAATCAGTACGGTTGCCTGGAGGAACCATCTCCTTTCTCTCTTCGTGGAACTGAAGTAATCGGCGAATGAAAGGATGAAGGTGATCAATGGGAAACACCCAGTTTTTAGGCAACACTTTGTTTGTGAAGGACCAAAGATTGCGATAAAAAGTATGGAAAGTGGGGTTTCTGATTGGTCGGCATTTTCTCACAAAAGCAGACTTTTTTAGCACATCGGCAATAGGGTCTTCATCAGTAATGGCTCCTTCTTCAGACTTAATCACAACAGAGTGAGGAGCAGCAAGAGAGATACCAGAAAGTAAAGGTAGAGCAAATCTTATTAGCTTGGCTCTTGGATCAGCAGATGGAATGATAGTATACTGAACCTGATCAGTAACAGGTTTTGGCTTCTGAACGGCAGATGGTTCACCGGTAGGAAGAACCTTCGAATTTTTGGATGGCTCTTTATCAGCAGCCTTGACTAACTTCCTTTTGCTAGGGGCAGCAGGAGTTGAGTCAGCAAGGATTCTGTCGGTAGATGGGGCTGGAGTAGAGACGGCAGCAGGCGGATCGGTAGAAACTGAAACAACTTTCCTAGCTTTCTTCTTCTTGGGAGTCCCAGCAGCAGGAGCAATAACTGGACTGGTAGAGGCTTCTTGGTGATCCTTTTCTAGTCAGCAAGCTTGAAGGATTTAAGCTTATCAAACCTTGGAGGCGCATGGGAAACTCTAACAATCTCAGAGTTGAGCCTTGTTCTTCCTTCTATCCTCTTTCCACTTAACAGCAGCAATAGCAATAACTCTAAAAAGATAGGCACACCAATTGAATTCTTCTTGAAGTACAATGGCTACCATTGCCTCAAACTGCACATCAGTCACATGGCTGTGAGAGCCAGATCTGCAAACCAAACATCTATCAACTATCTCAGCAAGATCATAGAATCTCCTTCTATAATGTGCCTTTAAGTGGTTATCTCCACTTTCCCTAGGACCGGCTCCCCTCATTAGGGTCTACGCCTTATCCAAGGACTTGTCATCAGAAATACTAGATAATCCTTCCTTTCTAAGGAGAGGGAAAACTTCTGAAATGGAAGATGGAGTGACAGTAATGGGCACGCCGACGACGATAGAATTGATAGAGACGAAGGTGGAAGAATCCCTTGGAGTAGTGATAACTGTTGCATTGGAGAAGAACTCTTGAACTTGACTCAGAAAGATGAAATCAATCCCAGTTGGAGTGATGAAGGAGTCGAGGAGATAACCAATCAATAGATTCTTTAAGAAATCTCAATCAGTCATGTCGTCGAAGAATAGAGAGTCAACATAACCTCCATAGATATCCTTTTCATTGCTCGTCATTTTCTGCAAAAACACTCAAGAAATCTCACAAGTTAAAATCAATTAGATCAAAAGAAGTTTGAAGTAGCAAGAGAAATGCAAACAACTATTACCAGATATTAAGAAGAAAGGATGAAATATGTTAGAGCTATAGAGGATGATGAACAGGTGCTATGAAAATGAGAGAGATCAAGAGAGAGAGAGAGGGAGCGAAAAGAGATGAAGAAATTAAGTGTGGCTATTCATATGTTTTGGAGGAGAGTGAATAGGAAGGGTTTGCATGGGAGAAAGAGAAATAATGAGGAGTTTAACTGTAGCGAATATCTCAGAGAACATGCGCACACAATGAATTTTATGCGCGTACCGGATGGTTGAAATTTGACGGTTAAACTTAGGAGAGAGAAAGGGTATAAACGGTAATAATAATATTGTAAATATTAAAAGTTACCTTTCTGATTTATCACAAGGATTTGGGATAAATCTTTGACATGATTTGGGAAAGGAGGTACACACACGTGTCAGAGAGGTGGTGTGACCGATTGTACCTTTGATTTGACATGCTTACGTCATGTGTCAGAGAATCCTTATCCGTTAAGGGAAGATCTACCGATTAGAGATTTCCTTGCTGATATTTGAATTTTAAAAATCAGCAAGACATATTATCGGTAATGTATTGTTGGTCAGCATGTTGCTTTTGATCGGCAATACTTTTTGGTCGGTAAGATATTTCGTACTTTGCAGATGAGATCGGTACACTAGCACATGTAACAAAGTTAGCACAGTTTTAACCAAAATAATCAAACATACCTAGTTCACCTCTGAGGAATTCAAATCTTTTCTGATCTAAGGGCTTAGTTAGTATGTCTGCTCTTTGGAAATCGGTATAAACTTTGAGCAGCACAACATTTCCCTTTTCAACATGTTCCTTCAAAAAGTGGTATTGGATGTCTATGTGCCTGGTTTTGGAGTGCATGACCGGGTTGTTTGATACCGAGATAGCGGATTGGTTGTCACAATAAATGGGACAAACTTGAGTCAGAATTTCATAGTCAACCAGCTGCTGCTTCATCCAAAGAATTTGTGAACAGCAACTGCCGGCAGCTATGTACTCAGCCTCGGTAGTAAAAGTGGAAATTGATGCTTGCTTTTTACAGGACCAAGACACCAACCGATCACCAAGAAACTGGCAAGTTCCACTTGTACTTTTTTTGGTCACCCTGCAAGCTGCAAAGTCTGCATCTGAATAACCTATTAGATTAAAAGATGAATCTCTAGCATACCATAATCCAAGGTTAACAGAACCACATAAATATTTAATAATGCGTTTAACAGCCTGCAGATGTGATTCCCTAGGGTCAGCTTGAAACCTGGCACATACACAAACGGCAAACATGATATATGGCCTACTGGCAGATAGATAAAGGAGTGAGCCAATCATACCTCGGTAGACAGTGTAGACACCCCGCCTTGGACCTCTCACCCCGGTTTCATACATAGTATTTTTATTTAACTTGTTTTTGTTAATTTCTGTTACTTCGGTTAAGTTCCTAACTGATTCCATTAGTTTTGGACTAAACTGCATAACAGAATTAATTTTAGAGTCTTTTGTCATTCTGTCTTTCTCAGACGCGGGCGCCTCCGATACTGTCCACGGACCGCGCGTGCCTCTCGCCCCAAAAGCCGGAAGCGCGCGCCTCCCGATATGGCAGTAACGGATTTCACCATTTTTCCCTCCCTTTTCTTATTTACAACATCATTTCTTGATCACAAAAAACATTCTTTTTACATCCACATTCATCCCCCCTTATTTTGTAACTCCCAAATCCTTTATTCTAGCCTTTTCCCAAAAACAAATGATTTTATCTTTATTTCTTTTATTTATTATTTTATTTATCTTATTTTTTATTGGTTAATTCTATTTCACATGGATTGATCATCTTTCCCTCCAACATTTCTATCTCTTTTTTACCTATAAAAACCCCCCTTCTTCTACCTTAAAAAGGGGACCTCAACATTTTCTCTCTAGCCAAAACTCTAGACTTTTAGGACACTCTTTTTGGACTTTGAACTTTGAACTTTCTCCCTACACAAACTCTACACCATTCTTCCTACACAAATTTCCCCAACAAGAGTTCTAGCAACTAAACTCTTCACAAATTTCTACACAACAATTTCTCTACAACTACTCCAAGTCAAAGTTTGAAGTCCTCTTCTCTAAAGGTACACTTCTTCTTCTTCTTCTATTTTATTTATGTCTTTTTAGATGTATGCAATCCCCACCAAATGGGACATGACCAAATGACCACTTTATTACATTAAAGTTGGTCAAGGTCATCTCCCTACATTTCAATCTCTACTTTAATTTCCTTTCCATTTCTTAATGTAATTGTTTAGTATAATTGTTACATGTAATCTTTAGCATAAATTAATAAATAAAACAATTCTCTTTTATTTTCCCCTTTCTTTTCACTTTAATTGTTAGCACTTTTCATTGAAGGACATTTAACATTAGAACACCAAAAGTAGCAAGACCCGCGTAAGCGGGGCGGAATGGGTGTTTAAGTACTTCCCACTCCGTCATCTAACCCCCGAACCCCTCTGTGAATACCCCTTTCCGATAAAGCGACGCATGGAATGTATCTTGTGATTATTATTATTTACAAAAGGAATATTCTTAACGACATAAAAATTATGAGAGTCGCCACGCCGTTTTAATTAAAGCCAAAACATTGAAAAACGCATTTTTAATGGGTTCAGGGGTCAAATTACAACAAGAGAAGAATATTGAACGTTATCACTCCTATTGCCCGAATTGATCGGTCTTTCTATCATGATGAATGTGTTAGTAGTGTGTTAGTGGTTTAGACCGGATCCGAAGATTGCCTACGTTCCTCTCAATGTGAGAAGCTCAGTTCAGCGTAGTTCGCAGAGAATTAGATTAGGCAGAAGAATCGGAATCATGCATAATGAGGGGGGAATTACCTAAAGATTAGGGTTTAGAAGTAGTTCCTAGATCATACTCGGGTTGATGAACCCTCGATCATCATCGGCTATGAAATAACATGTAATTATGAAGATCGCAACCCTAAATATAGCATAAATAAGGTTTTAATCTATGAACACGAAGAACATGCGAAGAACATATTATGAACATATGAATGAGCATGCAAAGAATATGAACAAACTATGAATAAACATGTACGAACATGAATATAAAAGATCTACATTAAAAATAATGCAAGAACATGAAGAAAAAGTTAGAAAACTTATCTATGTTGGCAAGAAATAAACCTTGGATCTTCTTGAGTGTTTGAATGCTAATTAGAGAGAAAAATAGTGTTTAAGAACTCCAAAATTCGTACTTAGAGCTCTCCCAATCCCCCCCTAAACTAATGGAATGGAATTGGTTTATATAGTAAACTGATGGGAAGATCTGATGGTCAGGATCATCCAGCGCAAGGTTGGCCGCCTGGCCATGGTTGAAGCAGGTGACAATAGTGGCCGCGTGGCCAAGATCAACGCGGAGCAAGGTTGGCCGCGTGGCCAAGGTTGCAGGCTGGCTTGATTCTTAAGCTAGGGTTTCTGCATGGTTTTAAGGAAACCATTTACTACCTAATTTGATAGATTTTGTCATAAATGAGATATTTCAGGAATCCGGGACAAGTCTTTGTAAGGTTTCTAATTCCTATAAAGTCCTTGTATTTTTGGGAAAGTCCTAATAAACTCATTTTCAGGTCGGGTACTAACAGTACCCCCTCGGCGACGCTTCTTGCAAGACAATGTGGGGTCGACGATAAAAGAAGGATCCGTCTGAAACATGAGTTTCAAAACAGATGAAAGGTAAGAGAACGGCTGAACCTTGGCAGGCGACCTACGTATCCGCGGGGGAATCAAGTCAAACGTAGTTCAAATCTGATGGGGAAATTGGGAATGATTGTCCTCTGATAGGGAGCAACATCTTCTGCTGGGGAAAGTGCACCTGCTGGGGATGAGAGATGACCGCGTCGATCGGGTGGCTGGACCTTTTCAGGTTTCCTACGTATCCTCTGAGGGATCAAGCCGGTCGTAGTTCAGAGCTATTGAGGAAAGACGAGACATCGAACTTCTGCTGCGGATAATAAACCTACGGATACTATCTTGTATGAAGAACGAACATTCGTAAGCAATGAAGTTATTTGGGAAAATTAAAGACTACGTTGTCTAAATAATCCCAAGATGGAATGGTAAACGCAATCAGGATCGCCAGGGTTCCTGCCGATTGCGCTAAAGTAATAGACATTGGATCTTTCGCGAACAGAAACGCCGAGGCTTCTGCCAACCCCGATCGATCAAGGATACGTATGCCATAGAGGTGCCGAAGTCTCTATGATCTCGCTAACAGAAACGCCGAGGCTTCTGCCAATTACGATTGATCTAGGATGGTATGTCATAGAGGCGCCGAAGTCCCTACAACCATACGAATCCTAAAATAGATCTCTCGCCAACAGAAACGCCGAGGCTTCTGCCAATTAAGATTGATCTAGGATGGTATGTCATAGAGGCGCTGAAGTCTCTACAACCATACGAATCCTAAGAAAATATTCGGTGAAGAATGGAAATTTTAAGGGGCTTTCCGCACCCAAAGGTAACGAATATCAGTCAAAATTGTGCTAAGGGCATTTAAGATGAATTAAAGGGAAAATATCAGGGACAAAAGTGGAATTTTATCTTAAGGGACAAGGTTGGCCGCGTGGCCAAACACACTAAATTGCAATAGTGGCCGCGTGGCCAAGACCGCTGAGTGGTCAGATCTCTTTCACACGGATCGCTGATCTGACGGCTGGGGTTGCAAGGGCAAAAGTGGCCGCGTGGCCAAGGATGCCGACGGGCTGACTCCTTGGTCACATCACCAGACACCTCCCCTCTTATTCTTCTTTTCTTCTTTCTTCTTCTTCCTTCCTCCATTGTTAACGAGTTAGAGAGAGAAAATTGGGTTTTTAGAGAGAGAAAGCTTGGATTTTGATAATCTTGAAGACTTCGTTTCACATACTTCTTGAAGCTATGGTAGATTGGATCAATGAGGCGTTATTTAGGGATTTCCCGGGCCAAGGTGGGTATATGATTCCAGAACAAGAGCCACAAGGAGAGGGGCACGGTTATGCTCAGGGCGCAGGAAATGTCGGGGTTGATCCAGGAGCGGGCTTTAAAGCGGCGCCCTTGATTCCACGGGGCGGTTTGAGACCACGAGCCGCAACTCGGAATTATCGCGATAATCTACTGCGGTCTACGTTCGACCAAGATTACGATTTTTACATCGACTCTGAGCGTCATTGGTCGATGGGGCTTCCGGAGACGCGAGAGGTAAATTTCGAATTTTCATTCCTCTCCTTCTTGCACATTTGTATGTTTTATGCACATAATATGAAATGCTAGAATAATGGAATGCTAGAATTTAAATTTCTAGATTTGTAGATTGCTAGAATGGTAACGTACCTGTGCTGTGTTTACCTACAGAGGATTAAGGCTCGTGGGTCCACAGTGACTGTGGGCAAACTATGGGCGTCCCTGCCGGAGGGACCGGGCGGTTTGCGTGCTCGGATCGAGGCTATGGGCTTTGGCCCATTCTTTGACAGTGTCCGCATGGTCGGGGCTACCCTGAAGGTGGCAGCGCTGATAGAGGTGTGCCGGGAGTTCTGGTGGGATACCACCCATACCTTCCACTTCAATTGGGGCGAGATTACCATCACGCCGACGGATTTCGCGGCCATCACAGGGTTGAAGTTTACTGGTACCCCTTTGCCTTTTGATGAGAGCTTGGCGGAGCGGCGGGACCATAGACAGGCTCTGCTGGGAGTCGACACCGACCTGGGAGGAGGTGTCAAGGGTTATGGAGTGGAGGCCGGGAAGGTGAATCGCTTGGTGGAGGTGGCTATTGAGGCCTTTAGTAGAGGGGAATATGATTTGGATTACTTGGTCCGGCTGTTCTTATGGTACAGCTTTTCGGAGATTTTGTTTCCCAGTGGGGCTACTGTCTGCCGGTACTCACTGCTAGGGGCTCTTGTGGACTTGGACCTAGTCGGTGGGATTTCTTGGGGTGGAGCTGGTTTGGCTGAGATTTACCAGGCTTTGGACCATTGCTCGAGGGCTAGCTCGTCGGCCTTTGACGGGTTCCAGTTCGCCTTTGAGGTACGCTTTTGACTACCCTTCTTTTCATTTTGTTGAGATCTCTGTTCTATCTTTTGGTCTGAAATGTCTCTCTCATTATATGCATAGGCTTGGGTGTACGAGGTCTTCGGTGTCGCCCCTTTTCAGTTGGTGACGAGTGCTAACAAGGTTGTTCCCATCATGTCGTACTGGTGCAAGGGCAACAGGGCTCCTCCCCGCAGAAACTGGGACAGGAAGACAGTGGATGCTGCTGATCTGAGGAGGGTGTTCGGGATGTCTGAGCCCATCGGGGTTAGATTTTACCCATGGAGCCCGGCCAATGAGGCTTCGGTGGGTCCCTATGTAGTGGATTTGACCGCTTCTAGGGTTCTGCTTGTGGGTCTCACCGGGGAGGCCATGTATCTTGGAGAGAGGGTGGTTCGTCAGCACAGGGCTGGTGCGTTACCGTGGGCTCGTTATGACCCTCCTCGGGATATGCTCCATCCCGCAAGGTTGGCGACTTTCTTGGCTCCCACTCCGGCAGAGCATTACAGAGGGGGTGACGACTATGCCGGCTACGTGCGGACACGTCTGATCAGCCCTCAGGTTCGGGCTCGGATGCTATCGGGAGAGGAATCTAGCTCGGCCCGGTATGTTGGTCGGAGTCGGCCTTTGGTTGACATGCCCCTTCGCTTGAGTAGTGTGAGAGTGATGAGGGGTGGCCGAGAGGTGGAGCTTAGCTTGGAGCCGACTGATGCAGATCTTGTTGAGGAGACATTCATTCCTCCGCCCGACACTGGGGTACGGCTTTGTGCTTTGTATTAGTCATGTTTGCACACACCTATTTCTTTCTGCATTGTAATCATTTGCCTTGGCTTCCCTTTCAGGTGACTCGGGAGGCATATATCCGTTCAGGTCGGCGGGAGAACGTGTTGATGCGCTTACTGAGGGAGGCGTACCATTCATGTACTTGTCAAAGGGACGACGTTGCGTCACCCCAGCGTCGTGAGCGGTCTCCGAACGGCGCGGGCTCTTCTCACATTGGTGGTCGAGCGGTCCGGGGACGGAGTTCGGGTGCCGGTAGCTCTCGGGCTTTAGCGCGGCGTGGAGACACCACGGAGGAAGATTCTGATTAGGCGGGGTCCATCTTTATTTCCTACACTGTTAGCTAGTAGAGAGCAGAGGGATATGTATGTATAGAACCAATGTATAAAATGCATGTATGTATATCATGTTTCTAAAATGCAAATTTATTGTAGGAGCCTACTTGTGCAAACTAGTTATTTTACAAATGTTCCTAATTTTATACAATGCATGAGCCACGGAAGGGGGTAGGTACGTAGTTGCATGGATCCGTCACGGAGTGGGAGGAAACAAACTGGATTTCTGTATGGAGCGATGTTGGCCGCATGGCCATGGCGAGGCCCGGAGCAATGTTGGCCGCGTGGCCATGGCAAGATCCGGAGCAATGTTGGCCGCGTGGCCTAGGACGAAGTTGGCCGCCTGGCCAAGGACAATATCGGCCGCGGGGCCAAGGGCATATGTGGCCGCGTGGCCAAATCCTGCGCCGCCTCCGGTTTTCCTTTTCCTGGCAAGAATCGGGAGTTGTGTAGTATTTAATAGGAGTTTGTGTCCTATTCAACTTCGTACCAGCAGCTCTTTTGATCAATTTGAGTTCCAATCATCAACTTGCTCTTCTTTTGACATGGATCACAATGCAAGACTTTCTAGACTTCAAAAAGGAGCTTTCATAACATCTTTGGAAAAGTGGGTTGCCAAGATATCCGGTCCTTGTCGTAGGAAATTTGAGAAGCGCTATGGGATAAAGTGTCTTTGGTCGTTCTTGCACATGAACTCCAACACTAACCTCTTGCAAGCTTGTGGGAAATTTTGGAACAACACTCTCCATGTTTTCAACTTTTCTTTTAATGAGATGGTACCCACTTATGAAGACATTAAGGCGCTTTGCGGTTGTGAAGGGAAGAGTACACTTGCGTTGCCCTTTGATCTTATTTCTTTGCATGACAAGTTGATAACCTTTGGTGTGCCCGCAGATGACCTTGGTAAGTATGCTAGGGGTGGCTACGTCGACCTTTCTTGGATGCCAAGGCACTTCATGCATGCGGATGTGACCTTGGACCGTTCTTTGGACCATCTTGCCTTGTGCTTATTTGCTTCCGTTCTTTTCCCTTCCGAAGTCGGATGTGCTAGTGCGGGATGTTTGACTATGGTGAATGCGGCTCGTTCGGGACATGACATTGTACCGGCCATCCTTGGGGAGATCATTTGTGGGATTCCTCATCTTGGGGTTTATGGCGGAATGCCGTGCGGCAGTGATAGACTTTTGACCATGTGGTTGCAAGAAAGGCTCCGAGCAAACAAGCCAGCGGTTTCTTTGGCGGTGTCCCCATGGATGCATCATATTAGAGGTATGGAGGAGAGATTCGAGGGCATGACTCTCAAGGGTTGGGAGAGGTACTTGGCGGAGATGGTGACCGATGATATCAAGTGGGTGGTGCCCCATTGGCATATTAATTCCGTGAGGGAGAAGCAAGTGGGACTGTACATGATTAAAGTTCCGTCATTTTCTGGGACCACTTTCTACTACCCCGCTAGAGTACTCCGTCAATACGGTCTAGTGCAAACCATCCCCGAGGGTTGGGATGAGGAGAGGACCCGTTTTCCTTTTGGTATACTTCATTTGGACGATAGCGCTTCGGTTCTCTTTTCTCAAATGTGGGGCGAGGCCGGTTTTTGCCATAGGACTCTCATCACACGCTCCAACAACACCTACCTATCACAAGAGTATTTAGACTGGTTTATGGAGAGACTTGGGCAAACGGAGCAGACTCTAGAGACCCTAAGGGGCACTATTTTGGCATCCTGTGCTCCTAGTTGTTCATTGAGGATGAAGGAGGCGATGGCTTATGAGAGAAAAGGAGTCAGAGCATGGCTAATGGAGATGGAGCGGGGACTTCAAGGAAGAGAAAGGATGGAGAAACTCCTAGTGTCAAAGCAAAAGGGGTTAGTGAATTTGAGAGGAGGTTTTGTGAGAACCCTAACAAGAAGAAGGTTCGCCGTGGTCAAAGCAAGAAGAAAGGGACCGAAGGCACGAGTGGCACTAAAGAGTAGTTCCGAGGATCCTTCCATGGTCGTTGCAAACACATTGTTTTTAATTTAGTTACTTTTGTTTTAGTTTCAATTTCAGAATAGGTTATTTATTCAAAAAGTATGTCAAGCTTAGACTCATCAAATAAGTGTTAACACGCAATGACTATGGAAATAAAAGTTTTTGCTTTCGGAAAACACAACTTCTATCTTTATTGCTTTGACAAGATTTGGATGTTTATTTGTTTTTTTAGACCGCACCTTTTGAAAGGCTGCCTACGTTCCCCTTTTACAAATAGGACTAAGGGGCTCAGGTCACCGTAGTTCACTCCAGTCGGACTAGAATGATTTTAGAGAAAGGGAAGATAAAAGGGGGGATGCTCTAACTTTTGCCTAGACCGCCCTTGCGGGTTTTCGATCTAGCGAGCTTTGTATGCACCCTTATTTTGCATAGACCGCCCTTTGCGGGTTTTCAGTCTATCGGGCTTATTTTTGCGTAGTAAACATTTTTTTTTTATTTTTTTAGAGGGGGGGTCTAGTCATAGTAGCGTCTGAGCTTGCTGAGGTTGACTGGTTCCTTGAACGGGTTGCCATCCAAATCTGCCATTCTGACCGCTCCTCCGGAGAAGATCTTCTGTACTACGAATGGCCCTACCCAAGTGGGGGTCCATTTCCCGAGGGGGTTGAACTTGTTCGGCAAGCGCGCTTTGAGCACCAAGTCTCCTTCCTTTATGTCAATAGGCTTGACCTTTTTATTGAAGGTTTTCGTCGTTCTCCTTTGATAGGCCCGGATGTGTTCCATGGCCTTAAATCTGCATTCATCGAGCGTTGCCAACTGATCATAGCGACTACGAAGCCATTCTACATCGTTCACTTGGTTCTCGAGCAAGATCCTCAAAGATGGCACTTCCAACTCAATAGGGAGTACTGGCTCCATGCCGTATGTCAAAGCGTAAGGGGTCTCTCCAGTAGCGGTGCGGACTGACGTTCTGTACCCCCAAAGTGCTAATGGTAACTTCTCGGGCCAATCCCGTCCTTGCAAAGCCATCTTGCGAATTATTTGCTCTATCGTCTTGTTGGCCGCCTCAACCGCGCCGTTAGTCTGCGGATAGTACGGGGAAGATTTCTTTCGTTCGATCTTGAATTCTACAAGCAAGCGAGCATACTCGGCTTCGAAATGACTGCCATTATCTGATATAATGAGGTTAGGGACCCCATACCGACACATAATGTTCTCTTTGATAAACTGCGCTACCTTCTTGGAATTCAGCACCTTGTAAGACTGAGCTTCGACCCACTTTGTGAAGTAGTCGACCGCGACGAGGACGAATTCATGACCATTACTACCGGCCGGCGAGATCTTCCCAATGATGTCTACCCCACGTGGCGAATGGCCAAGGCGTGGTGGAACTATATAACTCGTGTGGGGGGATGTGGTTGAGGTTGGAGCATACTTGGCACTTGTGACACCGTCGAACCCATTGAATACAGTCCGTCTCCATGGTAATCCAATAATAGCCCAGCCGAGTGATCTTCTGTCTAAGCATCCTTGCATTCATGTGGGGTCCGCACAACCCGTTGTGTACTTCTTCCATTATTGCTTCAGCTCTCTTGTTGTCTACACATAAGAGCAACAAACCGTCGTAATGCCTCTTGTACAAAGTATCGTCTAACAGTACAAACTGCCCCGCCAACCTTTTGAGTGCTTGCAGACTCTTGGCCTTCACATCTCCGTCAAAGGACATCTCTCCATGTTTAAGGAATTTGTAGATTTGGGCGTACCATTGATCTCCGTTTACCTCGGCATTGATCTGGATTTCACAGCAATAGGTGGGGTTCTCCCTTCGTCCAACCCTGAATGGTTTCAAGGACCTTCCCTCTAGAATTTCAACTAAGGAGGCCAATGTAGCTAGGGCATCCGCGAACCTATTTCTGTCTCGCGGCAGGAAATGGAAGGTAACCTCTTTGAACTGTGCTATCAGCTCGTCCATGTAACCTTGGTACCGCTGCAAGCAAGGATCAATAGTTTTCCATTTCTTCGCCGTTTGGTTAATAATCAAAGCAGAGTCTCCGTACACTTCTAACTCTTTCGCGTTGCGTTCTAGGGCGGCCTCCAATCCGGCTATACACGCCTCATACTCGGCGGCGTTGTTGGTTGCTGGAAAGTTTAGCTTGATGGCTATGGGAGTGTGCTCATCTTTGGGATCAATAAGTAGGAGTCCGACTCCATTCCCTCGTTTGTTTGCAGCCCCGTCAAAGAATAATTGCCACTTTTCTGCGACCTCAATTTCGAAAATGCCGTCGTCCGGGAACTCGGGGTCGGGTCCTCTTGTCTCGGTGCTTGGAGAGTCTGCGAGCTGATCGGCCATTGCCCTCCCCTTGATTTCCTTCCTCGGTACATAAGTAATGTCGAACTCTCCCAAGAATACTGACCATTTAGCGAGTCTCATAGAAAGGGAGGGTTTATCGAACAGGTAGTTGATAGGATCCATTTTCGAGACTAGTAAGATCGGATGGGATACCATGTAGTGCTTGAGCTTCGTCACCACCCATACTAGGCCTACACAGGTCTTCTCGAGCGCGAAGTAATTGAGCTCGCTACCTTGTAACTTTTGACTGACAAAGTACACTGCATTCTCAATCCGGGAATCTTTGGCTTCTTGCACTAACATGGCTTCGACGGCGGTGTCTGTCACAGTCAAGTATAGTAGCAACGGCTTCTCCTTATGCGGTGGGCGCAGGATTGGGGTATTCACTAAATACTGTTTGATCCTCTCGAAGGCTATCTGGCAGTCATAATCCCACTCCATACTGGTTGTTTTCTTCATCAGTTTGAAAATCGGTTCGCATATGGTGGTCAGCTGATTGATAAACCGGCTGATGTATTGCAGGCGTCCCATGAATCCTTTTATCTCCGTCTCGGTATGGGGCGGCTTCATCTCCATGATGGCTTGAATCTTCCTTGGGTCGGCTTCGATCCCATTCTCGGTGACCATGTAACCTAATACTTTTCCTCTACGAACTCCAAAGGTGCACTTTGCCGGGTTCAAACGCATGGCGTGCTCTCTCAACCTGTTGAAGAATTTTCTGAGATCTATCAAGTGTTGGCCCCCAGACCCTTTTTGAATGTATAATCATGTCATCCACGTACACCTCAATCTCCTTGTGGATCATATCGTGGAATAAAGTCGTAACAGCCCGTTGGTAGGTAGCCCCAGCGTTCCTCAGCCCAAATGGCATGACAGTATAGCAAAAAGTCCCCCATGGGGTGGTGAAAGCTCTTTTTTCTTGGTCCTCCTTGGCCATCTTGATTTGGTTATAGCCGGCAAACCCATCCACAAACGACTTGACCTCATAGTGGGCGGTCGCATCCACCAACATGTCGATATTTGGAAAGGGGAAGTCATCCTTTGGCGTAGCTTTGTTGAGATCCTGAAAATCCACACATACTCTGACTTTACCGTTGGATTTCTTGACAGTCACCAGATTTGATAACCAAGTTGGATACTCGATCACTGTCGCGACCCCGGACCCCGCGGGCCCCGGGACCGCGAGCTGGACGTCGACTCTAGAACCAAAACTATGAAATACCAAGGTTAAAAATTCCATTCAATACCAAAAGGTGGTAATCCAAAGTTTTACAAAACCAAGTTTAATAAAAACCAATTACAATTGTCATAAACTTCCACAAGTTTATGCTTAACAAAGTACAAATACATAAATCCTAATGACGTCAATGTTCGGTGCAAATATCCCAAAAGGTTACACATTTATATAATGTAAACCAACCTATACAACTTTCCCCAAAAGAATGGATCCACACTCGACGTCCTCTATCTCGTGATCAGCGAGACTAATCCTTAGCACCTGGGGGGGGGGGGTTAAGGAAAAACAAAGATAAAAGAAAGGGGTGAGATAAATCTCAATAAGTTACTAATGCAACTACATGACATGCTATGATGCAATAAGCAATAAACCAATATAATTATCACATAGCACATAGCAATTATCATATAACAGATAGCAGCGGAAATAAACACATAACAAAGGATATAGCCAAGGTTTTCCAAACCGGAACATCCAAATAAAGGATCGCTGCGCAGCTTCACTAATCAACAAATCATCATCTTCATAATAGCATGAAAGCCGAAGAGAAAACCCCGGTACCGGAACCAAAATCCAAAGAAGTGTCACAAGGGACGGGAGACATGCCACAAAGTCATGCTCCAAGAAGCTAAAATGCACACAAAGGAGCTAGCTCTTCTCACATCCAAGGCCAATCTGGAGGAGGGTAATAATGGGGCAAAACAATGGTCAACATCACAATGGACTTGGCCGTGCCATCATAACGTTTCGCATCGCCCAAACACACACAAAATACCAGCTGGACTTTCACGTAAAGGCTAAGTAATAAAATACTAGCACGATAAACAACAAATGATTCCAAAGTAGGGAATCATGCCAATTAATCACCAAGAAGATGAAATGAACAAACAATGCACAATAAAGGTGCTCCAAAATCCCAATTGACAATTAATGAATCTCAAACACAAACTTGATCACAAAGGACCCAATTCTATCACTAAAGCGTACCACAATGATCACTAAGGTCAACTAGAAGGACACCCAAGATTTAAACCAAAGCACGTTCTTCAATTACACAATTTAACAAAATGTAAAGTTTTCAGAGGACTGTGCGGCCGCCCAAGTTGGGTTGTGCGGTCGCCCAAAGTGCCTCAAAACAAGAACAAAAGCTCTCAGAAAGATGCGCGGTCGCCCATATGATTTTGGGCGGTCGCCCAATATGCCGGAATCGCCAGAAATCGGGAAGAACAACAGGGGTTCTTCCATTTTTAAACCCAAAACACATAACACCCAAAATCCAACACTCCCAACCAGATTTCTAAGGTACCCAAACATTATTTAAACAAAAAGGGGACCTTAACAACACCCTTTATCAACCAAAACCAAGATTAAATCAAGATTTTCATCAATTCACCATTTTCAACCAAAAACTCAATAAATTCCAAATAAATTGCAAAACTCATCCAAACTTCAAATGTAACACATCAAACATTATCTAAACATGATATGAACAATTTAGCATTAAAATGGGGGGAAAAGCAACTTACTTGCAAATTCTCAAAGTTGATGGATTTCAAATCTTTTTGGCTTCCTACGATGCTATCGACGATCTAAACAATGTTCATGTTTTAATAAATGAGAGATGATGAAAGGAAGAAGGAGAAAATGAAGAGAGATGAAGAGGAAGAAAACTTACCCAATACTAAGAGAGAGAGAGAGTTGTCTGGGAATGATGGGGTGAAGGGGAAGAGTGAGGGGAAAAGAGAAGGAGTAGGGAGGGAGTAGGGGAAAAATCATTTCAAAATGTTACACTTAAGCCCCCTCTCTCACACTACACACTATTACTACACTCCCAACTATCAATTAAGACTCAACACTTCTACACTAGCCCAAATAACTCAAGTAAAATGCTAGGCATAATCATT
The DNA here is from genome assembly GCA_026119855.1 of Campanula takesimana. NCBI lineage: Eukaryota > Viridiplantae > Streptophyta > Magnoliopsida > Asterales > Campanulaceae > Campanula > Campanula takesimana. The sequence goes on along the minus strand of JAOWBW010001139.1, from coordinate 52,202 downwards.
ATGAAACATAAAATGCACACATAATTATTTAAATAAATAATGATTTAAATAAACAAATAAGCAAATAATTAAATAAAAATCATTTAATTACTAATAAAATAGAGCCTATATTTCGGGTCGTGACATTCACTCCCCCTTAAAGAAAATTCGACCCGAATTTTAACGAGACTCACCTTAAACAAAAAGCCACGGAAATTTCCTCTCGATCTCATCTCGGAGCTCCCACGTCGACTCCTCGATGTTATGATTCCTCCAAAGAACTCGAACCAACGCGATGCTCTTGCTCCTCAACTCTTGGACCTTGGAATCTAAGATCCGAACTGGTCGTTCCTCATAACTCATATCGGGCTCAATATCCTCCGGTATCCTCGGTAACACGTGAGACGGATCATGAACATACTTCCGAAGCATAGAAACGTGGAACACGTTGTGCAACCGGTCCAAAGATGGCGGTAACGCAAGACGATACGCTAGAAGTCCAACCTTTCCCAAAACCTCAAACGGGCCAATAAACCTTGGAGCCAATTTGCCTTTCTTCCCAAACCTACGAATACCCACCTTTGGAGACACTTTCAAGAACACCAAATCACCAGCCTGAAAACTAAGATCTCGCCTTCGGTTGTCTGCGTAGCTCTTATGTCGACTCTGGGCTGTCTTCAATCTATCCCGGATAACTCTAACCTTTTCAACTGAATCCTGAAGCAAATCAATACCCAAAACTTTCGCTTCACCGACCTCATCCCAACAAATAGGCGATCTACACTTTCTTCCATACAACGCCTCATACGGTGCCATCTCGATACTAGCCTGATAACTGTTGTTGTAGGAGAATTCCACTAACGGTAGGTGCGAATCCCAAGAATCGGAAAAGTCTATCGCACAAGCTCGCAACATATCCTCAAGAATCTGAATAGTCCTCTCGGATTGACCGTCGGTCTGAGGATGAAAAGCTGTACTAAATCGCAAATCTGTACCCAAAGCTTCCTGAAATGCCTTCCAGAATCTAGAAGTAAACCTCGGGTCTCGATCTGACACAATGCTAACCGGAACCCCATGCAATCTAACAATCTCATCAATAGAAAGGGTCGCAAGCTTCTCCATCGAATATCTGATGTCCATAGGCAATAAATGGGCACTCTTGGTCAATCTATCCACTATTACCCAAACACTGTCATACTTCCTACGGGTACGAGGCAGTCCCGTAACGAAATCCATAGTCACATGCTCCCATTTCCACTCGGGAATCTCTAACGGCTGAAGCAATCCCGCGGGTCTCTGATGCTCGGCTTTGACTTGCTGACACGTTAAACACCTCGATACATACTCGGCTGTTTCCCTTTTCATATTAATCCACCAAAATTGTTGCTTCAAATCCTGATACATCTTCGTACTACCCGGATGAATAGTATACCTCGATTTGTGACCCTCATCAAGAACCCTCTGTTTAATTCCATCAACCTCCGGAACACACAATCTTCCACGGAAAGTCAACACTCCCACCGGGCTCAAAGAAAAATCCTCGAAATTCTTTTCTTTCAGTTTACTCATTACCTTCACTAACTCGGGATCCTCTTTCTGAGCTTCTTTTATCCTCTGAATTAGGGTCGGAGACACTCTAATATTCACAAAAATAGCCCCATGTCTCGATTCACGAGGAGACCAATCTCGAACATCCTCAAGCATTTTCCATTCTCGAACCATCATCGAAGCCACATAAGACTTTCTACTAATCGCATCGGCTACCACATTCGCCTTCCCCGGATGATAAGAAATCGTACAATCATAATCCTTCAACAATTCCATCCATCGTCGCTGTCGGTTGTTCAATTCCTTCTGAGAGAATAGGTACTTCAAACTCTTGTGATCGGTAAAAATCTCAAACTTCGCTCCATAAAGGTAGTGCTTCCACTTGTGCAACGCAAAGACAATAGCCGCTAACTCCATATCATGAGTCGGGTAATTCTGTTCACTAGGGGTCAACTTTCTCGAAGCATACGCAATTACTTTCCCATTCTGCATCAACACACAACCCAAACCCTCTTTCGAAGCATCACTATAAATCACTAGGCCATCGCTTCCATTAGGCAAACTCAAGATCGGTGCGGTAGTTAACCTCTTCTTCAATTCCTCGAAACTCTTGTCACATTTCTCGGTCCACACAAACAGAACATTCTTCCGGGTCAACTGAGTCATCGGAGTAGCAATCCTCGAAAACCCTTCAATAAACCTTCGGTAATACCCGGCTAAACCAAGAAAGCTTCTAATCTCTGTCACTGACTCGGGTCTCTTCCAATCCACTATTGCCTCTATCTTTGACGGATCCACCGAAATCCCATCTTTCGAAATAACATGACCCAGAAATGACACCTTCTCGAGCCAAAAGTCGCATTTACTGAACTTCGCAAATAATTTCTCCCTCGCAAGAGCGGATAAAACTGTCCTCAAGTGCTGCTCGTGCTCCTCTCGAGATTTCGAATAAACAAGAATGTCGTCGATGAAAACCACCACGAACGAATCAAGATAAGGATGGAAAATCCGATTCATCAAATCCATAAACACGGCCGGCGCGTTAGTCAACCCAAACGGCATAACCAAGAACTCATAATGACCATAACGAGTGCGAAAAGCAGTCTTCGAAATATCCTCCGATCTAACCTTCAACTGATGGTACCCACTCCTCAAATCAAGTTTAGAGAAAACCACGGACCCTTGTAGCTGGTCAAACAAATCATCAATATGCGGTAGAGGATACTTGTTCTTCACCGTAACCTGATTCAATTTCCGGTAATCTATACACAATCTCAACGAACCATCTTTCTTCCGCACAAACAAAACCGGTGCTCCCCACGGGGAAACACTAGGGCGGATAAACCCTCGATCAAGCAACTCTTGCAACTGAACCTTCAGTTCATTCAATTCTGCGGGGGCTAACCTATAAGGTGCTTTCGAAATCGGAGTCGTACCCGGCAAAAGATCTATACAAAACTCAATCTCACGATCGGGAGGCATATCATACTCGGTAGAGAAAACATCGGGAAATTCCCGAACTACCCGAACACTATCAAAACTAGGGGATTCTTTCCTAGTATCAAGAACACTAGCCAAATACCCCTCACAACCACTATGCAATAATTTTCTTGCTTTCATAAAAGAAATTAGGCGAACCTTTCTACTCAGAGGACTAGCCTCAAACACAAACTTAGGCACATCGGGAATAGAAAAAGTAACAGTTTTCTTACGGCAATCAACAGAAGCATGAAATTTGCTCAACCAATCCATACCCAAAATGACATCAAAGTCTTGGATAGGAAGAACTACCAAATCCGCACAAAGGACTCGACCACAAATGACCACATCACAAGCACGAAAGACTCGATCCGAAATCAAGCATTCTCCTATAGGGGTCGACACCTCTAGCGCGTACGGTAAAGACTCGAATGCAGCATTTAACATGGAAGCAAATTGCACAGAAATGTATGAATGAGATGATCCTGGATCTACTAACGCTCGTGCGCTCACATTAGACACAGAAATAATACCTCCAATAACGGATGGATCATCGGTAGCTTGTTGTTGATTCATAGCATAGACCTTCCCTTGAACCTTGGACTTCCCAGCTGCATCCCTTTTCTGACCCTGATTATTACCAACTCCTGACCCGGATGACTGACCTCTACCACTCGGGCAATCTTTTACAAAGTGACCCATTTGACCACAATTGGTGCACCTTCCTTGCTTCTTCCAACAACGGTCTTCAGAATGACCTTCCTTTTGACAATACGAACAAAGCCTCCTAATTTGGCTCCCTTGGTTCCCGGAAGTGGTACCCGGGTTCCTTGGAATCGGTTGCTCTCGGAACTGAGATTGTCCCCCAAAGTTACCTCGATTATCGGAACGGTGTTGAGGTTGAGACTTAGCATGGCTTCCCGGTTTACCCGTACCCGCAACCTCGGTTTTCCTTTTGTGCTCCCCAATATCTTGCTCTATCAAATAGGCTCGGTCCACCGCATCTTGAAAAGTCACTATCCGTTGGGCAATAAGTTGAGTACGGATGGAGGTCTTCAATCCCCGAATGAATCTCATAGCCTTTTGTTCCTCGGTCCTCACCAAATAGTCGTAATACCGGGCTAATTCTATGAACTTAGCCGAGTATTGTGCTATAGACAACACACCTTGCTCTAGGTTGAGTAGCTCGATCTCCTTTCGGTTTTGATCAACAACCGGAATGAAATGCTCCTTGAACTTGCGCACAAACAACTCCCACGCATACACCGTGCGAGTATCATCCCAAGTAGCTTTAACACCCTTCCACCAATGCTCGGCGGCTCCCACAAGCTTGTAAGCCGCGAACCGGACCTTGTCCTCATCCGAACACCCAAACACATCGTAAATCTTCTCCATAGACTCAATCCACAACTCAGCCTTCCTTACATCGGGCTCCCCATTGAATTCAACCGGTTTAAGTTTCAGAAATTGCTCCAATCCATAACGGGGTGGTGCTTGCTCTAACCTCGGACCTTGATCATGTATGGCCTTCATGGCCGCCTCAAACATGCCTTGAAACATGGCACGTGCTTCATCCCTTGTATCATTCTGATTCTGTGCCCCACTAGCACCTCCTCTGTTTCTTCTTCCCGACATTGAGAACAATTACCTGCATAAAACATCAACCGTTAATCACTCCGCACACTACTACCCACCTAGGTCATACTAATCCATCTAGACTTATACATAGATCTAATGCCATAGCTCTGATACCAACTGTCGCGACCCCGGATCCCGCGGGCCCCGGGACCGCGAGCTGGACATCGACTCTAGAACCAAAACTATGAAATACCAAGGTTAAAAATTCCATTCAATACCAAAAGGTGGTAATCCAAAGTTTTACAAAACCAAGTTTAATAAAAACCAATTACAATTGTCATAAACTTCCACAAGTTTATGCTTAACAAAGTACAAATACATAAATCCTAATGACGTCAATGTTTGGTGCAAATATCTCAAAAGGTTACACATTTATATAATGTAAACCAACCTATACAACTTTCCCTAAAAGAATGGATCCACACTCGACGTCCTCTATCTCGTGATCAGCGAGACTAATCCTTAGCACCTGGGGGGGGGTTAAGGAAAAACAAAGATAAAAGAAAGGGGTGAGATAAATCTCAATAAGTTACTAATGCAACTACATGACATGCTATGATGCAATAAGCAATAAACTAATATAATTATCACATAGCACATAGCAATTATCATATAACAGATAGCAGCGGAAATAAACACATAACAAAGGATATAGCCAAGGTTTTCCAAACCGGAACATCCAAATAAAGGATCGCTGCGCAGCTTCAATAATCAACAAATCATCATCTTCATAATAGCATGAAAGCCGAAGAGAAAACCCCAGTACCGGAACCAAAATCCAAAGAAGTGTCACAAGGGACGGGAGACATGCCACAAAGTCATGCTCCAAGAAGCTAAAATGCACACAAAGGAGCTAGCTCTTCTCACATCCAAGGCCAATCTGGAGGAGGGTAATAATGGGGCAAAACAATGGTAAACATCACAATGGACTTGGCCGTGCCATCATAACGTTTCGCATCGCCCAAACACACACAAAATACCAGCTGGACTTTCACGTAAAGGCTAAGTAATAAAATACTAGCACGATAAACAACAAAGGATTCCAAAGTAGGGAATCATGCCAATTAATCACCAAGAAGATGAAATGAACAAACAATGCACAATAAAGGTGCTCCAAAATCCCAATTGACAATTAATGAATCTCAAACACAAACTTGATCACAAAGGACCCAATTCTATCACTAAAGCGTACCACAATGATCACTAAGGTCAACTAGAAGGACACCCAAGATTTAAACCAAAGCACGTTCTTCAATTACACAATTTAACAAAATGTAAAGTTTTCAGAGGACTGTGCGGCCGCCCAAGTTGGGTTGTGCGGTCGCCCAAAGTGCCTCAAAACAAGAACAAAAGCTCTTAGAAAGATGCGCGGTCGCCCATATGATTTTGGGCGGTCGCCCAATATGCCGGAATCGCCAGAAATCGGGAAGAACAACAGGGGTTCTTCCATTTTTAAACCCAAAACACATAACACCCAAAATCCAACACTCCCAACCAGATTTCTAAGGTACCCAAACATTATTTAAACAAAAAGGGGACCTTAACAACACCCTTTATCAACCAAAACCAAGATTAAATCAAGATTTTCATCAATTCACCATTTTCAACCAAAAACTCAATAAATTCCAAATAAATTGCAAAACTCATCCAAACTTCAAATGTAACACATCAAACATTATCTAAACATGATATGAACAATTTAGCATTAAAATGGGGGGAAAAGCAACTTACTTGCAAATTCTCAAAGTTGATGGATTTCAAATCTTTTTGGCTTCCTACGATGCTATCGACGATCTAAACAATGTTCATGTTTTAATAAATGAGAGAAGATGAAAGGAAGAAGGAGAAAATGAAGAGAGATGAAGAGGAAGAAAACTTACCCAATACCAAGAGAGAGAGAGAGTTGTCTGGGAATGATGGGGTGAAGGGGAAGAGTGAGGGGAAAAGAGAAGGAGTAGGGAGGGAGTAGGGGAAAAATCATTTCAAAATGTTACACTTAGGCCCCCTCTCTCACACTACACACTATTACTACACTCCCAACTATCAATTAAGACTCAACACTTCTACACTAGCCCAAATAACTCAAGTAAAATGCTAGGCATAATCATTATGAAACATAAAATGCACACATAATTATTTAAATAAATAATGATTTAAATAAATAAATAAGCAAATAATTAAATAAAAATCATTTAATTACTAATAAAATAGAGCCTATATTTCGGGTCGTGACAATCACCCTGATGAAACCCACACGGAGTAGCTTCTCGATCTCTTCCTTCACTTGCAAAGACCATTCCGGCTTAGTGCGGCGCAGCTTCTGCTTGACTGGCTTAGCGTCTGGTGCTGTCGGGATTTTGTGCTCTACGATCGAGTTGTCGAGCCCCGGCATGTCCTTATAAGACCTTGCGAACACATCCACATATTCTTTGAGTAGCTCAATCAGTGCTTCCCTTTCGGCTCCGCTGAAGAAGCTTCCAATCTGCGTTTCCTTAGGCTCGGCTTCGGTTCCCAAATTCACGCATGTTAACACCTCATCGGCAGCTTGGGCTCGAGACTCTTTTTGATTAATAACCTGTTCTGAAATTTCTTTAATGTATTCGTCATTTAATCGGTCTGTGTCTGCCTCTTCTAATGAATCATTATTAACTAAGTGTATATCATTAGTTTGATTATTAGCCAATTTATCGGTTAAAAGAGTGACTATGGAGGGATACTCAGAAAGGTCGAGGGTTTCATTTATGGCAAAAGGGAAAATAGCGTTTGCAACAAGATCATAGTCTTCAGACGTAAGGTCGTTAGACTTAGAGGAAGACTCAAATTCAAAATGTAAAACACTAGATTCTGGGGACGGGGATTTTGGGTGAGTGACAGGAGATGCTGCAGGAGTGGCGACAGGAGAAGGAGTAAGCCCCAGTGTTCCCACCATAAATTCCGGAGTAGCTATAGGTCCCCCAATGATGCACCAATTCTTAAGCTTGTCCCCCATGGGTACCACCAATGTCCTTGGGTCCACCTTATCTTCAGAATCGTCTCCGATGACGGCAACCATGTCTTCGTGCAGCCCCAGATTACCCAGATATTGAAGCAGATATTGGCCGTCCCACGTCTCAGTCAAACTTGGAGTTTCTGCGGCTTCTATTGCTGGCTTGTCAAGGGTTGCGGCTTCAAGTTGATCTGCCAAGTCATCTGCAACCTTGGTGGAGTACTCATGCCTGATGGTTCTAACTCTGCCCATGGCTTTGTCATATTCCATGCAAGTCAGCTTCATGTTGGACCGATCGAATTCCACATCTCTAAAAATCTCGAACCCTTTCTGCAACTTCCCGGTGTGGTCAATCCATGGCTCGGCGAACTCAAAACACGAAAACTCCTCACCTTCCCTGACAAAGTAGCTATTCAGGGACAGGCGGTATGGCCGCATTTCAGGCTTTTTGTAGGGAAGCTTCATCCTTTTAAGCAATTTTATCCTCTGTTGCTCTATCTTGTCTTCAAGGGTAAGAGTATACCCAAGACCGAACAACCCTCGATGATTAACCTCTTCAACCAATTCTGTGGGGCCTTGCAAGTTCTTACCTAGCCCCAGCCCCGGTGTAAAACCCATGTTACGCAGTATCTTGACAACATGTGCCACTTTATCCGTTGTTTTGGTGAGGTCGATGGTGCAGATCTGTGCTTGAGCCACTATTTCAAAACAGTTGAAGAGTCTGCTCTCTTCCCCATGCTGAATCTGTAAGACAGGAACGCCCTTGGTGTCCGTCCCTTGGGCAGTTACAAGATCACTGTAGATGATGGTCACTTCATTACCAGATTGAAACTTCACACACTGGTGTAGGTAAGATGGGACAGCGCCCGACTGATGTAACCATGGCCGGCCGAGGAGGAGTGAGAAGGTTGCGGGGATGTCTATGACGTGGAAATCGGTTGGCAGGATCTTTGTTCCGATGGTAATGGGCAAGGTGACTTCGCCTATCACGGCGCGGCATGTAGAGTCATAAGCTTTGATGGTTTGCTTGGATGGGCGTAAATCAACACCATGAATGCCAACCACATCCATCATCCTTGAAGGCAGGATATTAATTGCAGAACCATTATCAATGAATACACGGGGGATTTTCTTGCCATTTACCTCGACAGTGATGTATAAAGGCTCATTATGATCAACTCCGAACGCTGGCTTGTCTAGCTCCGAGAAAGTGATGATGTTTCCATAGTGGATATTACCAATCATGTGGGTGACGTCCTCCGGGGTAATAGTGGATGGTACCATGGTGGCGGCGAGGTTTTGCTCGAGCATGAGGCGATGGGCTAGGGAGGAGGTGAGTAGGGACCATAGTGAAATATGGGCTTGGGTTTGTTTGAGTTGAGTGAGGATAGGGTCTTCTTTGTCTAGGTCGGCTTGCTCGGGTTCTTTCCCAAAGACTTTCTTTGCACCCTTCGGGTCGGATTGGTACACTTGACCGGATCTTGTAAGGAGACAAACTTCTGCACGTAGCTCCTCCAAAGACAATGGCGAGTCATGACAAGGGGGCGAAACTTCTGTCTTTTCGGCCTCCTCGAAGATTTCGGCCCAAGAAAGAGGTTGAGAGGGCTTGGGCCTCTCTTCCTCTAGAGATTCGACTTCACTCACTAGTTCTTCTAAAGACAACAAGTAGCAAGAAGATTCTTTATTATTAGTCATTGGAATACAACCCATCTCATCATAGTCCGCCACAACAGGCTTGGCCGGATCAGTGATCTCACTAAGTTCTACCATGAGTACATTGCTAGCTACATAATCTCTAGGGTCTTCGACCACTCCCTTGTGGATGAGCTCTTGCACGGCTTTCTTGAGTTCAAAACATTCTTCGGTAGTGTGACCGGTGCACTTGTGGTAGTGGCAAAACTTTGACAAATCGCAACCAAGGCGGGGAAGGTTTCCTTCTAATGGTTCGAGCATTCCTAACATCACCAATGCCATGAAGATATCCACCATTGTGAGCCCTATGTTGTCAAAGGCATCCATGAGCTCTAGGATACTAATTTCGCATGTTTGCACCATATTCACCCCACCCCCATTGTTAGGAAGAGGGTTATTCACCACATTAGGACCCTTCGGCTTCTCAATCTTCTTGTCATTGATCAACCCTTGTACTACGCGCTTCAATTGAATACAACCATCCGTTGTGTGCCCGATGTGCTTGTGATACTTGCAGAACTTAGAGGCGTCCAAATCAGTTCTTGGGTAGGCGGGTCGGTAATTCTCTAAAGGCTTGATAAGACCTCTCTTGACTAACACGTCAAAGACTTTCCCCATAGGCATTCCAAAATCGTCAAAGTGTTCCCTCTCTCTTTGCGGCGGAGCCCCATTCCTTGTTACGGCTTGGACATCTAGCGGGACCTCTTTCTGGACCATATTCACTTGGCCGACGGCCTCCTTTCCACCCCTAGGAGGCGCAGGCGCAGTAGGAGCCTTGTAGCGGAAGGAGTTGTTGTTGTTGGTCTTTGGACTTTCCTTTGGCGGCACAATCCCAGTGAACCCTGCTTCGTACCTTACTCCGGCGTCAACCATTTCCCGCAAATCATGGAAGTAACCATTACCTATAGCTTCTTTCATCTCCGGTAGCAAGCACTTGTAGAAAATCTATTTCTGTTCCTTCGCCTTTGGTGGGTATTGGACCTCACACAACCGATGGTTCCACCTCTTGTAAAAATCATAAATAGCCTCGCCGGGCATTTGCATAGTGTTCTCAAAATCCGTTCGATTCACATGCCAATCCAAGTTAGCTTGATACTTCTCACAGAAAATGGCGCTGATTTGATCCCACATTTGCCTCTCGCTTGGTTCTAGCTCCAAGAACCAACGCAGAGCTATACCATCCAAAGTACTATGGAATACGCGAGCCATTTGTTCGTTGGTGCAGTCACGAGCCCTCATGGACAACACATAACTATCCAAATGAGTCTTAGGACACGAGTCACCATGAAACATCGCCACTTTAGGCATCTTGAAATCCTTGGGGAGAGCCCCCACTTGGCTAGGGTTGATTGTCTTGGTAGTCGGTGCACTTTGCTTATCCACGGTCTCGATCAATTTGCGCATTTTCTCTTACATGGCCGTGACCACAGGGTGATTGGAGATGTCGGGTATGGATTCTGACAGAATGACGGGAGGAGTAGTGGAAGTAGTAGCAGCGGCCATCCCAATACTCAGAGGCAACGAGGGTGCGGGTAGTTTGTTAGCAGAGAGGTAGCCACCAAGCAGTTCAGGGGAAGGTTCATAGACAGCCTTGTTCTTGCTCATGGTAGTGAAACCTTGTTGGGTGTAGAGTGAAGGAGGTGGAACATTGCGGTAGCTTGGGAATGGGAAGGCAGTGGCATTGGTGTTGGGGAGACAGTTGGTATTGACCTCTTCATCCTCGACATAAATGAAATTCTCACCATCGGGCACCAGTTTAGTTCCCTTTTGTTGAATGTGACCCTTCAACTGTTGGTTCTGTTCTTCCAACATCTTGTTGCTTTCTTCGAGATTCTTGATCTTGGCTTCGAGACCGGCGAGGAAGTTCTGGAGGCTTGGGGGAATACCATTGAGAGTAGCCTCAGTGTTGAGCTCGGCGGCACTAGCAGGAGGAGCAGAGGCTGAAGCTGAAGCTTGACATTGCTGATGACGAGACTGAGAACGTGGACGTAGTAGAAGCTTCGCGTTGTAGTCGACCACCCGAGCGGATCCAAACTTGCTTTGCTGAAAGGTTGAAGGGTAATGAAGCTTCAGGACAGGGGGAAGGCTCATGCAAAGTATATTTTAATTTACAAAAACATACATTATTTACATCCTAATTGGTTGGAAGGGATACCCCTTTTTTCGCAACTAGTTAGAAGACTACGATTAGTGGAGGCCATCACTACGTCTATAGACCCCTCATTTTGCACCTGCATTGCACACCCCCAAACGGACAATTTGGGCGAGGGTCCTATTGGGCAAGCGGCTTCCACCAACCATCGGATCCTACGACTAACCCTTCCTTAAAGGCATTTAACGTGACGTCCATGTTACATCCTACGCAAGTTAATGATGAGCGGAGATCTTGACAATAAACACTCACCTTACCATGGCACGTCCCTTGTAGGGAAATCACTTTTTTGTGCACTTTCTCTCAAAGATCTCGATCCATCATTGACTTGGGGATGACTCGACATAGACAGCACGTTAATTGACTATTAAGAAAAAACTAGCCAAACCAACCGGTCAAAACCTAGGTGTGTTTATACTAGTGTGGGTTGACACGGGTTAGGTAAAAGGTTCCCACCGTATACGGTGAGTGGAATAGACGAGTGACTCGAAAAGAGTGCGGCAGTAGCACACAAATTCCTGCACATCGAATACTCCGGGTAATGGGGACCTGTGCAGTGCTGACACGGACTAGTGGTAGTGTGTGGCAAGAAACTAATTCTTTTTAAGGAGAAAAGAGAGAAGTTTTGAATGTTTGAATGATGCTATGCAATGCAATGCAGGAGAAGGAAAATAATGTACAAGGGAGCATAGCAGAGTTTTGTTTGACCCTAATACTAAGGCGAAAATAACAAAGGTACATGGTACAAGGTACAAGGTACGAGTATTAACATGGTGGAGTGCGCGGGTGTATGTGTAAACATGGCTTAACTGTAGGGGGCACGTGAAAACATGGGAAGTGTGCATGTGTAAACATGGCAGGTGTGTGCATGTGTAAACATGGCAGGTGTGTGCATGTGTAAACATGGAAGGTGTGTGCATGTGTAAACATGGCAGGTGTGTGCATGTGTAAACATGGCAAGTGTGTGCATGTTTAACATGGCAGGTGTGTGCATGTGTAAACATGGCAGGTGTGTGCATGTCTAAACATGGCAGGTGTGTGCATGTGTAAACATGGCAAGTGTGTCCTTGTGTAAACATGGCAAGCATCATGATGTGACGAAAGTTAGACCCACAAAGTTTGAAAAAGTTTCAAAGCAATCCCCAGCAGAGTCGCCACTGTGAATACCCCTTTCCGATGAAGCGACGCATGGGAAGTATCTTGTGATTATTATTATTTACAAAAGGAATATTCTTAACGACATAAAAATTATGAGAGTCGCCACGCCATTTTAATTAAAGCCAAAACATTGAAAAAAGCATTTTTAATGGGTTCGGGGGTCAAATTACAACAAGAGAAGAATATTGAACGTTATCACTCCTATTGCCCGAATTGATCGGTCTTTCTATCATGATGAATGTGTTAGTAGTGTGTTAGTGGTTTAGACCGGATCCGAAGATTGCCTACGTTCCTCTCAATGTGAGAAGCTCAGGTCAGCGTAGTTCGCAGAGAATTAGAATAGGCAAAAGAATCGGAATAATGCATAATGAGGGGGGAATTACCTAAAGATTAGGGTTTAGAAGTAGTTCCTAGATCATCCTCGGGTTGATGAACCCTCGATCATCATCGGCTATGAAATAACATGTAATTATGAAGATCGCAACCCTAAATATAGCATAAATAAGGTTTTAATCTATGAACACGAAGAACATGCGAAGAACATATTATGAACATATGAATGAGCATGCAAAGAATATGAACAAACTATGAATAAACATGTACGAACATGAATATAAAAGATCTACATTAAAAATAATGCAAGAACATGAAGAAAAAGTTAGAAAACTTACCTATGTTGGAAAGAAATAAACCTTGGATCTTCTTGAGTGTTTGAATGCTAATTAGAGAGCAAAATAGTGTTTAAGAACTCCAAAATTCGTACTTAGATCTCTCCCAATCCCCCCCTAAACTAATGGAATGGAATTGGTTTATATAGTAAACTGATGGGAAGATCTGATGGTCAGGATCATCCAGCGCAAGGTTGGCCGCCTGGCCATGGTTGAAGCCGGTGACAATAGTGGCCGCGTGGCCAAGATCAACGCGGAGCAAGGTTGGCCGCGTGGCCAAGGTTGCAGGCTGGCTTGATTCTTAAGCTAGGGTTTCTGCATGGTTTTAAGGAAACCATTTACTACCTAATTTGATAGATTTTGTCATAAATGAGATATTTCAGGAATCCGGGACAAGTCTTTGTAAGGTTTCTAATTCCTATAAAGTCCTTGTATTTTTGGGAAAGTCCTAATAAACTCATTTTCAGGTCGGGTACTAACACCCTCATCTCAAGAATCTTTGGTTTCGTAATCAATAAAAAAGGCTATTTTCTTAGGTTTTCTCGCGTTCCTCTAAAACGTGGGTGACGACTCTTAAAATCAATTAGACATCCTAGGTAATTCACCGCTCTAGCCAGGCCGTGGTTCCCCGGGGTATCTACAGTGGCGACTCCGCTGGGGACATAGAGGGTTAAACTTGCATTTTCTGCTTTTGGTGTTCTTATATCTGTTTTCTGGGCATTCTAGTAAAAAGGGTAGGAAGCGCGCGCCTCCAGCCTTCTTGGCCTAAAGCGCGCGCGTCCGACCTTTATTACCAGAATCGCCCACCTTTCATCTTGTCCTTCAAATTTCATATTTCTATGCTAACATGTTTCTGCAGGGGAAAGTTACATAATTTGGGACCAGGGCAATCCCCTGAGTCCGCGGTTTCTTCTGACATTCTGACAGGTACCCCAGATGCGCGCGCCTCCCACATTCATGGCGCAATTCGCGCGCTTCCCACGTAACTGCCCTGAGTTGCGCGCTTCTGGGCCATTTTCCAGAACAAAACAGTAAACAGAACAGTGAACAGAATGGGCAGTTTTGACAGTGTGTGGGCACCGGGCCTGTATACACCCCCTTTTACTTTTGTTTATTCATTTTTATCGGTCACACGGGTGATTCGAAAGTTGTAAACTACGTGCTTATTTGTTTTTTTTATTTCCTTTGAAAAAAAAAATTGTCACTTGTTAGACCTCACACTACGCGCACAATTCTTATCAACTGCTCACTATCGAGTGGCACAAGTCCAACCCCAAACCCGTCGAGGCCCGTCGTAGGAAGTTTCAAGCTCCACCCGACCTTGACTCTTTCGAAGCGGTCAACCTCAGCCCGTGGCGTAGTTCAAGACTACATGCCGGGGGTGACCTTTAAGCCTCTCTTTAGCAAGCACCAACCACACAACTCTAGTTAGGGTCTAACACTCTGTGACTCAAGTCGGTTTCCATGTGCCGAGATTTCCCTAAACTAATGTCTTCAAATCATAGATGCCACTCGTTGTTATGGACGAAATAAAAATCCGTCCCCAAGTGGTTATTATGGACGAAAATAAAAATCCGTCCCCGCATGTATGCTTTACTACATTAATTTAGTTTAATCCCGACACATGTAGGATTCACAAGCGTGGTGGAATCCGATGAGTATATGGGACCACGAGAAGGTCTATATACTAGTGTGACGATTCCACTATTTTTCTAGAAACCCCAAAAAGGACCACGTCCTTCCGACTTTTGTAAATAAATAAAAAATGAGTCATTTTTCTTATGTGGTTAAGTCTTTTTCCTTTGTTGGTGGGTTAATTATTCTACTCAAAATATGTTTGTGGGGCCAACCTAAGATCGACTGTGTTCTCTCAATAGGTCCAATGGCTTCCAACGGCAACAACAACAAGGGTGAGAACATCTTCGTGTCCAACGAAAGGCTCTTCAACATAATAAGAGCCATGGGGGAACAAATGGATAGACTTATCGAGAATGCCCGCCACAAGGATGTTTTATGGCAAGACCGTCTTGATCTCGAGAGGAGAATTCATAAGGAAGAAGTGTCCGAACTTAAGGCCCATTTACGGGAGTTCACCGACAACAAGGCAAAGGTCAACGGTAAGGCATGTTCAAGTGGCTCACCTCTCAAAAGTCACAAAGGTTCTACCAACGACCGTGTCTACACTCCCCTCCAAGGTATGACCGTCACCAAGGCCTATGAAGATCTCAAAGCAAAGGGACAAATTTCTCCTCTCTAAGGGTACAAGCAACCACAACCATTGCGTCGCAACCATGCCCACCACAAGTGGTGTGACTATCACCTATGCAGCGGTCACCTCACCGAGGATTGCTTCTCCATCCGCAACATCATCCAAGACTTGATTGACAATGGTGAATTTACCGTGGTTGAAGAACAACAGTTAGAGAGTGAGAACATGCAAGAATTCATCAAGGAAGGGGCTCAGATTTGAAATAGGGTCTCAACAAGAAGATCATGCCGCAAGGATGGCTACAATGACAATGGGGACTACAGCAACAATGTCCGTTTCTCTTTCTCTACCTAGTAATAGGAATAAAAAAAAAAGAGTCAAAGTCCTCTTTAGTGTGCATTAAAGTTTTCTCTCGTCCCATGTTCAATGTCGAGTCTTATTATCAAATAAAAGTCGTTCTTGTCCTCATACACTCTTCCAAATTGTTCAATCTAATTCTTGGCAAAATGATGAAAAGGTGTCTAAACAAGTTTTGGAATGAAGGCCATCGCTTGAACGCCTAGGGGCTAAACATCGACAACGGCATCAACAATGAAGACATCAACAATGACGAAATCAAGACAAAGAAAGGTGGAGCAATGATCATGAAGCAAAGTTTTCAAAAGGGGATAAAAAAAATAAAAAAAAAAAAAGCTCGCTAGGTTGAAATCCTCAAATCAACCTAGGCAAAAGTTAGAGCACAAAAAAAAAAAAAAAAAATCCCCCTCAATCAAAGAAGTACAAGATCAACATCATTCCACCAATGAAGGACGAAGCAACAACCATCTCGACGAATGGAGCATCAACAACAACTACGGTGACCTGAGCCTCTACACTGGAGGAACGTAGACAACCTTCGGGTCCGGTCTCATGCAAGAAAGAAGATATGTTTAGCCCTAGTGTGTTATGGTGATCGGCCTTCATCTCGAACTTTTCAAGACATCTTTGTACAATTCATTTGCCAATGAATTAATCACCTCAAGATTGAACAACTTTCGTAGATTTGGAATCACTTTCCGTTCCTTGTCGAGTCTAGGGCTTCTATTCTTTCTGCATACTCCTAATTTCTTGCAATCAAATTGGGGCTTTCTTTCTCTTCTCTCTTAATGACTTACTTGCCTTCGTGAGTCATTCAAAAAAAATATACATACATGAAGTCAATACTAGGGACACTTCCCTAGTCGAGTCAATGTCACTCATCTTTAGTGACAAGAGGTCTTCACCGCAAAATCACATGTCTTATCTACTCAGCCAGAGTCAATGCACATTTCCTCATTAATTGAGTCAAAAAAAGAAGACGCAAAAGAGGCGCCCGCTAGATTGAAAACCCGAAAGGGCGGTCTAGGCAAAAAACAGGGTGCGTCATAAAAAATGAGAGAGTGAAAGAGAGAAGGGAAAGAGAAATGGAGATCTCCGGCCTCTAAGGAAGACAACTGCACAAGCTCTACATTGGATCTCCTCAATAAATCAATTCCCCACCGAGTCAACTTTAGGATTGCAAAAGGCTCGACAAGATACGGCACTATCAAAGGTTGTCTTGGGTTATCGGCATCATTCTCCAGCAGTGTGCATTTTTGGGTTCATGAAAAGAAGGCCCGTGGTAACCAAGACCCAACTGAGAACAAGCCCATTATAAAAGGGCACGAGGTTGCCCAAATAATCCCTAGCTAGTCAATTGGCTTGGGCAACAAATAGTAACAACATGTGTCTCAGTTTTCAACGATTCTACAAGTATGTGCTTCTAAAGTACGCCGAAAGGCTCCCGAGAAATGGAGTAGCTCTTGCCATGTCCTCTCATGTTTGTTCCCTCGCATGAGGATGAGTCACTCTTGCTTTGCTCAACAAATGGTGACGCCCTAGGGGCTATGTGACTCAAGAACAAGGGCTTCTTTTGCTTCATTTGACAATCAATAAGCCCTAGGGGCTATGCTCGAGAAGGATGTGTAAGACTATCCTCAAAGTCTCTCAAAAGGGATGTCAAAAATCCCTCTTGTCATGTGTGCCCGTACTCGTTCCCCCAATCAAGGATGGACCTTTCTCGCAATCAATGATGGCACTCTACGGGCTACGGTCAAGTCTTAAAGGCTCCCTCGGTAAGAAGCAATTCACTTCAATGTCCCCAGCAACATTTGATGCTTCATACCGAAAGGTCTCAAGGGGCTTCGCAATCTACAAATCTTTTGGGCCACGGCTTTACAGTAATTCAAGCAAAGGGAAATATTGGGGCTTCGTGATTAACAAGCTTTTGGGGGCAGTGGTACCCGAGCAATGCAATTTGGGAGTAGTCTTATGGATCCATGAAAGGGATCAAACTTCAATGGTCCCTCAACACTTCCAGTCAAAAGGCCTATTGGTTTTAAATGAAGGCTCCGATGATATGAATGAATTTGATTATTCTTGTTAGAACTCACAGCGAGATTCTGAAGGAAGTCTTAGAGAAAAGGAAAAAGATTCAATATGCTAGACTCACCCGGCTGAGTTATAGCGGGCAACGCCAATATGTTAACTCTATAAGCAGAGTTACGGCCAATCCCAATGTTTCTGCAATACAGCACCCCCTTCTCCAAGATCAAAAGCACAGGCTGCATCCAAAGATCCGCCGTCGGTTCAACTCAAGAAGACTCGAGCAAACATACCGTTCAAGACTTTATCACGCCAAGACCTTATCATCTGCAACAACATCATCATCTCCCACGAGACGTCTCCCGAAGACCGTACTACATTTTTAACATGTACCTTCCGCCATTTGGGTATCAACCACAAAAGGGCCATCCATCTCCAAGCAAGAGAAAGAAGGAGATCACCTTCAAGAGTCCTACCCAATGTGGCATCCACTCTCAATAAAAGCTAAGCCGATTTGGGGCTTCACATCGAAAGGTCTTCACATCCCGCCATCTCGAAGCCCACATGACATTTGGGGCTTAGCAATCTCCCGAAGCTTGGTATTAATAATCTTCTCTTGGCGCTTGCTCTCGTCAACATCAAAAGGCGATTTATCATAGGGCTATACAAGATTGGCATCAAGGGCATTATAGGGGATTTTCAATCAACAACCCCTTATCTCGGCATTGAAAGTCTTTTGAAGCCCCATAAACGACAAATCTCTTGGGGCTAGACATCAATTTTCGTTGGACACCGCGGCGACAGAATCCAAGCAAGGCAATCCGGACTTCGATTGAATATAACTTGATCTTGGGTTGGCTTTACGAACACACAATGGTTAAAATGGTTCACCCACGAAAAAAAAAAGTCTTTTTCCCACATGTGTACATATTCTATTCCTACAAAAAAGACAAAAAGAATTTTCTTTTTCTTTTTTCCTTGTCCCCTTTCTTGCGCAAAATTATGTGTTTCCTTTTTGCTTTGCTCCTAGCATTCTCCCCCAACATTCTCCATCATCCTTGAACTACGCTGGTCTGATTCTCTTAAAGGGATACGTAGGCAGCCTTTTGGCATGACCAACCCATCATCCAGAATACCATCTCGCCAACACTCCATCAAAGGCAAGAACAATTCATCATCACCAACATCATCATTCTCCATCCAAATCAGGGATACTCTTCATCAAAAGCATCAACATCCTTCAGCAATCCATCTCCAATCAAGCGATAATGGTAAGTAAAGGTATGAATACATCCGAGGCTTTCCTCAAATCACACCGCACACAAAATCGCTTTCTCCATTCTTACAAAAACTCTCTCTCATGCAAAACTGCTTTCAAATCACATTGCACCATGAGCACAATTTCTCTCTTCATTTCACACTTCATGCATCTTCTTGCACAAACACATATACCTGCCAAGCACACACATAACAGGTACCACCACGAAGTCAACAGCATCCACTACTCAAGGCACTTCATCCCCAGCAGAAAATGGTCCACAGTCAACCATGCCCGCATCCCCACGATAAAGTCAACAGCAACTACAGCTCTAGACAGCAATTTGGTCCACGGTGATCCCGTAATTAGCAAACGGATCCTGCCATCAGCAAACGGATCCCGCAATCAGCAAACAGATCCTGCTTCAGCAAATGGATCCCGCATCAGCAAACGGATCCCGCATTCAGCAAACGTATCCCGTATCAGCAAATGGATCCTGCTTCAGCAAACGAATCTCGTATTCAGCAAACGGATCCTGCAATCAGCAAACAGATCCCACAATCAGCAAACGGATCCCGCACCAGCAAACGGATCCCGCATCAGCACGTATCCCGCATTCGTCAAATGGATCCCGCCTCAGCAAACGGATCCCGCATCAGCAAACAGATCCCGCCATCAGCAAACGGATCCCGCATCAGCAAACGGACCCCGCATCAGCAAACGGATCCCGCTTCAGCAAACGGATCCCGCCATCAGCAAACGGATCCCGCATCAAAAAATGGATCCCGCTTCAACAAACAAATCCCGCATCAGCAAACGGATCCCGCCTCAGCAAACGGATCCCGCCATCAGTAAACGGATCCCGCTTCAGCAAACGGATCCCGCATCAGCAAACGGATCCCGCTTTAGAAAAACGGATCCCGCATCAGTAAACGGGCCCCGCTTCAGCAAAACGGATCCCGCCATATCCTTTATATATCAATAAAGCCTCTCACACAGGAAGATCACCCTTATCCTTCCCAAATTTCAAATTCATGTTTTATCGAGTCTTTGTTTTCTCTTGTCGATGTCCTCGGCGGTTGTCTTTCTTTCATCGACGCGTTTTGCTTTGCAATCCACGTCGCCGAGGGGCTCTGTAGACACCCCGCTTTGGACCTCTCACCCAGATTGCATACATAGTATTTTTATTTAACTTGTTTTTGTAAATTTTTGTTATTTCCGTTAAGTTCCTAACTGATTCCGTTAGTTTTGGACTAAACTGCATAACAGAGTTAACTTTTAGAGTCATTCTGTCATTCTGTTATTTTCACCCGCAGGCGCCTCCGACACTGTCAACGGGCCGCGCGCGCTTCTCGCCCCAAAGGCCGGACCCACGCGCTTCCCACTTTTGCAGTAACGGATTGTACCTTATTTCCCTCCCTTTTCTTATTTACAAATATATTCTTTAGTCAAAAACATCTTTCTTGATCATAAACATTTACTATCTTTTATTTGTAACCTCCCAATCCCACATTTCTAGCCTTTTTCATAAAAACAAAATATTTCATTTTTATTATTTTTTATTTGTTTCATCTTCTTTTATTCATTATTCTATTTATCTTATTTTCTATTGGTCAATTCCATCTCACATGGATTGACCATTTTCCCTCCAACATTTCCCTCTCCTTTCTACCTATAAAAACCTCTCATTTCTACCTTAGAAGAGGACCTCAACTTTGATTCACAAACGACACTATACACAAATTCCCCCAACAAGAGTTCTTAACAACAAGACTCTACACAAATTGTTCTACAACAATTTCCCTACAACAACACCATTTTCAAGTCCAAGTTTGAAGTCCTCTTTCTTAAGGTACTTTATTCTTCTTTTCTCATTTTACATGTCTTAGTAATGTATGCAATCCCCATCAATTGGGACATGACCAAATGACCACTTTACTACATTAAAGTTGGTTAAGGTTATCTCCCTACATTTTAATCTCTACTTTAATTTACCATTCTTTTCTTAATATAATTGTTAGAATAGTTTGACATGTAATCTTTACCATTAAATAAATAAAACAATTCTCTTTTATTTTCCTTTGTAAATTTTCCCTTTCTTTCCATTGTAATTATTAGCACTTCTTACATTAATAATTGAAGGACTTTTCTTTTTAGTATTAGAACACCAAAAGTAGCAAGACCCGCGTAAGCGGGGCGGAGTGGTGTTTAAGTACTTCCCACTCCGTCACCTAACCCCCGAACCCCTCATCTCAAGAATCTTTGCTTTCGTAATCAATAAAAAAGGCTATTTTCTTAGGTTTTCTCGTGTTCCTCTAAAACGTGGGTGGAGACTCTTAAAATCAATTAGACATCCTAGGTAATTCACCGCTCTAGCCAAGACGTGGTTCCCCGTGGTATCTACAGACAGTCATATCTACCTTCTTACCAGACTCATCCTTATCTAAATGGATGTTGGTGCCTATCGGTGTGCTTTAAGAGAGAGCATTTTCAAAGCCAAACTTTTTAATAAGTTCTATAGTGTACTTGTCTTGACTGATGAATATTCCTTCATTGGTTTGCTTGACTTGAAGTCCAAGGAAATATGTTAGTTTACCCATCATGCTCATCTCGAACTTGCTCTGCATTAGCTTCTCAAATCTCTTGCAGAGTGATTCATTAGTAGATCCAAAAATGATATCATCGACATATATTTAAACAAACAATGAATGACCCTTATGCTTGGCAACAAATAAAGTAGTATCGATTTTACCTCATGTGAAACCTAAGCCATCACTAAGTAAGAACTTAGAAAGGGTTTCATACCATGCCCTTGGAGCTTGCTTTAGGCCATAGAGAGATTTCTTCAATCGGTAGACATGATCAGGCTTCTTGGAGTACTCAAAACCAGGTGGTTGTTCAACATAAACAAGTTCTTGGAGTTCTCCATTCAAGAAGGCACTTTTCATGTCCATTTGATATAACTTAAATTCTTTAAAGGCAGCATAGGCTAAGAAAAGTCTTATAGCTTCCAATCTTACAACAGGAGCAAATGTCTCATCGTAGTCAATCCTTTATTATTGTCGGTAGCCTTTTGCAACTAACCTTGCTTTGTTTCTAGTGATATTCCCAGCTTCATCCAACTTGTTCCTGTAGACCCATTTTGTGCCAATAACTTGCTGAGAAGTTGGTCTTAGCACAAGTTCCCATACTTTGCATCTTTCAAACTGATTCAGTTCCTCTTGCATGGCTTCAACCCAACCAGGATCAGCAAGAGATTCTTCAGTCTTCTTTGGTTCGATGTTGGAGACCATAGAAGATGAGAAAATACTTTCATCAAATGTTTTGCTGAGGTTCCTTGTCAATCTAGGACCAAAGACATCACTAATCACGTTTTCTAATAGATGACCATGAACTGCTCTAACTTTTCTCGGCACATCATGTCTTACTGACTCTTGTCTTAATGATTCTAGAGGAGGATCATGGTCAGCAGATAGTGGAAGGGAAAAAGAGTTTTGTGTGAGAGGTGGATGAGAACTTGAAGGGTTAGGTCTTATAATAGAAATTGGTTGAGGGCTAGATCTATCTTCAGGATGATCAGCAGAGTTTGCATCGGCGAATGGATTATAAAAGTTATCGGTATGATCATGTTCTGCCGATGATGGGAAGTACTGAGTATCTGCTGGTTCTTCTACTGAAATGACTGGATCAGCAACTGGTACTTGACCTGCAGGGTTAGAATTACTGGATTCACCTGTCTCATGAACACTAGAAGCATTAATACTATTTGGAGCCTTGTCAGACTCTAACAAATCAAATTCATCAAAGGTTACATGAACATATTCAACAATTTTTTCAAAAGTTTCTTATTGAAAACTCGAAAGGCCTTACTATGTTTAGCGTATCCAACAAAGATTCATTCATTAGCTTTCTCATCAAATTTACCTCTGTGCTCCTTACCGTTGTAAAGCACGTAACATTTGTAGCCGAATATTTGAAGAGTCCTATGTTGGGAATTCTGCCTCTCCAGAGTTCATAAGGAGTCTTGTTGTGGAATTTGTTAATTAGAGATTTGTTCTGAGTGAAGCAGGCGTTATTGATGGCTTCAGCCCAAAAGTATTTTAGCAGACTGGCTTCAGCAATCATGGTCTTACCAGCTTCCATAAGAGTTCTGTTCTTTCTCTCAACGACAGCTGAGAAGTTGTGGTCTATGCCATGATCATCACAGTACTGAGTAATACCATTGTTCTTGAATTCAGTGCCATTGTCTGATCTTATACTGATGATATCGCTTTCTTTCTAGGTTTGTAGTAGTCTGAATAACTTGGTAGCAATGGCATAGGTGTCATCCTTATGACTGAAAGTTTCCACCCAAGTATATCTAGAGAAATCATCTACTACAACCAAAGTGTATCTACTTCCCCTAATACTTGCTGTAGATGTGGGGCCAAATAGATCCATATGTAGCAATTGGAGGCACTTAGATGTTCACATGCAGGGCTTGCTGTGGAAAGATGACTTGTTTTATTTTCCAAGCTGACAGGCCTTGCATTTCTTTCCTTGATCAGCAGACACTTGAGGTAGACCGGTTACCAGATTTGAACCAGAAAGCTTAGATAGGTACTTGAAGTTCAAGTGGCTGAATCTCTTGTACCATAGCCATGAGTTCTCACTGATGTTCTTAGCTACAAAACAAACATTAGCAACACCAGTAATAGCACTTAAGTCTACTGCATAAATGTTACCTTTACGTTTGGCAGTGAGAAGAGTTTCATTGGAAGCAATGTCTTTCACATAGCAACTGGAAGTAGTAAATACGCATTGCATTCCTTTATCACAAAATTGTGATATAGATAGAAGGTTGTGTTTCAGACCATCCACTAGAGAGACCTTATGTACAATTACTGCACCTCTCTTGATGGTACCAATACCGATGATTTTTCCTTTGGCATTATCACCGAAAACCACTAGGGGACCTGATGCTTTAACAATATCGGCAAGTAGATCTGCAATTCCTGTCATGTGCCTTGAACAGCCACTATCTAGAATCCACAAATCCTTGCTTGCACCAGTTGAGGCCATGAAGCATTCCTGAAATAAAACAGTATGCTTATGGTCCCCCTTATTCTGGGGTCCGAGGGTTAGTTCTTCTTTGGCAACCATATTTGGCCACCACTGGAGGATGTAACCTCAGTGGGTCTAGATAGGTGCTTCAAGAGGAATTCATGAGCCTTGTGACCATAATCAGAACAATTTGAACATCTCACTTGACTGATAGGCTGTGGAGTCGGTAGATCATCATTCTGTTTAGTCAGTGCATCGGCAGAACTAGAGGATTGAGCAGGCACAAACATAGTGAGTTTAAAGGTGCTAGTATTACCTTTCTTTCCATTCTGTTTACATTTGGCAGTTACCTTTTGAGGTACTTGTCCATCGGCAGTAGAGTTAGTTAGACCGGCAGCACTTTCTCTGCTGATATACTCACCAAGAATACCATTATCGGCAGACTCAGTATCAGCAACCTTAACTTGATTTTGTTTGTGCTTATCTTTCCTTTTGTTATGGTTGTTAGGATACTTCATAGCCACAGCTATGTATACCGGCTTAGCATCCACATGCACTGAGTTACCAGAACTACATTCAACTTTCTCATCCCTTTTCTCGGTCGCACAAGTTTCAGTAGAGCTACTGCTGTTGGAAACAAAACCTAACCCAGATTGGTCCTTATATGACATTTGGGTCGAAAGGATTGTTTCAACAGCAACTTTAGATTTTGTGTAAGAATCAATAATACTTGAGAGATGATTGTTTCTTAACACAAGATCTTCGATATGAGCTATCAATACTGCTACTTGGCTTTTGAGAACTAGGTTTTCTTTCTTTAGAAGAACAGACTCAAGCTCATGTCCTTTGAGAACTTTAAGTTCAGACATAAGCAAGTCATTCTCTGCAGAAATTCTATTTAAATCACCAGCCATCACTTTATGAATGCTACTCAGCCTCTCATGATCAATAAAATGTTCATCCATTGTCTCTACCATTTCAGCTTTGGATATTTCAGGAAAAGGATCTAAATATGTGCTTCATTAGGTAAGATCTTTCAGCAAAAGTCAGCAATGCAATCGTAGAGTCTGTTGTCCTTCACCTGCTCATCACCTTCAAAGTATGCAAGGAGCTTGTTCCAGCATTCTTGAGCCGTGGAGCACAAGTCAATGATTTTGTATTTCTTGTCATCCAAACCACAAGAGATAATGTGGCATGCTTTTCCATCTAGGGCAGATGAAAGTTTGTCATCCTCGGTCCATTCCTCTCTAGGTTTTTCAACCAGAGTTTCTTCAATCTGAACATGGGTTTCTTGTTCAGTGTCACGATCAGCATGTTATGTCAGCGGCGTGGAGGGAATAGGTCGGTAGGTGGTTGAGACTTTTAAAGGAATGATTGGACCACCTTCTATGATCTTCATCAACCGGTCATCGATTGAGTTTATATACTTTATCATACGAGATTTCCAGACACCAAACTCGTTGACATTCAACAATGGGATGGTGGTGATATTGAATGACTGCATGATTTTTCCTGCCATGGTATCGGCAAACAAGCTGCAAAGCTTGGAACTTTCTTTCAAAATTCCAAGCTCTGATACCAATTGTTAGGCCCAATTGGTAGGAAAATAGGCTAGAGGGGGTGAATAGCCTATTTAAAACTTTTTCAAAGAAACACTTTATAAAGGCAAAGTCACTAATCAGTTTGAAAACTATTATTAGTAAGCGCAGCGGAGAAGATATGACTAAGTTTAACTCACACAAAATCAGTTATGAAAAGGTTTTGAGAGCTTGGTTTAACACAAAGTGATTTCACAAAGTTCAATGCAGTTTCAAGAGATTGGTCAAAGGAAATAACAATGAATCAGTATGATTACGAGTTGCCGGTGATAAGTTTCTAAACCGGCAAGATCAAAACAGGAATAAGTAAACACAAGGGGACACAGGAATTTGGAGAGATTCACAGTGTAAATACTGCTACGTCCTCTACCAAGTTTGGTCAGAACTTGGATATGGGTTAAGAGCACTATTAGTTTTCTCTAGTCTATTACAAGAACGGCTTTGCCGGTTACAAATACCTAAACTTTAGAGATCACTAATGGATCGTGATACAAATCTGACCAAGTGTATTTGAGCGGCAAGTTTAAAAGAACTTATCTCACTCAGGTGGGTGTGTGAAAAACACAAACAACGTATTCCTTAGAATAATCTAGTTCGGGAATACTGACATTGTTGAGGAGTTTATGCACAAGTATATGTCCTATTAAATGTCTAATGATTTCTAGGACAAGGAATGTTTGAGCTTCAATGAATGCTCAAACAATTCTATTATCTTCAATGCACTACTTTCACCAACCTTCTTCAATGCTTTGAGTCCTCTATTTATATGAGGAGTTAATGACTTGAGTCTTGTGGAAGAAGGCTTGTAATTTGAATTTCCAGCTGGGTAGGTGAGGAGCACTAAATGCGGTATCTTTGGCATTTATTGCAGAGATTTGAAGTACACGCATGCCTGGAAAAGTCTGATGGGTAAAGACCCCTTTGTCTCAACCGGTTACCTGCAAAAATCAAGTAGGGATAGAGTAGAGCTAAAAATAGCTTGGTGTCAGACTGGCACAGAAAACGTAGCAGACAGATAGCAGTTATCGGAAAGACAGTACAAGAGACAATCGGTAAAGTCAGCTTAAAGTTAGAACGATGAAACCTGACTACCAGTAAAGTCCAGACTATCCTTGCTGATTGTCATGTCGTCGGTAACTTGTTTTATGAACAAAGTGGTTATTTGATCGGCAACTTAGATGCTGATCTGCTGATTTGTTTTATGTTGTCCTTTAGCTGGTTTGCCTTGTATTGAAGAGTTGTTATACACCTGTGATGGATACAAAGAATCCTAAGCGTACCTAAGAAAGGGTCTAATAAAATTTGGGGGATCCTAAGTGATAACGATGATTGCGATTAAGCAATTCTATGTCCTAAACATATATTTAACAACAAAGCCTTTCATGTCGACAAGGATAGCCAAGTGGTACTTCATGCTCGTTGGCTATAATATCACTTACGTCACACTCAAATCCATCAGAGGGAAAGTGTTCAGTGATCAGCTTGCTGAATTCCCGTGTGACGAAGTGAAGGGGGAGGACTTACAGTTTCCCGACGAGCACTTGGTTTGCAATACAACCGAGGAAAATAAGTGGCAACTTTTTTTTTCGATGACGCAGCCAATTAGCACGGTTATGGGATAGGAATGTTGCTTGTCGATCCAAAGGACGTCTACACTCCAATCGCAATCCGTCTTGAATTCGAAGCTACCAACAACATTGCCGAGTATGAGGCATGTATAGCGGGGCTAGAAGTGGCCCTAGAAAGAAATGTCACAGATCTAGAAGTATTTGGTGACTCCCTCCTCCTTATGAATCAGACATCGGGTAAATGGCGAATCCAAGACCCGACCCTCTAACAGTATGGTCAACACCTCGAGGAGTTAGTTGAACAGTTCCAAGATATCACGTTCAATTATCTGCCGAGGGACAAGAACCGCTTTGCCGATGCTTTAGCCACCATAGCCTCATTGGTTGAAACGCCTAAAGGAAAAATGGTGAAACCCTTCAAAATTTCAAGAAGGACCAGTCCGGCATACTGCATGAACATTGAGATCAATGAAGTCCAAGACAACCCCCCATGGTACACATACATCATGAACTTTCTCAACAGCGGCACTTTTTCCCCGAGAAAAGCAATGAGAAATCTCGAATAGCATTACAAAAGCTAGCCGCCAGATATGTGTTGATTGGAAACTGAGTCTACAAAAGACATCATCAAGGGATCAATCTCTTATGTGCAAATGAAACCGAAGCCCAAGAAATCATGCACGAAGTCCACGAGGGAAAGTGTGGGCCCCACATGAATGGGATTATGTTAGCCAAGAAGATACTCCGTATTGGTTACTATTGGACTACAATGGAAAGAGACTGCATCGAGAAAGTCAAGAAATGTTCCAAGTGCCAATTCCAAGCTAATCTACAACATGCTCCACCTTCACAATTATACAACATGACCACACCATGGCCGTTCTCTTGTTGGGGCATAGATATCATCGGCAAAGTCCATCCTACGGGAAGCAATGGACAGTCATTGATTCTAGTGGTCGTGGATTACTTCACGAAGTGGGCCGAGGCACAAGCTTACCGAGTTCTCAACGCCAAGAAAGTGGCCGAATTCGTGAAGAACAACATCATGTGCCGATACGGTATTCCTCATGAGATCATCTCCGATAATGGTTCTCACTTTGAGAAAGAAATGGATGCACTTTTGGTTGACTACAAAATTACCAAACACAAGTCATCCCCGTACCGTCCCCAAGCCAATGGAGCGGTAGAAGCAGTAAACAAAACAATCGAGGTCATCATACGAAAAATGGCTTCAACGGGAAGGGATTGGCCCGAGAATTACCGCACATCAATCCGGTCAGCAACGGGAGAAACTCCATACTCATTGGTTTATGGTTCTGAAGCCGTACTCCCAGTCGAACTCGAGGTTCCTTCTCTACGGGTTTTACTGGAGAACCAAGTCAACGAGGTTGACTGGATGCAAAGTCGATATGAGCAACTAGCCCTACTCGACGAAAAGAAGTTAAGAGCGTTCGAACGCACAAGGGCTTATCAACAGAGAATGGCAAGGGCTTTCAACAAAAAGGTGAGGCCTCGAAACATCAAAGTGGTGGACTTGGTTCTAAGACAACATCCTCCCAATGCCATGAATCCCCTTGGAAAATGGGGAACCCGATGGATCGGTCCTTATGTGGTCAAAATGATACTAAGCGGCGGTGCAGTCCGGCTCGTAGACTTGGATGGCTATCAATTGCCAAAGGAGGTCAACCTTGACAAGCTCAAGAAGTTCTACGCTTAACAAATGAAGACCATAAAAAAAAAAAAAAAAAAAAAAAACGCTCGCTAGGTTGAAAAGCCGCAAGGGCGGCCTAGGAAAAAATTAGAGCAAATGCAAAAAAGAAGCCCTCTAGATTGAAAACCCGAAAGGGCGGTCTAGCAAAAAACAGGGTGCACACATAAAAAAATGGTCTTCATTTGTTTGAACTACGGAGACCTGAGCCTCTCTACGAGAGGAACGTAGGCAACCTTCGGGTGCGGTCTAAAACAATATCTTTTACCCAATCATGCCATAAAAAAGTGCAATTTTTATTCAATTCTCAAATCATTCTTGCCATTACAACAGATAATGTTGAGCAATAAAAGACATTAAAACATTAAATCCTAAACAAGTGGTCTATTTTAATTGCAATCTTGGGATACTAAGATATGTCTAATCTTTCTTCGGTTTGGGAACCCATTGCTTCTTGCTACGGCCCTTGACCTTCTTAGGTTGGGGCGGAGCATTCTCGGAACCGCCAAGACGAGAGAAGACGCTAGGACGGGACGGAACTTCAACAACAACCTTCCCCTTGCCTTTATCAAAAGAGGTCTTAACCGGAGCCTTGTATGGGCGCTTCCACACATAAGGAGAATTACCCTTACCTTTCCCCTTCTTCTTCTTAGGGAAATAACATGACCTAGGGGATTCAACATGAACCATTGGTTTCAAAGGTTCCACAACAACATCATTGGGTCTTCCCAAACGATCAAAGATACTCGGGCGTGCCCTCACAATGGGGACGGGTGTTTACTTTTCACCCTCTGTGACGGACACTTTTACCTCAAAAGAGAAGGTCATGGGAGCCATTCTTGACAAGAATTTGGGGCTTAAAGTGATGAGAAGTAGTGCAGAATATTGCTGTGTGACCAAACTGGTCGAAATGGGTTCAAATTTATAGCTGTTGGAGAATCCTGTACAGAAAGAAAGGGGCTGTAAATCAGCAGCCCAGACGCGGGTGCCCCCACCTTTGGTGTGGAAACGCGCGCGCATCCCATGCTCAAGTCTAGGCGTGCACGCCTTTGACAGATGGACAGAACAGAACAGGCCTTATCAGTTCAGCAACAGCCCAGGCATTTCAACGCCTTCAACCTGCAAACAGTTCAAAATCCGCAGCAACAAAGTAACATTCCACGACAACACCAAAACAATTTGGGCACACATTTGTTTGTAAAAAGGTCAACACATAATATCGAGTCTAGATAAATATAAAAAATGTAGATAAAATAGCTAGGACTGTAAATACGTGCTAAATGTTATTACATGTTGAAAAATAAATTGTTCAGGTACTCATCCTCCCCAGTCTACTCTGAATCATCATCAGCGCCACTGTGCTCACCCTCATCTCCGCTCTCGGTCTCTTCATCATCATCAGACTCTTCTTCATATTCCTCAACCGTGATCTCATGACGGCGTCTCTTTGGCACCTGCGCCGAGAAACTAGCACCGCCACGGCTAAGGTTCCGACTCAGTGACCGCCTCGCTGAGGTGACAGCATCAGTGACAGCATCATCAACATCCAAAGCAGCATTTCTGCAACAGCACCCCATGCCGCAAGCTCCCCGAGAAATACCTCTAGCAGCTCCAGACATTATCCCTGCAGCCTCCCTGGTGTAGTTAGTCATGTCTCTACACAGCTCCAGGACTCTCTCCTCTAAGTGGCGCAGCCTGCTCCGCATCCCCTTATTCTGGCGGCCTATATGCCTATAAGCAGCCACGGGTACCAGTCACAGCATAAATAAGAAAATACATCAGTGTACTGGGATAAAAGAGACTGGAACAGAGAAAGGGCCATAATCAGAAATGTACAAGAAAGAATTCAATCATACCACAACCGTCTGGGCAGGAGGCTCTCTCTCCGGTGACCTCCTCAGGGACAATCTCCCTCTGCTCCTCAAAAACCCCAAAGGTGGAGTAGGTATAATATGAAGGAGTCAAGGGAGGATCGAAGCAAAAACCGGCACCGGTGGGGTAAAACTGTGCGGAAGTGGAAGGAGCAGTTTGTGTTCCCCGAGGGTCGGCATACATAAAGCCCGACATCATATGGTTCGCCCGGAAAAGGCCGTAGTCCTAGTAAAGAAAGATGAAAGGGGTAGCGTCAACCCCTGCCATATACATGGCCCTATCATCCTCAGACAGTGCCCCCCAGTTACGAGGGCAGAAATGAGGGAAATCTGGAACCGCCGGCCTAGGCGGATTATGGTAATCTACCATCTGGCTTCCATGCTGCCAGTATACCCTCACTTACAAGTACATCGCCATGCACTCCACAGAGCTCATCAGAATCCTCGAGCGGGTATGGAACAGTGTATGCTCTATGATACCGTAAATCGGCCTCCAGGGAAACAGTGACTGAGATACGGACTCGGGCCTGAGACCATCCAGATATTGCCTGGCTGAAACCAAGCGAATGGGGATGGTGCTGGTCCTTATATTTCTATCCTTATAAGACCACCGCGCACAATCATGATACTGGGGCTGACCCTCTCTCTCAATCCTGAAATCTCTCAGGCCCAGAATGGCGAAAGCCAACAGCTGCAAACAGGAACAAAGGCAGAAATTAAACACAGTTGAAAGTGCAAAAAGACAGAAATCTGAAAAAGGCAGAGTAATGAGTATACCTCCCAAGTAAGGGAAAAGCCGGTGACCGAGCTCTGAGTCGAACGGCTGGTCAAGTCCATACCCCGATAGCACGTAGCCAGACCCGCTGCACCCCAGTTATATTGAACAGCCTGGTCCAGATCAACCAGAATGTCCAATAGGGACAGAGCACCAGAACTTCCCCCATTCGCAAATAAGGTGTGAGAGAGAGCAAACCAAATGAAACATCAGGCCACCGCTTCGACCCTGTCAGCAGTAACTCCTCGAGAGTCAGCCTCAAGGACTCTAAAGTAAGCATGAATCCTCCCCCAAGTCACTCAGGAGTTCTTCACCACAAACTCGTAGTCGACTAGAGCCAACAACTCAGCAGGCGTCCTAGCAGTCCCGCTGGCACCATAAGGGATGGCAACCCCAAAAAAAGGTAAACTGGTCAGAGCCGTAAAGTCAGTTGGGGTCATAGTCACCTCCCCCATCGGCAAGTGGAAAGTGTGAGTGGTATCCCACCATCTCTCCCTCAAAGCCTAAATCACATCAGGATCGTTCTTCAGTGAAGGAAAACTGTAGACACCCCGCCTTGGACCGCTCACCCCGATTGCACACTTGATTTTATGTTTCTCCCTCTTTTAAGTGTTTTCTGTTAGTTTCTGTTACTTTGGTCATGTTCCAGGCGGGCTCCGTTAAGTCCAGGGACTAAACTGAATAACAGTTCTAACTTTCTAGTTCATTCTGTCAAAATTTGCCTTTCAGAGTCGCGCGCCTCCACCCCTTTGTTGGTAGTGGTTCCCTAGGCACGTTAAATAAACGTTGTAATTGTTATCATTTATTTCATATCAATAAACAGATGTTATGATTATTATTGTTGTTCATGTTTACTTATAATAATCTCCGTCCCTAGTACTTGTTAAGCACTAGTATAAAGGCTAAATAATCATGGGATGATCATGTTAGATTTATGGGTACTTGTTTGGAACAAGGTATTGGACATGACCCGCTGTATGAGATTTATGTCATGGTCTATATCGTACATATAGCTCATATTAGTTATGTCATACGAATCCTTAGACATGAAGTTATTATAGTCTTCCACTTGATGAATATTATGTTTGACATATTCAAACGCTGCCTTTAACTGGGTAGTTATAAAGGGTATGATTGGCATAATCGGATTCACGTAGGGAAGAGTAATAAGCTAAATGGATTTGTCCCTCTTCGGAGAGATGTCAAGCTTAGGCCTCTCGTAGGAATGATGTTGATAAAAATGTTCGGCCGGACTCAAATGAATTGATTAGATCAATGTCATTTGTATTGTCAACATATTCGGAATCGAGAAAGTATTGAACAAAACAAGTTGACTTGTTGACCATGACTTGTGTTCAATGACATCGTGGACAAAGGGATTGTGACATATTCTAAAGGAATGCGAACTTGTATCTAGTTATACTATTTGGGTAGGTATGACGGTTTGCTAGAACCTAATCATATTTTATGGTTTCATGTTTGAACCCATTGCCAACTTAGTGTAATCCTAGAGGGTCACACACAATAGAACGAATCTTAAATAAGGACTATATCTGAATATTGAGTCGAAGGACTTTTGGGAAATTTGAAAATTAGGGAAATCTTGGGCAGGTGTGCGACCGCACAAAAGGGTTTGGGCGGCCACACAGCTTGGCTCAAAAAGTACCAGAAACCTTCCAGATAGATGTGCGGCCGCACAGGTGGTTTTGGGCGGCCGCACACCATGTCGGGACTGGTTTCCTAATTTTATTTGGAAAAGAATTTTGGACGGGTTTAGACATAAGTTTTGTCACGACCCGAAAACCCGCCTCTATTTTCGTAGTAATAAATATTTAATTATCTATTTATTTCTTATTTATTTAAATTATTTAATTATTTAAATTATTTAATTATTTAAATATTTATGTGTGCATTTTGTGTTCATTGATGTATTCGTGCCTAGAATTTAATTGGTTAATTGTGCTAGTGTAGAGTGTTGGGTCTTAAATATTAGTGGGGAGTATAAGATTATTGTGTTAGTGTGTAGGGGAGGGGGTCTATGTGTAAATTCTTTTCATCATCCTACTTACTCCCTCTTTTCCCCTCACCTCCTTCACTTTCACCTCACCATCTTTCCCAGCACACTCTCTCTCTCTCTCCTTGGTTTTGGGTAAGTTTCTTTCCTTTCTTCTCTCTACATTCTACCTATCTTCCCCTCATTATCTCTCATTTCTCATAACTTGAAACATGTTTAGATCGTCGATAGGATCGTAGAGAACAAAGAAAATTCGGATTCCGTCCACTTTCATAAAATTCGGGTAAGTTACTTTTCCCCCATTTATGCTAAAAATGCTCATCTTTAACTCTATTGATGTTCTTGTTGATATCCATGGCTTCTTGGTTGAGTTTAGAAATTATTTGGAATTTATTTGGGTTTTTGGTTAAAAGTTGTGATAATATGAATGTTAAGATTTAATCTTGATTTGTGTGTTTAAATGTTGTTATCTAGGTCTCCTAGAAGTTCATATGTTGTTTTAGTACATTGTTAAGAGTATTGGAAGTGTTGATTTTGGGTGTATATGTAGTTGCAAGATTTTGGATTTGATTTTGGGTATGAATGTGTTAAACCCAGCTGATTTCTGCCCAGCCCGACGACCGGGCGCCCGCCCGCCCCCTGCCAAGTGCCCGCCCACTCCCCCCTTTTGTGACCCTTAGCTTCTGCCTAAATGAGCGCCCGTCCGCCCCTTGGCGAGCGCCCGCCCGCCCCTTTCTCTGGAAATCATATTTGTGTTTGTTTAAGACTAGGTTGTATTTTAGTTTGGGTTTTAGAGGCACATGAATTGAGTTTTCATGTCTTTAAATGTTAGGATAGAAGTATATATAGGTACTCCTAAGATTTAGAACGAAAGGAGTGAAATTCGGAGCTAAAACAGGGATTTTTCATAATGTCCGGCCGAACACTTTATAAAAATTGTCCGTTTTACGCTCAATCTTCCGGAGGCCATAACTTCTTCGTCCGGACTCCGTTTTAGACGTGTAAACTATCGTTGGAAAGATATTTTCGAGTACTACGCAATGGTTCTATTGGCCGCATGGTTCCAGATCATAATGGTTGTATCATTGTTGAGGTTTAAGATCAAGGTGTAGTCTCGGTCTAGGTTCCGTAGTACTATTCTAGTTGACTTAGTTAGGCACCGTGGAACACTTTAGTAATTAAAATTGGTTCCTTTGTGAACAATGGTGTTATGTAATTTGATCAAGTATTGGTTGGGAATGTTTGAGCATCTTATGATGTGTTCGTGATTGTTCCAATCGAATTGATTTTCGAGTAAGACTTGGTCTAGGTTTTAGGCGATGTCCTATAGTACCTAGAGGGTTATTATTGAACACCAAAGTGTAGGGTTTAGTCCGGTCGTGATCATGTTCTAATAAGGGTAACGTTTTGGATTCGTTTGGGGTGTTTAGAATTGGTTCGTTATGGACGGAGGTAAAGCGTGAATTGGCAATTGGGTACTTACGGTTTGATTAACCTTAAGGTGTATTCATTCTGATTTCCTACTTTGGAATTCCAGGTGTGATGAGATGGTTGAGTTTATAGTCCTAGTATATCTTTATGAGTAAATGTTTAGGGTCATTTTGGTAATAGTCATTGTGCCATTTGTGAGCGACCGTTTGGGTTGTGCTCTTTATGATTAACTTGTGGGTATCATATTTAGGATGTATTTGGTACGTGCCTTATCTTGGAATCATTATGTTTTAATGGTCAATGTTGTTGGACTCTTTTATGAGAAACTCCTTGTGTTTATTGTTGTTGAACTCTTCTTAAGTAATCGTTTGCATCTTTTATGGTGATTAATTGGTATAGATCCCTACTTTGGAATCCTTAGTTGTTTACCGTGCTAGTATTTTATTACTTAGTATTTATTTGAAAGTCCAGCTGGTATTTGTGGTTGTGTCGGGCGATGTGAGATATTGTGATGGCACCGGCCAAGTCCATTATGGTGTCGACCATTGTTTTGCCCTTATTTTTCCTCTTCCAGATCGGCCTTGGTTGAGATGTTTTGGAGCATGACTTTGTGGCATGGCTCCCTGTTGGGTTTCTAAGTAACATGCGCAGCGGAATATAGCAATTAAAATTTTAAGAAACCCAAAGCCATGGATCCGCTCATATGATTAAATCAAATACAACAACATGAATAAAGGATGAACTAACCCTTGATGGCTATCAAAGTTTTCTCTTGGTCTTTGGTGGAGATTGAAGACTTGATCACGATCACAAAGCTTGAACACGAACTTTGAAGATGATGATTTTCACCCTCTAGCGGTATCCACACTTCGAATGAATATCAAAGGAGCTTCTTTGATCTTGGTTGCTAGACCAATATTATGAAACACACTTTCACAATATAATAAAGAACTATATGGAATTTATTTGTAAATTATTTTGTTCCTCAATCAATGATATCTTAGAACAAAATAAAATCTCTCTCAAACTCTTTGAGACTCACCAAATCACTAGTTAATATGGTCTGGCCGAATTGGTGTTTTTATACACAATTAAGACCTATTCCAAATAGGTAACTTGT
This sequence comes from Campanula takesimana, assembly GCA_026119855.1. Lineage (NCBI taxonomy): Eukaryota > Viridiplantae > Streptophyta > Magnoliopsida > Asterales > Campanulaceae > Campanula > Campanula takesimana. The sequence goes on along the minus strand of JAOWBW010001139.1, from coordinate 15,925 downwards.
GCCAAAAGCCTTTCCTAATCGAATTAGGAATTTTCCTGTCGGCAGCACCAGGCGCCCGCCTGCAAAGGACCAGGCGCCCGCTTGAATGACCAGAAGGTCCTTGGCTTTTCTGGAATTAATTCAGGCGCCCGCCTGGTCTGATCCAAGCGCCCGCTCGGTAGACCAAACAGCCCAGAATGTTTCCAGAAATTCCTCCAAGGTCCTTTGACTCTAAATTCCAATATAGTCCTCTTATTTAAGATTCGTTCTATTATGTGTGACCCTCTAGGATTATACTAAGTTGGCAATGGGCTCAAACATGATCCCATAAGACATGATTAGGTTCTAGCAAACCGTCATACCTACCCAAATAGTATAACTAGATACAAGTTTGCATTCCTTTAGAATATGTCATAATCCCTTTGTTCACGATGTCTTTGAACACAAGTCATGGTCAAACAGTCAACTTGTCATGTTTAATACTTTCTCGATTCCGAATATGTTGATAATTCAAATGCTATTGATCCAATCAATCCATTTGAGTCCGGCCGAACATTTCATCAACATCATTCCTTCGAGGGGCCCAAGCTTGAAATCTCTCCGTGGAGGGACAAATCTATTTAGCTTATTATTCTTCCCAACGGGAATCCGATTATGCCAATCATACCCTTTATAACTACTCGGTTAAAAGTAGCGTTTGAATATGTCAAACATAACGTTCATCAAGTGGAAGACTATAATAACTTCATGTCTAAGGATTCAAATGACATAACTAATATGAGATATATGTACGACATAGATCATGATATAAATCTCATACAGCGGGTCATGTCCAGTACCTTGTTCCAAACAAGTACCCATAAATCTAACATGATCATCTCATGATCATTTAGCCTTTATACTAGTTCTTAACAAGTACTAGGGACGGGGATTATTATAAGTAAACATGAACAACAATAATAATCAAAACATCTCTTTATTGATATGAAATAAATGATAACAATTACAACGTTTATTAAACGTGCCTAGGGCACCACTACCAACAATCTCCCACTTGCCCTAGGCCCAATCTCCCATGTATCTAATACCCATGGACCTAACATGACCATCATGTTTAGCTTGTGGAAGTCCCTTTGTTAGCGGGTCCGCAACATTGTCATCAGTAGGTACTCTGCATATATTTACGTCTCCCCTATCAACGATCTCTCGAATGATATGAAAACGCCTAAGTATGTGTTTGGATTTCTGATGTGCTCTTGGTTCCTTTGCTTGAGCAATAGCACCATTATTATCACAATAAAGGTCTATTGGATTAGCAATACTAGGAACCACTTCAAGTTCAGTTATGAACTTCTTAATTCAAACAGCTTCCTTTGCAGCATCCGATACAGCAATATACTCAGCTTTTGTTGTAGAATCAGCGGTTGTACTTTGCTTGGAACTCTTCCATCTTACAGCTCCACCATTTAACATAAACACAAAACCCGATTGCGATCGGCTATCATCTTTGTCGGTTTGGAAGCATGCATCCGTGTAAGCATTTACAACGAGATCATCTTCCATTCCTCCATAGACCAAAAACGAATCTTCAGTTCTTCTCAAGTACTTTAGAATCGCTTTTACGGCTATCCAGTGATTTTCGCCAGGGTCGGATTGGTATCTACTTGTCATGCTCAAAGCATAAGATACATCCGGCCTAGTACAAATCATGGCATACATGATGGACCCAATTGCCGAAGCATATGGAACATCAGTCATTTTCTCACGCTCATCGTTTGTCTTTGGACATTGAGTCTTGCTTAGAGAAACTCCATGTAACACGGGCAAGGTGCCTCTCTTAGAATTTTCCATACGGAATCTTCTAATGACTTTGTCAATGTATGTACTTTGGCTTAAACCAAGTAGCCTCCTTGATCTATCTCTATAGATCTTAATGCCAAGTATATATGCGGCTTCACCCATATCTTTCATTGAGAAACACTTTCCTAACCAAGTCTTCACAGACTGAAGTTTAGGAATGTCGTTTCCAATGAGAAATATGTCATCCACATATAAAATAAGGAATAGCACTATGCTCCCACTAATCTTCTTGTATACACACGGCTCATCTTCGTTCTTGATGAAACCAAACTCTTTGACCGATTCATCAAAACGGAGATTCCAACTCCTAGAAGCTTGCTTCAATCCATAGATGGATCTCTGCAATTTGCATACCTTAGAATCGTGTTCAAAACCTTCTGGTTGTGTCATATACACATCCTCTTGGAGTTTTCCATTCAGGAAAGCGGTTTTTACGTCCATCTGCCATATTTCATAGTCATGATATGCGGAAATGGCAAGCAAAATTCTTATAGACTTGATCATTGCTACGGGTGAAAAGGTCTCATCATAGTCAATACCATGAACTTGCCTATAACCCTTCGCTACAAGCCTAGCTTTGTAAGTATGCACCTTCCCATCCATGTCAGTCTTCTTCTTGAAGACCCATTTGCATCCTATGGTTTTTACACCTTCGGGCGCATCAATCAAATTCCAAACTTGATTGTCTTGCATGGATTGCAATTCGGATTCCATGGCTCCAAGCCACTTGTCCGAATCAGGAGAAGATATCGCCTCTTGGTAGGTTGACGGTTCATCATTCTCAATGATTTCTACCTCATTACTATCCGTTACGAGAAATCCATATCTCTCGGGCTCGGATCGTAACCTACTAGATCTGCGAGTTTCTTGTGTATTTTGAATAGGTTCCACAACTCCTTGTGGTTCTTGTTTTTGTTCCACTATTGGTTCAATGTTATTTTCTGGGTCTCGAATTTCTTCAAGATTTATTTTACTCCCACTGATTTCTTTGGAGAGAAACTCTTTCTCTAGAAAGACACCAGTTCGGGCAACAAACACTTGTTGTCCTTACGGTTGTAAAAGTAATATCCTCTAGTTTCCTTAGGATATCCCACGAAAATACATTTATCAGATTTGTGTGCAAGTTTGTCTGAGACAAGTCTTTTGACAAAAGCTTCGCAACCCCAAATCTTCATGAAAGACAGACAAGGCTTCTTTCCGCTCCACATCTCATATGGAGTCTTTTGAACCGATTTAGTTGGAACACGATTTAGTGTGAAAGCAGCGGTTTCTAGGGCGTAACCCCAAAAGGATATTGGAAGATCAACTTGACTCATCATTGATCGAACCATGTCTAACAAAGTCCGATTCCTCCTCTCGGACACACCATTCCATTGTGGTGTTCCGGGTGGAGTCAATTGTGAAACTATTCCACAATTCTTTAGATGATCATCAAATTCTTGACTCAAGTATTCTCCACCTCGATCTGATCAAAGTGCCTTTATACTTTTGCCAAGTTGTTTTTCTACTTCATTTTGAAATATTCTAAATATCTCAAATGCTTCACTCTTATGTTTCATTAGGTAAACATACCCAAATCTACTATAATCATCAGTGAAGGTTATGAAGTATTGAAATCCTCCCCTAGCATTGCTACTTAATGGTCCGCATACATCGGAATGTATCAACCCCAATAAGTCGCTTGCCCTTTCACCCAACTTGGTAAAAGGTGTCTTAGTCATTTTTCCAAGAAGACATGACTCACAAGTGTCATATGACTCGAGGTCACATGAACCTAAAAGTCCATCCCCATGGAGTTTTGAGATACGCTTCTCATTAATATGACCAAGACGGCAATGCCATAAATAGGTATGATTTACATCATTAGGTTTAGAATTCTTATTTACATGATAGACATTGTCATTATTTTTATTCTTGACATCCAAGATATAAAGGCCATTAAATGAATTAGAAATACCATAAAGCACATCATTTAAATAAATAGAAAATTTCTTATTCTCAATAAGAAACTTAAAACCTTCATTATCCAAACAAGAAATTGAAATAATATTTCTGCTTAAATCCGGAACATAATAACAATTGTTCAAAACAAGAATTAATCCGGAAGGTAAAGTGACTTCATAAGTCCCTACGGCTAATGCAACAACTCTTGCTCGATTCCCCACGCGTAGATCTAATTCACCCTCTTTAAGCAGTCTCCTATTCTTTAGTCCCTGCACATTTAGACAAATGTGAGAACCACATCCGGTATCCAACACCCAAGAATCAGTGGTAGAAAGGAGAATAACTATCATATAGATACCTGAAGTCGACGCAGCCTTGCTGCCCTTCTTCTTCTTTGCTCTTCGAAGAAAGCCTTGCAATTACGTTTCCAAAGACCAATTCTTGACAATGGAAACAGATTGCATCCTTTTGTGAATCGGGTTTTTCCTCAGAAGCCTTGGCAACCTTTGCCTTGCTTATTTTGGGTTTGACAACTTTCTTACCCTTTCCTTTAGCACTAGCCTTCTTCCCATCATGAACCAAGAGCACGGGAGAACCTTTCTCCACAATTTTCATCTCTGCAGTTTTGAGCATCCCATGCAACTCAGAGAGATTCTTATCCATTCCATGCATGTTATAATTCATCACAAACTGATTATAACTTTTAGGAAATGAATTAAGAATGAGATCCGTGGCTAGCTCCAACGGGATTGGATAGCCAAGTTTCTCAAGGTGCTCTACGTAACCTTTCATTTTAAGAAAGTGAGGACTCACTTGTTGCCCTTCATTCATTTTACAAGTAGTGAATGCAACAATGGTCTTGTACCTCTCTTGCCTAGCTTGCTCTTGAAACATGGTTCTCAACTCCACGCCTATCTCATAGGCTTCCAAATGTTCCAAACTTTGTTGGAGTTTTGAACACATAGCAGCAAGCATGAGACAACTTACATCTCTAGAATCATTACGATGTTTCTTGTAATTGTCTCTTTCTACCCTAGGGGCAGTAGGCGGTGGTTCAGCAGGGAGAGGCCCATCGAGAATGTACAACTTATCTTCTTGCCTAAGAACGATTCTTATGCTACGGATCCAATCCATAAAGTTAGTACCATTCTCTTCGAGCTTATCCTTCTCAAGGATTAATCGCAACGACATTGATTGAGTGTTATTAGTCATTATCTACAAATATGCAAAATTTCCAAAATTTAATAAGTACCTGTTTTCATTAAAGAGATAAATAATGTATTTTTCAAACAAAATACTCCCACTAAATTATATAACCTCACATACGTCCAATGTATAATATAATTAATTGGGCTAAGATCCAACTTTAATTTAACTTTTGAGTCCACGGAGGCGGACCGCTCAAAAACTAAATTAATTAGGTAGACAATCATGTCAATCATATCCATATGATTCTTAGATCCTTTTATGAGATTCTTTGAGAAATCCAATTTCAAAAAGCATGTTTAATCTCATCTCTTGCCTAGACCCAAAACTGTTTTGACGCCTAATTAAGTCCAACCATTTTAAACGCATAGGAACCATTCAATTTAATGCACCTTGCGGAGGCAAGCCCACATTAAATTAATGAACCTCATCTTGCTCATACATGAATAAAATCAATGCACTTCGCGGAGGCGAACCCACATCAAAATCACCCATATATAAACAAGTGTTTTAATCATGGCATGGCAAAGGACTTAAAACTTTCTTTGAAGGTTCATCACATATAGCATATAACACATTTATGAGCACATAATATAAACATGTTACACATCAAGTTTAGCCACTAAATTAATCCCATTAATTTAAGCATGATATTTATGTGTCATTAGTTTCTCTCTATATTATGAGGATGAGACTAATTCAACTTTGGTTATTATCTTCAAATCAAGACAACAAGAAGTGCGGTCGAACTAAGCCATTAGGCAACCACAATCCCGCACTAATTCAAGAAACCAAGAAAGTAGTCCATGTGGCCGAAACTAAGCAATAGATGGTCTCGATGAACGTAGGCCAATTGCATTCACAATTCCACATGGATCTCCAATCATGAATCAAGAACTTTGTTTCTCAATTTTAGCAATTATGAACTCTTCATAATTCTAACTTCGTTTTATCTTTGAAACTTTGATTGCGATCAATTTTGGGAAACACAATCTCGATGAACGCAGACATTAGCCATCAAACTTGAACCAATCTAGGAATCACAAGACTAAAACAAATAGGAAAATCAAACCCCAAAATCCACACACAAACCAACTACCCAAAACCCATTCCAGATCATCAAGTCTGAATTGGTTCTGTTACTGGTTTTGTTGAATTTATTGAAAAATTCCAGAATCAGATTTCAACAAGAATCAGAACATTCTGGCCTAGTGAGCGCGCGCCTGGTTTCCAGCAAGCAGGCGCCTGCAGCGCGCGCGCGCTTGGTCCAGCGCGGGCGGGCGCTTGATTGCCCAGAATGGAACAGAATTTTTGAGTTCGAAAATTTTGTCTCAAGATTAATTTTCACGATTATTAAAAATTTGATCCAATCAAAATTAATAATCATAATAATCCAGAATCCACCATAATTTTTATTGCGATTGAATCGTGCGATTAAATCGTGCGATTAAAGTTAAAACAATAAACCACATAAAATCACAAAACACATAAGCATCATATATTCCAATCTTCATAACATGCAAGGCACATAAACAATTTATATACACATAACATGATCCAAGTATTGAATTAATCAACATGAACGAAGCTCTGATACCACTGTTGGGTTTCTAAGTAATATGCGCAGCGGAATATAGCAATTAAAATTTTAAGAAACCCAAAGCCATGGATCCGCTCATATGATTAAATCAAATACAACAACATGAATAAAGGATGAACTAACCCTTGATGGCTATCAAAGTTTTCTCTTGGTCTTTGGTGGAGATTCGAAGACTTGATCACGATCACAAAGCTTGAACACGAACTTTGAAGATGATGATTTTCACCCTCTAGCGGTATCCACACTTCGAACGAATATCAAAGGAGCTTCTTTGATCTTGGTTGCTAGACCAATATTATGAAACACACTTTCACAATATAATAAAGAACTATATGGAATTTATTTGTGAATTATTTTGTTCCTCAATCAATGATATCTTAGAACAAAATAAAATCTCTCTCAAACTCTTTGAGACTCACCAATCACTAGTTAATATGGTCTGGCCGAATTGGTGTTTTTATACACAATTAAGACCTATTCCAAATAGGTAACTTGTGCCAAAAACCTTTCCTAATCGAATTAGGAATTTTCCTGTCGGCAGCACAGGCGCCCGCCTGCAAAGGACCAGGCGCCCGCCGCTTGAATGACCAGAAGGTCCTTGGCTTTTCTGGAAATTAATTCAGGCGCCCGCCTGGTCTGATTCAAGCGCCCGCTCGGTAGATAGACCAAACAGCCCAGAATGTTTCCAGAAATTCCTCCAAGGTCCTTTGACTCTAAATTCCAATATATTCCTCTTATTTAAAATTCGTTCTATGTGTGTGACCTCTAGGATTATACTAAGTTGGCAATGGGCTCAAACATGATCCATAAGACATGATTAGGTTCTAGCAAACCGTCATACCTACCCAAATAGTATAACTAGATACAAGTTCGCATTCCTTTAGAATATGTCATAATCCCTTTGTTCACGATGTCTTTGAACACAAGTCATGGTCAACAGTCAACTTGTCATGTTTAATACTTTCTCGATTCCGAATATGTTGATAATTCAAAATGCTATTGATCCAATCAATCCGTTTGAGTCCGGCCGAACATTTCATCACCATCATTCCTTCGAGGGGCCCAAGCTTGACATCTCTCCGTGGAGGGACAAATCCATTTAGCTTATTATTCTTCCCAACGGGAATCCGATTATGCCAATCATACCTTTATAACTACTCGGTTAAAAGTAGCGTTTGAATATGTCAAACATAACGTTCATCAAGTGGAAGACTATAATAACTTCATGTCTAAGGATTCAAATGAAATAACTAATATGAGATATATGTACGACATAGACCATGATATAAATCTCATACAGCGGGTCATGTCCAGTACCTTGTTCCAAACAAGTACCCATAAATCTAACATGATCATCTCATGATCATTTAGCCTTTATACTAGTGCTTAACAAGTACTAGGGACGGGGATTATTATAAGTAAACATGAACAACAATAATAATCAAAACATCTCTTTATTGATATGAAATAAATGATAACAATTACAACGTTTATTAAACGTGCCTAGGGCACCACTACCAACATCTCCCACTTGCCCTAGGCCCAATCTCCCATGTATCTAATACCCATGGACCTAACATGACCATCATGTTTAGCTTGTGGAAGTCCTTTGTTAGCGGGTCCGCAACATTGTCATCAGTAGGTACTCTGCATATATTTACGTCTCCCCTATCAACGATCTCTCGAATGATATGAAAACGCCTAAGTATGTGTTGGATTTCTGATGTGCTCTTGGTTCCTTTTGCTTGAGCAATAGCACCATTATTATCACAATAAAGGTCTATTGGATTAGCAATATACTAGGAACCACTTCAAGTTCAGTTATGAACTTCTTATCCAAACAGCTTCCTTTGCAGCATCCGATACAGCAATATCCTCAGCTTCTGTTGTAGAATCAGCGGTTGTACTTTGCTTGGAACTCTCCATCTTACAGCTCCACCATTTAACATAAACACAAAAACCGATTGCGATCGGCTATCATCTTTGTCGGTTTGGAAGCATGCATCCGTGTAAGCATTTACAACGAGATCATCTTCCATTCCTCCATAGACCAAAAACGAATCTTTAGTTCTTCTCAAGTACTTTAGAATCGCTTTTACGGCTATCCAGTGATTTTCGCCAGGGTCGGATTGGTATCTACTTGTCATGCTCAAAGCATAAGATACATCCGGCCTAGTACAAATCATGGCATACATGATGGACCCAATTGCCGAAGCATATGGAACATCATTCATTTTCTCACGCTCATCGTTTGTCTTTGACATTGAGTCTTGCTTAGAGAAACTCCATGTAACACGGGCAAGGTGCCTCTCTTAGAATTTTCCATACGGAATCTTCTAATGACCTTGTCAATGTATGTACTTTGGCTTAAACCAAGTAGCCTCCTTGATCTATCTCTATAGATCAAATGCTAAGTATATATGCGGCTTCACCCATATCTTTCATTGCGAAACACTTTTCCTACCAAGTCTTCACAGACTGAAGTGTAGGAATGTCGTTTCGAATGAGCAATATGTCATCCACTATAAAATAAGGAATAGCACTATGCTCCCACTAATCTTCTTGTATACACACGGCTCATCTTCATTCTTGATGAAACCAAACTCTTTGACCGATTCATCAAAACGGAGATTCCAACTCCTAGAAGCTTGCTTCAATCCATAGATGGATCTCTGCAATTTGCATACCTTAGAATCGTGTTCAAAACCTTCTGGTTGTGTCATATACACATCCTCTTGGAGTTTTCCATTCAGGAAGCGGTTTTGACGTCCATCTGCCATATTTCATAGTCATGATATGCGGCAATGGCAAGCAAAATTCTTATAGACTTGATCATTGCTACGGGTGAAAAGGTCTCATCATAGTCAATACCATGAACTTGCCTATACCCCTTCGCTACAAGCCTAGCTTTGTAAGTATGCACCTTCCCATCCATGTCAGTCTTCTTCTTGAAGACCCATTTGCATCCTATGGTTTTTACACCTTCGGGCGCATCAATCAATTCCAACTTGATTGTCTTGCATGGATTGCAATTCGGATTCCATGGCTCCAAGCCACTTGTCCGAATCAGGAGAAGACATCGCCTCTTGGTAGGTTGACGGTTCATCATTCTCAATGATTTCTACCTCATTACTATCCGTTACGAGAAATCCATATCTCTCGGGCTCGGATCGTAACCTACTAGATCTGCGAGTTGCTTGTGTATTTTGAACAGGTTCCACAACTCCTTGTGGTTCTTGTTTTTGTTCCACTATTGGTTCAATGTTATTTTCTGGGTCTCGAATTTCTTCAAGATTTATTTTACTCCCGCTGATTTCTTTGGAGAGAAACTCTTTCTCTAGAAAGACACCAGTTCGGGCAACAAACACTTTGTTGTCCTTACGGTTGTAAAAGTAATATCCTCTAGTTTCCTTAGGATATCCCCGAAAATACATTTATCAGATTTGTGTGCAAGTTTGTCTGAGACAAGTCTTTTGACAAAAGCTTCGCAACCCCAAATCTTCATGAAAGACAGACAAGGCTTCTTTCCGCTCCACATCTCATATGGAGTCTTTTGAACCGATTTAGTTGGAACACGATTTAGTGTGAAAGCAGCGGTTTCTAGGGCGTACCCAAAAGGATATTGAAACTCACTTGACTCATCATTGATCGAACCATGTCTAACAAAGACCGATTCCTCCTCTCGGACACACCATTCCATTGTGGTGTTCCGGGTGGAGTCAATTGTGAAACTATTCCACAATTCTTTAGATGATCATCAAATTCTTGACTCAAGTATTCTCCACCTCGATCTGATCAAAGTGCCTTTAATACTTTTGCCAAGTTGTTTTTTCTACTTCATTTTGAAATATTCTAAATATCTCAAATGCTTCCTCTTATGTTTCATTAGGTAAACATACCCAAATCTACTATAATCATCAGTGAAGGTTATGAAGTATTGAAATCCTCCCCTAGCATTGCTACTTAATGGTCCGCATACATCGGAATGTATCAACCCCAATAAATCGCTTGCCCTTTCACCCAACTTGGTAAAAGGTGTCTTAGTCATTTTTTCCAAGAAGACACGACTCACAAGTGTCATATGACTCGAGGTCACATGAACCTAAAAGTCCATCCCCATGGAGTTTTGAGATACGCTTCTCATTAATATGACCAAGACGGCAATGCCATAAATAGGTATGATTTACATCATTAGGTTTAGATTTCTTATTTACATGATAGACATTGTCATTATTTTTATTCTTGACATCCAAGATATAAGGCCATTAAATGAATTAGAAATACCATAAAGCACATCATTTAAATAAATAGAAAATTTCTTATTCTCAATAAGAAACTTAAAACCTTCATTATCCAAACAAGAATTGAAATAATATTTCTGCTTAAATCCGGAACATAATAACAATTGTTCAAACAAGAATTAATCCGGAAGGTAAAGTGACTTCATAAGTCCCTACGGCTAATGCAGCAACTCTTGCTCCATTCCCCACGCGTAGATCTACTTCACCCTTCTTTAAACAGTCTCCTATTCTTTAGTCCCTGCACATTTAGACAAATGTGAGAACCACATCCGGTATCCAATACCCAAGAATCAGTGGTAGAAAGGAGAATATCTATCATATAGATACCTGAAGTCGACGCAGCCTTGCTGCCCTTCTTCTTCTTTTGCTCTTCCAAGAAAGCCTTGCAATTACGTTTCCAATGACCAATTTCTTGACAATGGAACAGATTGCATCCTTTTGTGAATCGGGTTTTGCCTCAGAAGCCTTGGCAACCTTTGCCTTGCTTATTTTGGGTTTGACAACTTTCTTACCCTTTCCTTTGCACTAGCCTTCTTCCCATCATGAACCAAAGCACGGGAGAACTTTTCCCACAATTTCATCTCTGCAGTTTTGAGCATCCCATGCAACTCAGAGAGATTCTTATCCATTCCATGCATGTTATAATTCATCACAAACTGATTATAACTTTTAGGAATGAATTAAGAATGAGATCCGTGGCTACTTCTAGCAACGGGATTGGATAGCCAAGTTTCTCAAGGTGCTCTTACGTAACCTTCATTTTAAGAAACTGAGGACTCACTTGTTGCCCTTCATTCATTTTACAATTAGTGAATGCAACAATGGTCTTGTACCTCTCTTGCCTAGCTTGCTCTTGAAACATGGTTCTCAACTCCACGCCTATCTCATAGGCTTCCAAATGTTCCAAACTTTGTTGGAGTTTTGAACACATATAGCAGCAAGCATGAGACAACTTACATCTCTAGAATCATTACGATGTTTCTTGTAATTGTCTCTTTCTACCCTAGGGCAGTAGGCGGTGGTTTCAGCAGGGAGAGGCCCATCGAGAATGTACAACTTATCTTCTTGCCTAAGAACGATTCTTATGCTACGGATCCAATCCATAAAGTTAGTACCATTCTCTTCGAGCTTATCCTTCTCAAGGATTAATCGCAACGACATTGATTGAGTGTTATTAGTCATTATCTACAAATATGCAAAATTTCCAAAATTTAATAAGTACCTGTTTTCATTAAAGAGATAAATAATGTATTTTTCAAACAAAATACTCCCACTAAATTATATAACCTTCACATACGTCCAATGTATAAATATATTTAATTGGGCTAAGATCCAACTTTAATTTAACTTTTGAGTCCACGGAGGCGGACCGCTCAAAAACTAAATTAATTAGGTAGACAATCATGTCAATCATATCCCATATGATTCTTAGATCCTTTTATGAGATTCTTTGAGAAATCCAATTTCAAAAAGCATGTTTAATCTCATCTCTTGCCTAGACCCAAAACTGTTTTGAACGCCTAATTAAGTCCAACCATTTTAAACGCATAGGAACCATTCAATTTAATGCACCTTGTGGAGGCAAGCCCACATTAAATTAATGAACCTCATCTTGCTCATACATGAATAAAATCAATGCACTTCGCGGAGGCGAACCACATCAAAATCACCCATATATATAACAAGTGTTTTAATCATGGCATGGCAAAGAAGGACTTAAAACTTTCTTGAAGGTTCATCACATATAGCATATAACACATTTATGAGCACAATATAGAACATGTTACACATCAAGTTTAGCCACTAAATTAATCCCATTAATTTAAGCATGATATTTATGTGTCATTAGTTTCTCTATAATTATGAGGATGAGACTAATTCAACTTTGGTTATTATCTCCAAATCAAGACAACAAGAAGTGCGGTCGAACTAAGCCATTAGGCAACCACAATCCCGCACTAATTCAAGAAACCAAGAAAGTAGTCCATGTGGCCGAAACTAAGCAATAGATGGTCTCGATGAACGTAGGCCAATTGCATTCACAATTCCACATGGATCTCCAATCAATTGAATCAAGAACTTTGTTTCTCAATTTTAGCATTATGAACTCTTCATAATTCTAACTTCGTTTTATCTTTGAAACTTTGATTGCGATCAATTTTGGGAAACACAATCTCGATGAACGCAGATTAGCCATCCAAAACTTGAACCAATCTAGGAATCACAAGACTAAAACAAATAGGAAAATCAAACCCAAAATCCACACACACACCAACTACCCAAAACCCATTCCAGATCATCAAGTCTGAATTGGTTCTGTTACTGGTTTTGTTGAATTTATTGAAAAATTCCAGAATCAGATTTCAACAAGATCAGAACATTCTGGCCTAGCGAGCGCGCACCTGGTTTCCAGCGGCGGGCGCCTGCAGCGCGCGCGCGCCTGGTCCAGCGCGGGCGGGCGCTTGATTGCCCAGAATGGAAAAAATTTTTGAGTTCGAAAATTTTGTCTCAAGATTAATTTTCCACGATTATTAAAACTTTGATCCAATCAAAAATTATAATCATAATAATCCAGAATCCACCATAATTTTTATTGCAATTGAATCGTGCGATTAAAGTTAAAACAATAAACCACATAAAATCACAAAACACATAAGAATCATATATTCCAATATTCATATCATGCAAGGCACATAAACAATTTATATACACATAACATGATCCAAGTATTGAATTAATCATATGAACGAAGCTCTGATACCACTGTTGGGTTTCTAAGTAACATGCGCAGCGGAATATAGCAATTAAAATTTTTAAGAAACCCAAAGCCATGGATCCGCTCATATGATTAAATCAAATACAACACATGAATAAAGGATGAACTAACCCTTGATGGCTATCAAAGTTTCTCTTGTTCTTTGGTGGAGATTTTGAAGACTTGATCACGATCACAAGCTTTAACACGAACTTTGAAGATGATGATTTTCACCCTCTAGCGGTATCCACACTCGAACGAATATCAAGGAGCTTCTTTGATCTTGGTTGCTAGACCAATATTATGAAACACACTTTCACAATATAATAAAGAACTATATGGAATTTATTTGTGAATTATTTTGTTCCTCAATCAATGATATCTTAGAACAAAATAAAATCTCTCTCAAACTCTTTGAGACTCACCAAATCACTAGTTAATATGGTCTGGCCGAATTGGTGTTTTTATACACAATTAAGACCTATTACAAATAGGTAACTTGTGCCAAAAACCTTTCCTAATCGAATTAGGAATTTTCCTGTCGGCAGCACCAGGCGCCCGCCTGCAAAGGTACCAGCGCCCGCTTGAATGACCAGAAGGTCCTTTGGCTTTTCTGGAATTAATTCAGGCGCCCGCCTGTCTGATTCAAGCGCCCGCTCGGTAGACCAAACAGCCCAGAATGTTTCCAGAAATTCCTCCAAGGTCCTTTGACTCTAAATTCCAATATAGTCCTCTTATTTAAGATTCGTTCTATTGTGTTGTGACCCTCTAGGATTATACTAAGTTGGCAATGGGCTCAAACATGATCCCTATAGACATGATTAGGTTCTAGCAAACCGTCATACCTACCCAAATAGTATAACTAGATATAAGTTCGCATTCCTTTAGAATATGTCATAATCCCTTTGTTCACGATGTCTTTTGAACACAAGTCATGGTCAAACAGTCAACTTGTCATGTTCAATACTTTCTCGATTCCGAATATGTTGATAATTCAAATGCTATTGATCCAATCAATCCATTTGAGTCCGGCCGAACATTTCATCACATCATTCCTTCGAGGGCCCCAGCTTGACATCTCTCCTCGTGGAGGGACAAATCCATTTAGCTTATTATTCTTCCAACGGGAATCCGATTATGCCAATCATACCCTTTATAACTACTCGGTTAAAAGTAGCGTTTGAATATGTCAAACATAACGTTCATCAATGGAAGAGCTATAATAACTTCATGTCTAAGGATTCAAATGACATAACTAATATGAGATATATGTACGACATAGACCATGATATAATCTCATACAGCGGGTCCTGTCCAGTACCTTGTTCCAAACAAGTACCCATAAATCTAACATGATCATCTCATGATCATTTGCCTTTATACTAGTGCTTAACAAGTAATAGGGACGGGGATTATTATAAGTAAACATGAACAACAATAATAATCAAAACATCTCTTATTGATATGTGAAATAAATGATACCAATTACAACATTTATTAAACGTGCCTAGGGCACCACTGCCGTCAATCTCCCACTTTGCCTTAGGCCCAATCCCCATGTATCTAATACCATGGACCTAACATGACCATCATGTTAGCTTGTGGAAGTCCCTTTGTTAGCGGGTCCGCAACATTGTCATCAGTAGGTACTCTGGCATATATTTAGCTATCTCCCTATCAAACGATCTCTCGAATGATATGAAAACGCCTAAGTATGTGTTTGGATTTCTGATGTGCTTCTTGGTTCCTTTGCTTGAGCAATAGCACCATTATTATCACAATAAAGGTCTATTGGATTAGCATACTAGGAACCACTTCAAGTTCAGTTATGAACTTCTTAATCCAAACAGCTTCCTTTGGCATCATCCGATGCAGCAATATACTCGCTTCTGTTGTAGATCAGCGGTTGTACTTTGCTTGGAACTCTTCCAGCTACACACTCCACCATTTAACATAAACACAAAACCCGATTGCGATCGGCTATCATGTTTGTCGGTTTGGAAGCTTGCATCCGTGTAAGCATTTACAACGAGATCATCTTCCATTCCTCCATAGACCAAAACGAATCTTTAGTTCTTCTCAAGTACTTTAGAATCGCTTTACGGCTATCTAGTGATTTTCGCGCAGGGTCGGATTGGTATCCTTATTCATGCTCAAAGCATAAGATACATCCGGCCTAGTACAAATCATGGCATACATGATGGACCCAATTGCCGAAGCATATGGAACATCATTCATTTTCTCACGCTCATCGTTTGTCTTTGGACATTGAGTCTTGCT